>JASAOG010000032.1:4130000-4626553 GCA_030265305.1 Biomphalaria pfeifferi
TAAATTGCCCACAGGTTGCGACGTAGCAGGTCAGTGTTAAGGCCTACTATAACGATTGGTGACGTCTAAGCTCGCCTTCAGTAAGGAATAGTCTTAAACTAGTGTGTATATCCATGTACTTTTAGAAAGATAATCATGGGAGACAACCTTGTTATCTTTTATCTGTGATATTTCTCAACCATACGCGTGATTTGGTCATTAGCATATCTGCGATTGAAATTAAATAAACTTGAATCTTACATTTACTTCCAATAGATTTTTTAAATTTATAACTCCATTAAGTATAATACGTATTGGTTAAGAAAAATCAGTTTCCCCAATATATAGCTTTCTTTCGTTGTGCGTGATTCATAGTCAAATAAAATGAAATAATTAGAGAGAAATATGGAGGTAACTCCTTAAGTACTATAAAGATCAACTCAGGCTCCATATCGCCCTCACTGTCATAGGGAAAAGTAGCTGGCAGCAGATTTCCTCTGATAGAAACAGTTAAAGTGCTCTTACAGGGACGCACGTTTGAAACACAACGGAACGCCATTATTGAAGACAGGCGCAGAAGATGTATAGTAAACTTACCGCCGGCGAACAACGACTTTGTTTGCATGAGATGCGGAAAAGTATGTAGGTCGCAACTGGTCATGTGGAACACTGCATTCATTCTTAGTCTCATGAATTAAAGACATTGCCATTGCTATTATAAAGAGATATCTGACACAATAGAAATATAAAATCATGATTTTATTATTAGGTCTAATGGTTTAAAATATTAATTTTAATACAATAACCAAATTTCCCTTTCTATAGAAAAAAATATTATAATGTTATATAAGGTAGATAACTCCATTATTACAATTGTAACCAAATGCACTTCATAGTTATCGAACTTGGTCCGAGAAATTGTGAGACTTTGTAGGGGAAATTTTTTTTTTTTTTTTTTTTTGTAGATTTCTTCCTGAATTTCCTTTTGACCCAGTTAAAAAAAAAAAGATGCATTAAATAGATTATTTCAAATATGAAGTTGAAAAAATTATTTAAAAAGTATAGAAGTATAAATTTATTATAATAATAGCATAAACCATTTTAATGCATTGGCGCTAGATTGTAGCCCCCCCCCCCCCTTTAACTAGTCCAACTAAACATTTATAGTCGTATCAATATCTTATAATTAAAGCCAATCCAACAACATTTAAGGGGTCACTTCAACACTATAGACGGCATTAATTTTGATTGGTATGAACACAAATGCAATTTCAATAGAAATGTGGGACGAATCAGACATGAGCTACCTCTGTCTCGGGTTCGAATCCGGGTGAATAGGATTTTGAATTTGGGAGATTTTAGGACACCCACATCCACACAACTCTAATGGGTAGTTAGGGAACGTAAAGGCGCAGTGTCGTTGGACTGGCTACGTAGAAACAGATGACCATTACATTATGTAGCAACAGATGGCCATTACATTATGTAGAAACAGATAACCATTACATTACACAGAAAGAGATGACCATCACATTACGTAGAAACAGATGACCATACATAATGTAGACTCAGATGTCATTACATTACGTAGAAACAGATGGCCATTATATTACGTAGCAACAGATGGCCATTACATTATGTAGAAACAGATGACCATTACATTACGTAGCAACAGATGGCCATTGCATTACGTAGAAATAGATGACCATACATAATGTAGACACAGATGTCATTACATTATGTAGAAACAGATGGCCATTATATTACGTAGCAACAGATGGCCATTACATTATGTAGAAACAGATGACCATTACATTACGTAGCAACAGATGGCCATTGCATTACGTAGAAATAGATGACCATACATAATGTAGACACAGATGTCATTACATTATGTAGAAACAGATGACCATTACATTACAAAGAAACAGATGACCATACATAATGTAGACACAGATGTCATTACATTATGTAGAAACAGATGACCATTACATTACGTAGCAAGAGATGCCCATTCCATTATGCAGAAACAGATGACCATTACATTATGTAACAAAAGATGGCCATTACATTACGTAGAAACAGATGACAATTACATTATGTAGAAACAGATGGCCTTTAAATTACGAAGAAACAGATGACCATTACATTATGTAGAAACAAATGACCATACATAATGTAGACACAGATGTCATTACATTATGTAGAAACAGATGATCATTACATTATGTAGAAACAAATGACCATACATAATGTAGACAACGATGTCATTACATTATGTAGAAACAGATGACCATTACATTATGAAGAAACAGATGACAATACATAATGTAGACACAGATGTCATTACATTATGTAGAAACAGATGACCATTACATTATGTAGAAACAGATGACCATTATATTATGTAGAAACAGATGACCATTACATTATGAAGAAACAGGTGACCATACATAATGTAGACACAGATGACCATACATAATGTAGACACAGATGTCATTACATTATGTAGAAACAGATGACCATTACATTATGTAGAAACAGATGACCATACATAATGTAGACACAGATGTCATTACATTATGTAGAAAAAGATGACCATTACATTGCGTAGAAACAAATGACCCTTACATTAAGTAGAAACAGATGACCATTACATTACATAGAAACAGAAGACCCTTACAGTACATAAAAACAGATGACCATTACATTATCTATACATCGCAAGATCTAAAAGGGGACTTTCTTATGTTGCTGAAAAACAATTGATAGAGATGTAGAATAACGGACATTTGGCTAGTAAACATTTTTTAAATAATACAAATTACCTTTCCCTTTGCACTTAAAAAAAAACAAAAGTAAGGACTCTCAACACTACATACACGTCCACCTTTTTTTCCATTTGAGTTCCAAAGATTTAATAGTAAGATCAACAAGGTTCTCTTATTTAAAAAAAATAGACTTGCACAATCTGGACAGCTTTCCTTCTACATCACATTTTAACCACTATAATATAAATCGGTCAACATTGAAACTTATATCTAGAAGTACAACAGTAAAGTGCAAAAGTTTGTTTGTCTACCAAGCAGAGATCTACTCCAGATAGATTTATTTATCCAGCATAATTTTTTTCTTTTTGTCTTAAAGCACTTGATCGCGCTAAAACGGTCACGTGGTTGAACTCCATTACATCACTATGACGTCGGTAATGTTGAGTGGCCATCTTGTTTCTTTGTGTCTCTCACTTCTCAAGATACTTGTTTATCGATCAACATCTCAGATCAGTGATGCCCAGAATACGGCCCGCGGGCCAGATCCGGCCCGCAAAGTGTTTCCATCCGGCCCGCCGAAACGACGGCACAAAGTGTAGAAAATCCCCTCTCCAAAGGGTTGATAAAGTTATTTTTACCTACGTTAGGGCCCTAACTTTTTCTCTGATGGATTGGTACCATGACCTTTGTATGTTTATGAAATTAGACTAAATGTATAATCTAACAGGAAAAGTGAACGGATCTTTACTTTGTTGTGGAGCATGATAATAAGCCAATGTATTTGATTTGTAAAGAAAGTGTGGCTGTTTAAAAAAAACAACAAACAAATATGGCAGCATTCTTGATTTGATCCGCGAATAAAATATTGTCAAACTACGGCTAGAGATCTAAGGATTGAATAGTTGCCAAAAAGAGATAAGAAAATGAGTCGGTGGTCAAGCTAGATAGAATGTTGCTCATATTGTAAGTAGAGAAATGAAGCCATTGTTCCGAAGGGTAGAAAAGAAGACAAACTTCAAACATCTGACTAATTAATGTAAGTGCTAGATCTACGGGTTTATAATAAAATAGTTTTAGTTCCATTTCATTACGTTTTTGTTCTTTTCGGTCAGGTGGCCCGCGACACTGGTCACAGACCTATATCGACTGGTCTTGAAAAACAAAGGGAGAGCACTTCCAACCTAAAATCTATTAACATGGAAGCTTCCGTACACTGATATTGATACAGATTTTTTATTTTGTTCGTTGTTAGAGGGCATACTAATAGATGTAACCCAAAAGACCATAGAAAATGATAGATGATTAGATATATTTGGTAATTCTGCAGGATTTCAAGGGACAGCCATCTTTGTTATTGTTTAGACTGTATTCTTCTATCTTGGGTTTTCTCTCAGATTTGGGTTTTTGTTTGCGTGTCGGAAAATAAAATCGCCCGCAGGTCGAATTAGGCTGGGCATCACTGTCTCAGATCATGCCAATGGTCAATCCGATTGGGATTTGTAAACTACGCATGGACAACTCCAGATGCTTTTAAAGTTTTCTTCAGCTTTTAACAATGAGATTTGTGATGCCATAAAGACTTTTTTCATCAGTCGCTGCACAGAGATTTAGTACAAGCATTGGATTCCACGTTGAGCTGGGAGTTTGGGGTGGTAGGTAGGAGAAAGCAAAGTATAGTAAAGCATATGCTGAGGTGGGGGTGGGAGCAAGCAAAGTATAGTAAAGCATAAGCTGAGGTGGGGGGTGGGATGATCTCGAGAGAAAGGAGATTTAACACTGACAAAAATCACTTTTCTGAGAAGGCGTGGCCAAGATTGTAATGAATATTCATGTCATCTTTCATCATTAAAGATTGATAAATTCAGGGTATCAGCAATAATCAAAATAAAATAAAAGTATTGGAAGCTGTGCCATTTTTTAAGTTTCATAGTAATAAGGCCTCTTGCTGAGATTGCTCGTTGTAGTACGGTCTTGGTATCTGGCAGTGTTCTGTGGGTGGAGGTGGCCTTGGGCATCCATCTGGGGTCTCCTATTGATGGGGATTACATAGGACTCAGAACCTATTTGATGCTAAATGCTAAACTTCAAACACAGAAGGGCTATATGGCTCTATGACTACTAGACTAATCACTTCGCCTAGGGTCTCCGATTGTCTAAGACGGCGCTGCTGTGGGGCTTGCCTGTCTCAGTTCAGTGCGGGACTCCCGCACGCTCCAGTTCAGTCGTTTGCAAGACCAGTCGTACCTTCGAAATCATTTCTAAGTAGCTTGCGGTCGTTGAGAATGCATTCTGCTGTCCGGTCTTACAAGAGGCAAGGTCTACATGGAACGCTCTATCATATTGCTCCGCAATTAAATATATCGCATGCTAATTTATAATTCTAATAGTTAAATAGGAAGATGGTGAAACCCAAAATAGGTGTGCGGTAAAGAAAACGTGTATATATTTACTGCATTTATTATACTGAAAAAATACAAAGAAAAGATTTAAAGTATACTAGTCGACCGGCGGCGTAGCACACGCCGCTATTTTGCAGGGTCGGCTTTAGGTGATCGCAGTGGGCACCGCACTTATGCGACCGCAGTGGGCCCCGCACTTTCATAGGACCCGCGCTAATTCTAAGTGTATAAATTATTAAATTAAACCATTTCCCGCGGCCTCCTGTCGATTTACCAGGAGCTCCTGGAAATCTCCTGAAATTGCAAAATATACGAAAAGTCCTGGAAATATCCGGAAATTATTAAAATCTTTAGAAAACATAGAAATCTCCTGAAATATATCGACAAAAATTGTCATTTTGGGGTGTCATTCAATATGGAAAATGCCAATCCTAGGAGCGATAAAAACAAACGGCATTATTCCGTAATTTTGGAATCTGGTTAAAGAAGCTTCTCGCGTCAAACTAATGAAGAATTACTTGAGGTCAACAATTCTCGAAGATAGATTGAAACATTTGGTAATTCTTGCTATTGAGCGTGATCTATGTAGGAAATAGAATTTTTATGATATACTGTATGACTTTGCTACTTGCATGGCTCATAAAGTAATTCTGTACATAGTAAAGAATGAATAAAATGCAAAGACGAATTTATTTTGTAATACAAACTCTAAAATTTCGCTTATTATCCGTGGCGTAGCTCTAGTTCGTCCGACTGGCAGAAATAAGAGAGTGATCTTTCCTTTACTTCTTCTTCTCGTCCAAACTCTTGAGCGAAGAAGAGAATTATATATATATATATATAGATTGTGCAGGGGGTAAAAAGTGCAAATAAATAAATATCATAATCGTTCAAAAAAAAGTTACGTATATTTTTTTTTTACCCCTGCATCTCTCATTTCATAAATCTTCCGCCTCGAAGACAAGCCTTATTATTACATACCCAAACGGCTAGCTATTTATAGTTCTTCCTCCATGCATTTAAATCTCCAAACAATCATAATTATAAGTAGGAAAATATCATTAGAATTGTTTATATTGTATTCCCCCCCCCCCCCAAAATCCAATCTCCATAGGATTATATCAGAAATACTTATCTGTCTTTATTTATCATTGTTCAAAACTTTTCCTAATGACGATTTCACATGGCAGTTCTGTTCTATATAAGCTTCGGCCAGTGTCAGTTTTCTGTTCTAAGCTCATTCAAAAGTTTCACTGCATTGCCAGTATAAATATGTCTGTTCTTTTCTTTTACCAGTCTTGGACATGGGTTTAAATTGGAAACCACCGTGAAGACAGCCCTAACAACTAGGCATGTACTCATACATATCCTACATATCAAACATATCCTACATATCCAACATATCCTACATATCAAACATATCCTACATATCAAACATAGCCTACATATCAAACATATCCTACATATCAAACATATCCTACATATCAAACATATCCTGCATATCAAACATATCCTACATATCAAACATATCCTACATATCAAACATATCCTACATATCAACCAATCAATTTTAAGATGACGATGATTCCTGTATTAAAAACAAATCAACCGGAAGAAGTAAAATAACAAAACAACTTACAACAAACAGATTCAATATTCAGTACTAGACAGATATTAACCGCGCCCGCGGGTCTTCACTTGCGTATTGCTGATATAGTCACTGATTTGGTGCATTAGAAAACGATTAAAGAAAATAATGATGTTATAAGTAAAGCGAATGCATGAGTTCATGATTTCAAAAAATATTATAAATGGAGCTAAAAATAGCTAATTGACCTTAATTCAATTTTTTATGAAAACATTGGCGAACGAATGTAGATCTATGTAAAAATGCTTTAGAAAAACAAATTTGAATGTTAATTTGATTAAAATATGAAATGAATGGACTATAATTAGTATGTTAATGTGTTTAATTATATAACTATATTTGCGAAGAGAAGTTCTATAATCTTAGAGCTGAAATAGTGTTTTAGACGTAGGAAAAGAGAGTTTCGTAACATTTCGGTCTGCGCATGCGTGACCTTTTCTATCAGATTACGCGAATGAATGAAACTATTAGAATACGGCTTCGAAGCTCTAGCGAAGGAATGTATGAAAAATGCTTTAGAAAATCCAATTTGAATGTTAATTTGATTAAAATATGACCTAGGACTGGAAAGATGTGTAACATTACGGTATTATCTAACTAATGAAAGAATATTCGTCGGAAAATCTGAATTCGCAGATATAAGGGACGAATTTATGTAATAAGGCTTTTAAAACACACTTTTGAAGCTTAATTTTATTATATAATGAAATCAATGGACCTTCTTTTGTATTTTTGTGTGTCAAAGTAAAAAACTATCTGCGCAAAGTGTACTTCTTTAAATTAGATCTAGATCCTTTCGATTTTTTCTCATGTCAACATAGTAAACATGGCCTATATTTATAAAATACTATACTTTTATAGAGTCGGTCAATTTTTTTTTGAGGGTCTTAAGTTTGTTTTAGGGCTACAATACATACACTACGGTCTAAGTTGGTACCCAAGGAACATTTCTGCCAAGTTTTATCAAGATTGGTAAAACGATTTTGATTTCTATTCGTCACTTACATACATACATGCATACGCCTTACTTTCTACTTTATTTAATAGATAATAAATCAAAATCTCCCTTACACGCTGATCTCAGATACGCTAATGTATCCCGAAATCCACAAATACTTGGTGTTTGCGTAGGACATGGTATAATTATAAGAACAACAGAAAGTCCTGTTAATGTAGACCTGATAGCCACTGGTCATTACTAGGACGTGCACATGGGTCGTTTGGTTCGCAGCAAATGGAAATGGTTTAATAAATGGCCTGGACTCTGTATTCCAAACAGTATGGGTGCAGCTGTTCAGTACCAGTATAGGATTGTATGTATTCCAGTCATACCTGGATCGAAAGTGGAAAATGATGTTGCTGCCGGTGTAGTCCTGTCTTAAGTCTAAGTTAAATCCACTTAGGTCATACAGATATCCATAAAGGTGGACCTATAGGAATAGAAACATGTAGTACTTGAGTTGTTTTTTAAACAACCCACATAAAATATATTTCAATATAGAGCTTATAAGCCGAGAGGTGGTTTGTAGGACATTTTTATCTAGAAGGGAAAATAGAATTCATGGGTTAACATTGTGTGTGAGTAGGTTGCGTTTAAATGGGGGCCGTTCCATTAAAAGGATTTTAAAAATAAAGGTTCTTTTAATAATTAACAACATACTGAACATAGTATAATATCAAATATAGTTTCAACTTTAGTATCAGCTATACTATCAACCATAGTATCAGCTATACTATCAACCATAGTATCCACTATTTCAAAGCTGCAAAGCATGAGTATCAGGCCTATTAGAATTTACGGACCAAGAAAGAGAAAAAGCAAAAAAATATTAAAGATTGTATGTAGGACTCAATCCCTTTTTTTTTTGGATAAGGAGAAGGAGCAAGTGTCACGTATTACGAATTGAATTCTACTTTTAAATGGCTTGCCTATGGGAACGTGACAATAGAAAAGCAGTTGTGTCACTTGTCTTAAGTCTGAATTTAATCAAAGACTTACAATGAATAATAAAAAAAAATGACACAAGAAATCGGAAGGTAAAATATCAACTTAATGTTTAATCATAATATAACTCAATACAAAATGGAAGGGTTGACCAAAACCCTTTTACAAAAATGGCATGTAAAAATATTACAATACAAGAGTTTGAAAATATAATTACAAATACAAGCAAGGCCTTGAAAAAAGAAAAATCTTAACTTACACGATCAATTGGTATACCACGCACGGGTCACGCAATGTCTCCGCTATTCTGTCTCACGGCTGTCTCCGTATGTCTGTCCGTCAACGTTACGCGAGCGGTCTTTATATAATCTACCGCGCGTCGATATCTGGTAATTTCTAGAACAGAAAGTCATCAACACCCAGATCTAGAACGCTCTTCAAAGAGACAGAAGAAAAGAAAAAAAAAAAACCACCCTCCTTTCAACCAGAGGTACACACATAGGTCAAGGACCGGTCACTGTCTGTGTGGCTTGACGAATAAAAAAAAACTTATTACACAAGGGGGCAGACAACCTACAGGTCAAGAAAAAAAAATAGTATCTAGGCATTGTTACCTAGATACGTAACACCTCCCTCCTAAAAATAAAAAGTTTACATTTCCACGAAATGGAAATCTTTTTAGAATAATTACAAAAATGATATTTACATTACAGAATGTATTTATCATGATATATATAAAAAAAAATATATACATCAAAATACTTTTTACAATCTAGATAAGGCATCGGCGATAACATTTTCGCTGCCTTTTATGTGTTTAAGATCTAGGTTGTACTCTTGTAAAAATAAACTCCACCTGAGAAGTCGTTGATTCTTGCCAGACATTTTGTGGATAAATGTAAGGGGATTGTGGTCAGTAAATACAACCAGTGGCCATCTGGACCCACTGATATAAAAATCAAAGTGTTGTATAGAAAGAATCAACCCAAGACATTCTTTTTCCACAGTAGAATAATTTCTTTGATGTCTATTAAATTTCTTGGAAAAGAAACAAATAGGGTGCTCTACTTGGAAATTATCTTCTTGGTAAAGGACTGACCCAACACCTGTGTCACTGGCGTCAATAGCTAACCTAAAAGGTTTTCCGAAGTCAGGAGCCATCAAAATAGGGGAGCTAGATAATATCTGCTTAATTTGGTTAAAGGCTTTCTGACATTCATCCGTCCAAGTAAATCGGACGTTCTTTCTCAGGAGGTTTGTTAAAGGACTGGCAATGACAGAAAAATTTTCGCAAAACTTTCTATAATATCCAGACATTCCCAAAAATCTTCGGAGTTGTTTCCGATCAGCAGGAATAGGGAAAGCTTGGATAGCTTCTACTTTGGCCATTACAGGTTTCACCTGGCCTTGTCCTACAATATGGCCTAAGTATTGGATGGAAGCCTGGCAAAAATCACTCTTACTCAGGTTTACAGTAATTTTTGCATATAAAAGTTTAGTAAAAAGACAATGCAGTTGTTTACAATGGCTAGAAAAATCTTGGCTAAAAATTACTACATCGTCTATGTATGCGTGGCAATTCTCCATGTCAGCAAGCAGGGCATTTATCATTCTCTGGAAAGTGGCAGGAGCATTCTTCATGCCAAATGGCATCACTTTGTATTGGTACAGACCATCAGGGGTGACAAAGGCGGAGATTTCCTTTGCCCTATCAGTCAGGGGAACCTGCCAATAACCTGAAAGTAGGTCTATTTTGGTGATGTACTTAGCGTCACCAATACGATCTATGAGATCGTCTATCCTAGGGATAGGAAACAAATCGGTCTTTGTTACAGCATTTACCTTACGGTAGTCTGTACAAAAACGATAAGTCTTGTCCTGTTTAGGTATCAAGACACATGGGGAGCTCCAGCTACTGGAACTTGGTTCAATGAGGTCATTTTTAAGCATATACTTGATTTCTGACCTAAGTATGGCAAGTTTTTCAGGGTTAACCCTGTAAGGATGCTGCTTGACTGGAGTAGCCTCGCCAACATCTACATCATGCATTATAACATTAGTCTGTTTTGGTACATCAGAAAAAATGTCATTAAATTCATTAATGAGTTTCATGATAACTGGCCTTTCTGTCGAAGACAGATGAGACAGTTTTACATCCAAATTCTGTAATACAAAAGAATTAGGTATTTTGTATTGTCCAAATTTCTCCTTTACAATATCATCATCAATAGGAGAAACATGGCTATTTGAACAACTTTTGACTGTATTTAAAACACAATTACTCTTCTCTGAGTGATCTGGCCGAGATACATAAGGCTTCCGCATGTTTATATGACATAGCTGAGTCTTTTTCCTACGGTCAGGAGTTTTGATTGTGTAATTGAGGTCACTAATTTTGGTCTCAATTTCATAGGGACCAAAGTATCTGGCTTGCAAGGGTTGACCTGGTATGGGCAAAAATACAAGCACCTTATCCCCGGGAGAAAATTCTCTAACACGGGCCTTTCTATCATACCAGCGTTTCATGCTGGATTGGGTGTTTTGTAAGTTATTTTGGGCCAGAACACAAGCATCATAAAGTCTAGTTTTAAACTTAATTACATATTCTAAAAGTCCTTCAGTGGCTGTTGGTGACAACAAAGTCTCTTTTATACATTTCAAGGGACCGCGCACCGAATGGCCAAAGACTAAGTCAAAAGGGCTGAATCCCAACGATTCCTGGACGGATTCACGGGTTGCAAACAGCAGCATGTGGATTCCTTCGTCCCAGTCTTTTTCGTGCTCAAAGCAATAGGTTCGGATCATGTTCTTGAGAGTCTGATGGAATCGCTCAAGAGCGCCTTGCGACTCGGCATGATATGCACTCGACATGCAGTGTTTGATGCCCAACTGAGTCATGACTTGCTTGAAAAGATTGGCCGTGAAATTCGTTCCTTGGTCCGATTGGATGGACTTTGGTAGACCAAATAGAGTAAAGAACTTGATTAAGGCCTTTACAATGTTCGATGCTTTTATGTTCCTTAGAGGAATAGCCTCAGGAAAACGAGTTGAAGCACACATAAGGGTCAACAGGTATTGGTTGCCAGCTTTTGTCCTTGGGAGAGGACCAACACAGTCAATAAGTACTCTGCTGAAAGGTTCTTCAAAGGCTGGAATCGGCTTCAGAGGAGCAACAGGGATCTTTTGATTTGGCTTGCCAACCATCTGACAGGCATGACAGGATCGGCAGTACTGGATGACATCTTTCTTCAAACGTGGCCAGAAGAAGTGTGACATAATCTTGTGGTATGTCTTGTGGATGCCGAGATGACCTGACATTGGTGTGTCATGAGCCAGATTCATGATGTACGCTCGGTATCTTTCTGGTAACACGATTTGATGGCATATTCTCCATTCTTCTTCATTGGATGCGTCTGGAGGTTTCCATTTCCTGAAGAGCATATCATCTTGGATGTAGTAGCACGTTGATGCTAGCTCTGCCTCTTGTGATGTCATTGCGGTTTCTCGGAGTTTGGCGAGCTCTGGATCCTTCTTTTGGTCCTCAATCAACTGTTTTCGAGTTGATGCCGGCTTTTCAGAATTTGGCGTTGGTTCTTCTTCAAGAGAAGCAAAAAATGTGGTGCTCAAGTCCACATCATCGTGGTTACTGTTGGCCTTGATGACGTTCTCTTCTTGAGATGCTTTCAACCTCATTGCCCTTGTTACTGCACACGCTGGATATAACTCTAGGTCTTCCTCGGGTGTGGCAGATAAGTCGGGTTTTTGAGTGACGATGGGTTCGGCTATCACCTTTCCACCTGCTAAGTCATTGCCTAACAGCAACGAGATGCCTTCCAATGGTAATGTTGGTCGGACACCTACAACAACCGGTCCAGTAATGAGATTTGACTTTATGTCGATTAGATGTAGAGGCACATCTATACATCCAAGCTCTACGCCTCGTAACAGGATGCTCTTCCCAGTCGATGATGATTTTGACAAGGGCAAGATACCCTCTAAAAGTAGCGATTGTGAGGCACCTGTGTCTCTCAAAATGGTGATAGGTCGTAGACTTGTAGAATCACCGGGTAGTGATACGAATCCTTCCGAAATGAAAGGCTTAAAATCCTCTAATAAAACATCAATTTTAGTTGATGCAGACTGGACTTGGGTCGAACTCTCGCTGGAGTCATTGACATCTCTAGGAGACGCGGTGGAGAAACTCTTTCTTGAGTCAGTAGAACATCTTTTGGATGTATTTGGAGAACTCTTGATGGAGTCATTAGAACATCGGGGTGATGTCTTATGGGAACTCTTGATAGAGTCATGGGAACATCGGGGTGATGTATTATGGGAACTCTGGATAGAGTCATTGGAACATCGGGGTGATGTATTATGGGAACTCTGGATAGAGTCATTGGAACATCGGGGTGATGTATTATGGGAACTCTGGATAGAGTCATTGGAACATCGGGGTGATGTATTAGGGGAACTCTGGATAGAGTCATTGGAACATCGGCTTGATGTATTTGAAAAACTCTTGTTTGAGTCATTGGAACATCGGCTTGATGTATTTGAAAAACTCTTGTTTGAGTCATTGGAACATCGGCTTGATGTATTTAAAAAACTCTTGTTTGAGTCATTGGAACATCGGCTTGATGTATTTGAAAAACTCTTGTTTGAGTCATTGGAACATCGGCTTGATGTATTTGAAGAACTCACTGTTGAGTCATTTGAACACCGTGGAGACATTTTCGGAGAGTCTTGTACAGTCAATACATTTGAAACAGGTGGTGTCGAGGTATTCTTGATATGACTTGATGATGAGGGAGTAAACCTCGCCGACCACTGTACTGTGCAAGCGCTGACTTTTGAAGGAGCTTTTTCGTTTCTCTTCCTCAATTTCCAGCAATCGTCAATTTTATGGCCTTCTCGTTTGCAGTAGGAACAAGTAGCTTTACTTGTAGTAGGTTTTCTGTCATTTGTACTGCTGTTCTTGATGGAGTTGCTAGCAATGGACTCAGGCTGTTTGACTTGTTTTGGCTTGACATCCGTCGTATACTTGGCAAATTGATGTGATATTATAGAATCGTCTGCCAACACTGCAGCCTTGTGCACATCTTCCTCGCCACGATCAGCTATATGCGTACGGACGTCCAGCCGCACACAACTCTTGAACTCTTCCATCAGCATTAGGTTCTTGAATTTTGCAAAGTCGGTGCCGATTTCCCTGGAAGTGAGCCATTTCTCAAAGCGTCGCTCCTTTTCCCGCAGGAATTCTACATGGGTTTGGCCATCCGATTTGCGACAATCCCTGAACTGCTTTCGGTAAGCTTCCGGAACAAGTTCATATGCCTTAAGAATTAAGGCCTTAACAACATTATAATCTTTTTGTTGTTCAATGGTCAAAGAACAAAATACCTCTGCAGCTCTACCAGTCAAAACTATTTGCAGCAAAGTGGGCCACAAAGTTTCAGGTACATTAAAATTTTTCACAGCAAGTTCAAATTGTGGAAAATAATTGTCAATTGTGGCTTCATTAAAGCGTGGAATTATTTTCAAAAATTTTGTTGCTTCAGCAGTATGACTGGCAGGGGAAGAATCTGGTCTTACATTAGCAGCTAACTCTAATTTTTTAAACTCTATTTGTAATTTCATTTCCATTTCTTTCTGCTCTCTAGCCGCTGCAAGCTCTAATTCTTTTTGTTTAATTTCTTGCTCTCTAGCCGCTGCAAGCTCTAATTCTTTTTGTTTAATTTCTTGCTCTCTTAAAGCTAACTGTGCTTCTATTTCCATTTGTTTTAATTTTATCTGAAGTTCTACATCTGATTTACCCTCATCGGGTCTAAGGGTTTCTAAAAGGTCTTCAGAAAACACTTCCTCGTCTACATAATGGATTACAATGTTATCTCTGATTTCTTGTTTAAGGGCATTTGATTTTATTTTTAACCCTAAATGTTTAGAAATAAGGACCAGTTCCTTCCTAGAAAAAGCATCAAGCTCTTTCACAGAGGGATTTGCAAGAAAAACCTGAATATCCATGACTAACTAACAACTATTACAAGCAAAAAAATATGTATACAATGTAAATATACAGTACAAAATCAGTACAACAAAAAACCTTAAGAGAGTTTGGTCAATACTATTGATACTTTACTTCCGACTCTTTGAACAAACAAAAAAAAAAATTTTGTTAAAGTCAACTTCGCCTTTACAAAATTACTCAAGTAAGATGAAAATAGGTTCAGAAAAATATCCGGGACGAAAGCCCTCAAACTTCTTTTGTCACGTATTACGAATTGAATTCTACTTTTAAATGGCTTGCCTAGGGGAACGTGACAATAGAAAAGCAGTTGTGTCACTTGTCTTAAGTCTGAATTTAATCAAAGACTTACAATGAATAATAAAAAAAAATGACACAAGAAATCGGAAGGTAAAATATCAACTTAATGTTTAATCATAATATAACTCAATACAAAATGGAAGGGTTGACCAAAACCCTTTTACAAAAATGGCATGTAAAAATATTACAATACAAGAGTTTGAAAATATAATTACAAATACAAGCAAGGCCTTGAAAAAAGAAAAATCTTAACTTACACGATTAATTGGTATACCACGCACGGGTCACGCAATGTCTCCGCTATTCTGTCTCACGGCTGTCTCCATATGTCTGTCCGTCAACGTTACGCGAGCGGTCTTTATATAATCTACCGCGCGTCGATATCTGGTAATTTCTAGAACAGAAAGTCATCAACACCCAGATCTAGAACGCTCTTCAAAGAGACAGAAGAAAAGAAAAAAAAAAAAACCACCCTCCTTTCAACCAGAGGTACACACATAGGTCAAGGACCGGTCACTGTCTGTGTGGCTTGACGAATAAAAAAAAACTTATTACACAAGGGGGCAGACAACCTACAGGTCAAGAAAAAAAAATAGTATCTAGGCATTGTTACCTAGATACGTAACACAAGGAAGAAATTCGTACAAGAATTCGTTTTGTTTTAAGGGCAGGTTAAACCCCCAAATTGAAATATCAACAAATCTGTCACTATTTAAGTGTCTATATGTTTGGATGGATCATTTAATAGTGAAAAAAATATTTAAAAAAAAACACTTTAAAAAGTGAAATTTTTCACAAAAATAGGGTAAAATAGTCAAAAAAGTAAAAAAAAATACATGAACACACATGTCAAGATATTTTAGTATCTATTAAATATTTTCAAATGAAATTTGCACAGTGTCTTCAGCATGTTATTCCAATCACATTGATCTACAATTATTACAATCAGAGAGAACACTTTATTTAAATGAATTTTTTAGTGTGGTAATCATAAAACTGTCGAAACTGGTTGGGGTAGGGGTAAGTATTGAAACCATAACTTTAAAACTACTTAATAAATTGTAATTCTGGTAGCATGTTTTGATTCAATATGGACATAGAACAAAACTTCCAAATTTCAAAGCTCTAGCTAGCATAGTTTTTGTGGAAAGTTGACAAAACCAACCAAAACATTTTGAAAAAGCAGATTTTGAGAAAATCAAGAAAAACCACAACATCTATGAATAATAAAAACAAAAACTTACAATTAAAAGCCTCCTGGTAAATATCCTTCATCCCTAGCATCCTCTGCATTTGAATGAATGTTTTTTTTTACACCTGGATGTCATTTTTGATATATTTTTTGCATTTAAAGATGACAAAATTCTTTTCTTGTCCGCAGCGTGAAATGATGTTTCAGCATAATATCCGAATTGTAATCCCAAAGGTGGAAATATCTGCCTTCGTTTAAGTTCCCCATCATTATATACAATTGTTGCATCATGAACAGTTATCTCAAGCCTTTTTCTTCCAACAAATTGGTTTTTGGGGCATCTTTTCCATATTAAATTATGGAACGACTCGTTAGCATTTTGCGTGCCACCATGTAAACACTTTGCAACAGTGCATCTGATGTTAACTCTTCAAATATTGGTTTCATAGCATCAGTAATATATTTGGTGAGTTTATTTTTGTTTGTCACTGCTATGTTTTGTTCTTTTTGGACACCAGTGACGGCAATCACTGTGGTCTCCACACCTGTGTTTCCAAATTGCCTTTTTCATCTGTAGAAGGTTGTTGGTATTAGTTCTAATGGTACCACCATAATGGCCCTGAATTCTTAGAATTGCTGCATGAGTAAGCCTTTTTACTCCTCCCATCCCTTTGTAGTGTTTTCCATCTTCTTCAAAAACTTTTCCTTTGTTAGAATTCTTTAGGTCCATAAGTCGACGTCCCATTCTTTTCTGTACAGCAGCATTCCAACTTTTCAATCGTCTTACAGGGGTATATTGGTGGATCTGCATCTGCAACAGTTTTATAGCTTTTTGAGTCACCATCTCCCAAATAGCCTGTATAGTTTAAGCCGTACATCTGTGATAGTCAGAAAGTTTTTAGGATCTCTTGTGATTCCATCGCACCAGAAGAGCCTGTGTGATTAGCGTCACATTCAGCTGCGTGGTTTGCTTTCCAAGCTACAAACTGTTCAGGAGTAAGTTTCTTTTTGCTTTTGCAACATTTATCACAATAGTTACTGCTGGTAAATGTGTCTTTTACTTTAGGAGCACCTCCAGGATTAACGGAAAGTACAGTTGCAACTCCATTTTTTGACACGAAACCACGCCTCTGCCATGTTCCATCGCACGACACAGTGACATGCAATGATGGCTGAGAAGCTTTGAATTCTTCCGCAGCTGCTTCTTTGCATTTTGTAGCAACTGTCTTAGTGGCTTCTAATATTTTATTTCTAGAATAATTGCTTCTTGTAATGCTTACCGGTGGTGGCATGTTCATATTTGCTAGAAATTTGTTACCTTGTTCATAATGGCATCCAATGGAAAACATAGACAGTTGAAACCTTAAATTTATATTTTCCTTAGAACTTTGAAGCATGAAAACATGTTTGCAATCCAGGCACACAAAGGATATAGTACAGTTAAGTCCAGTGTTTCTTTCAGTAGCTTGAAAACCACAATGCTTTTCACAATTAGAGCAAGGAAATTGATTCACACAACACAATAAAATTTGAACATCAAACATGCGGTATCCAGTCATATCATCCAAATAAATGTTGTCCTGTTGAAAACTATCATTTAATTTAATAAATGAACTACTTTCAGGAACATTTCCAGTGTTAGTAGCATCAGGATTTACTGGATCTAACTCTAATATGTCCTCAGAAATAGGTTGAATTTCACTGACTTCAGTCTCGCTAGATCTAGACTCAATTTCTGTATTATGATCATCTAGATCTAGACTAGGCTTTTTAAAAAACCTATTACCATGGAATTTCCTTTTCTTAGGACGATCTTTGCGTAATCTAGGCATTGTTATATTTAAATAATATTAAATACAATAAACTAAAACACACTTGAATGAATACAAGAGTTATATAATATAGAGAAATAAACAGTGTCACAGAGAACCGACAAACGTGGATAAAAATAGTAAACAAAATGGCTGCCAAAGAGGCTTTGTAAGAAAGGTTCTGATTGGTTGGATAGAGAGATAATATAAGAATCTATTTAATTTCAACCAATGAAATTGAAGCTTTTAACTAAAATAAGGCTTTAAAAAAATGTGTCTTGTTTAAAAAAAAGAACTGTAACAGTGAAAAAAATTTTTTAATCGGATAATTAGAAAAAAAGTTATAGTATTTTGAAAATTAGACACTGTCTATGCATATTTAATGAGGCAAAAGCAAACATTAGTCATGTTTTATTTTAAATATTTAAAATATTTATTAATATTTTTTTTAAAAACAAATTATAGATTATTATTCAGAATTGGATACAGTTTCTAATTATTGTAAAAGCTCAATTGACATAATTTTGAAAAAAATCGCAGTTACCTTAGTGCAACATAACTCAAATAATGGGGCTAGGGGCGGCGTTAGGAAGAGGGTGGTTTAAATTCAAAGCTACAAATATATGTGGGAAAGCATTACGATGCGCAGGGTAAAAAGGGGGGGGGGGTGAAGAAAAAAAGAGAATGTTAGGAGAGAGAGAAGCAAGGAGATGGAGAGAGAAGGAAGGGAGTGAGAAGAAGAGTAGGGAGGGAAAAGAGAAAATGAGGAGAAGAGAAAGAAAGAAGGAAAGGAGAGAGAGAATGAGAAATGAGAAGAAAAGGAGAGCGAGAAGGAGACAGAGAAAAAGAGAAGGAATGGAGAGAGAGAGAGAACTAAACAGATGGTAGAGCTGACGTGACAAACGTATTTCAGGGTCGTTCCATTGGAAGAGCAAAAACTACATAAAGGTGCCGGCCAAAAATAAACTATTGCCTATAGGAAACCAACGGGGCGTAGCCGGTCAATAGGTATACCACTGTATAGAAATACAAAGAATACTTTTTCAATCAATTAGCAACAGTCACTAAATTGGTCAACATGTTGGTTTACAAATACGTACTCAAGCTTATCCAGTCCGTTTCCCATAAATATTAGGATGATACCCAATGTTATCAACATCTTTAGAGAGTTAAGTCAGAATCTTCTATATATACATAATTCTCTTCTTCCCTCAACAGTTTAAACGAGATGAAGAAGGAAAGATAGTCCACGAGAAAACAAGAGGGGGAGGGGGGAGAACACGTAGTCACAAAATAGCTGGGCCGGACCGTTAAAAAAAAAGGGGGGGGGGGGAATCTACTCTGTAGTAACTATCGAGGCGACAGAGAACGCTCAAGAGTTTGGACACCATGGAAAGATCACTCTTTTTCTTTTATTTTGTAAGTCGGACGGAGGGAGTTATCCTAGGTAATTTAAAGGGAAACTCCAATGGTTTTGACAATTTTTGTTATAATATGTGTTTTGATTTACAGATAATGAATATATTATTCTTTTTTTTTTATTTGCAGTAATAAATTAGTAATTGATGTTTTTCTGACGTAATTTTCCTGCGCATCCAAAACAGTCAGACATTCAACGGGTTTCTATGTGACGTCACACTAACCTACTAATTTAATCTATAGACTTGTTGTATAACGGGAGACCATACAGAAAAGTTCACATTCTCATAAAAGAATATATCTTTGTCTATGCAGTTAGATGTAGTTTCTTGTAAACAAAGAAAAAAAGCGTATGAAAAGTAGATTTACCTGCTTGACTAACCGTGGCAGTGTGTATTTTCTCGCCCGACCACTCAACACACAACAAACACTATCGCTTGGTTGTCTTATGACTGACTACACGTAGTCTAGACTAGCCTTGCACTGACCATTTTTTTTTCGAATCAGTCAGACACACGATCTATTTACTTCTTGGGAAAGGAAGAGTCTTAGATGAAAATGTTACTTTTTTTCTTGAGTTGCTTATCCTAATGCCTTTAGATCTACCTGTACATGTACCTGTACTGTTCCATAGCTCTGGAATAGGCCGTCACTAAGCTCAAGAGCCTGTAAGAATGAAGCAATACAATTGGTTAAATCTAGTTTCCTTTTCAGTATTGTTGATGGACGTGACGTATGCCTAACCTAAAATCAAAATCTCAAAGAACCCCGTTTTTTTACTGTCTAATTTATTAAATATAAATGTTTCATAGCATTTAAATAAAAAATGGTGAAATGTTTACTATTACAACTTTTTTACGCAGAATTCAAATATGTCAATAAATCAAATTTTAAAAACCATCGGAGTTTCCCTTTAAGAGGCGAAAAAAAAAAGAGGGGGCGGGGGTGGGTGGGAGTAATATTTATCCGTCACTAAATAGCAGGGCCGGAATAACCATTGTAGAGCCCTAAACGGATTTCGCGGGGCCAAGTTTAGGTATGGATACGGATAATAAGTGAAAATTAAGAGTTTGTATTAGAAAATAAATTCTTCTTTGCATTTTATTCATTCTTTACTAAGTACAGAATTACTTTACGAGCCTTGTGTGTAGAGAATTCATACAGTACATCATAAAAAATTATTTTCCTACATAGATCACGCTCAATAGCAAGGTCGCATAGTTTACAGTGGCCTAAGGCCGGCCCTGCAAAATAGCGACGTATGCTACGCCGCAGTTCGACTAGTAAAAATATATTTACTTACCACTGTGCCAAGATTGACATCTAGAGGAACAGCGATTGACCTATTAGTATACTTCAAGGCCGGATACGTTACGGGCCAGTTTTTTTTGAATGAGATGACCTGACCGGATGTGGTTCAAAGACTGAATGAGACTGCCTGGACATATAGAACAGGTTCCACTCTTGTCAGAGAAACGGAAAGCCGCGCAGGTCTTTTTCGCCGCGCAGGTTGCTGCGCAGGAAATTTTGGACCTGCACAGGAAGGTCCACATTGAGGTTTCATTGCAGCCCACGGGCTGTAGGTCCAGCCTGTCCACGTAAGTGGTCGAGCAGATGTTGGGCACAATGTTGCACTTAATGCCCAACGAGAAGACGAGAGATAGAAGAAGCCGTGTGATTCTGGTCTTCATAACTTTACATTAAGAGTGGAGCACTTATCTATGTATCACAGCCAATATGTATATAGAACTAGAAACTCAGAACGATTTATCAGTGTTACTCTATTGAGAATGTTTGAGATCTGAAAAACAAAGACATAGCAAGAAATGTTATTATTTATGTATGCATTTATATCGGCTTCTATGGAGTATAACTGTTAATGGCTCAGTGATTCTGGTTGTCACATTCAAATCTTATATACTAACAGCGCTATTGAAAATACATGTTAAATATATCTTAGAAGTGTTTTGCAACTTTTTATTTATTGTTTGATAAACTTTCATTAATAAAACATCTGTAAACATTATGTTAAGGAAAAAAGTAAATAGTTTAATGCAAACAAATTTGTAACTGATTTTAAAACCTCAATATGCATTTGGAATGTTCATTATTTCTTAAAGCTAGAAATACCATATGGGACTTGTTCGAAGCTAACTGTAGCAACTGTGTCAACCTAAGGTTTTCTAATGTTTTAAATAAGTTGCCAAAGTTGACAAAAGCAAGGTTACAAAGACAGTTTGTGTGGAAACACAAACTCTAAATCAGCCCCCGAAGTGGTCCACCCAGGCAGGTAAAAAGGCAGGTATCAATATTTTAGAAAGAGCATCAGAATGAAATTCTATCAAAGACAAATGACAGAGAAGAATGAAGATTTTGTGTGGTTCTCCATCAGTCCAATGGATAGGTGAAAGTGAATGTGAAGTTAAATGTGAACCTGGCCTAACTGATGGCCAAATGAATATCTAATTGATCTAATTGTTTTGTAAAGGGTCAATCTCTTATTCAAATCCTCAAAAAAAACAACTAAAAAAACATAATTTCTTTTAGTGCAGTGAAACATGTGTTTCTATGTTTCTTACTATTAATAGTGAATAGTTGTAAAAGTTGTAAAAAACTTCTTGCATAATTGATTTTAAAAATTCGATTTCTTGCGGGCAATTTGGCGGGTCATTTTATATAAAAAAAATACTGAACTTAACATTTTGCTAATGATATGTATAAATGCAAGCTGTTAAAGTTTTTATAGCAGCTCTAATTGGAAAGCAGTTATTACAAAGGTTATATCAACTCACTCCGTCTGTCTGTCTGGTCAAAAAAGAGTCAACACGTTATTTATCCCACAACCGATTTCGAATCAAGCTGAAATTTTGCACAATTATTTATGTTACCTGACAACACACGAATCAATAAAAAAAAATAAACAATTAGTTTATTCATTATTGGTAATTAATTATTTTTTAAAATCACCTTTAACAAGGGAAAGAATTCTTACTTGACAGATGTGGTGGTATAAGTTGAATTAGTCCCCTTGAATAGGCGTAAGCCCTGGGTGAACACGTTCATCGCGCATTGGAAAGCTAAAAAGCATGATGGTGGGCTAAACAAAAACAATTCATAAAAATATTTCTAATTGCACAGATTTATTGTTGTAAGTCTAAATCTATTACAAATTTAATTACACAATTGATCCAAATTAGATGCCACAATTACACGTAACATAAGCTGCCTGGTCGTGCGGTTTGCGCGCTGGACTGTCGTTCGGATTTATCGACGGTCGAGGGTTCAAACCCTGCCCGCTTCTATCCCCCGTCGTCCTGCGGGAGGTTTGGACTAGAAAGTAAACTATCTTCAACTCTGAAGGAACATCCAAATTATGTAAAACATTTTACAAACAAACATTGCTTTTTCAAAATATTTTTAAAATGTTTTTTTTTACAACGCTTCTATCAACTCGCTCTGTCTGTCTGGTAAAAAGTTCGTATACGTTGTCTCTCCATCACTCATCCTCGATCAAGTTTAAACTTACACAAAACATGAATCAATTTAAAACAAGGATACAAAGACAGTTTGTGTAGAAACACAAACTTAAAATCGACCCCCGAAGTGGTCCACCCATGTTGAGTCGTCTCCCATCTTAACTTATTACAGTACGTAAGCCGTCGTAAGCCTGTCTCCTTCACAACAGTCCATGAATTTAAACTCGCAAATTGTTACATTTGTATTCACTGATTTTGTACATTGAAAAAAAAGATTTTGCTTGGAATGTTCAAGATGGCCCCCAAGAGATCGTTGATTATTTGATCTGCTTGAAATTTAATATTTAATTTGTTCATGTGACAGAGAAAATCTATAAAAAGCCACTGGTTGTTCAGTTTCCAAACTCCCTTAGAAGACGCCTCTTCACTAAGCACAATAGAGTATTCAAATGGCAGAGAATAAAATAACTCTTGTAATAGTATGTAAGCCCGCGAGATCAAAAAGTATTTACAAGCCTTGCAATTACATAGAGGGTTATCATTCTCAGACAGTTTTACAAAGAATGTCTTGATTATATAATGCATTTCAGGAAACATTGGGTGTAGTTTGATTGAAACACAACAAACCCAGATAATTTCCATATCATATTTTGAGCTCCATTTATCGTGGGTATTTCTAATCCATTAAGAAATTCATAAAACTATCTGGCCATGCAGAGCTACGTGTACTTATCTTTAAGGTTAACTAGACAATTTTATGTATTGATTCAACTCTAGATGTCTTTTGAGAACAATGCACAGTTTAATATTCTTTTTTTTTTCAAGGACATAAAACTTGTCAGACTTGAATGTTGCATTGTTGAGCAAAGCCGCCGTTGGAAAGTGTTTTATTACTTGCATCAATACACAATAAAATTTGCATGAGGAGCAGCTTTCTGAGCACTAGACAATTTTGTAGGATAAAAAGATTTTTTATATTATTGATAGTTTTCGGAACACTTCGTTGTTATTTTCTGTCGCCATCTGTCATGTATGCAAAAACAGTGTTTTTTTGTTTTTTTTTGTTGCCTTGTTGTTTTGTTAGCATTAGAGCATCGGGATATAGGTCAGGGTTTCACTGCAAATGAGAAACACTTGTTTATCGCAATATTACTTTACAATATTGTAACTCATATTTAAAACTTGAACTTTTGTAATTGTGTTTACAATTATCTTTAAAAATTATTGCAAAACATTTGACGTGCCAAATGAATCCTCTTTACAGGCCGGGCTTGACCCTAGGGCCGTAGTTTGCCCATCACTGCGATAGACTATAAGATAAGGCAAGTCTTTTGTTTGTTTGCCACATTCGGTTTAATAGGACTCGTCACCTAAAAAAATTATTTTCTTTGATATTGATCAGAAGCTTATCAAAGCAGGTTAATTGGTATAGTAACTCATCCTGATAAAAAAAAGCTTAAAAAATTGTGTGTAACTTTTGTGGTTGCCATGGTATATGATTTTAAAAATGTTATATCCTTCTAACTAAAAAATAAAAATGACTCTTTTTTGTTCTTTTGAAGTAGGAAACATGATTCTGTAATGTAACAGCTCAACATTTATTACGATATTTCTTTTCCATAAGTAAAATTGTAAAAATGATACCAAATATGACCATTGTATTTGCAATGCAAAAAAAGTTATTTTAGGCGCAACTATGGGGAATTTTTACGTTTTTTCTCTCAAATCTTGATTAATATGCACCCCAAAAATGTCACAAAAAAAAAGTAAAGTATATTTTAAAGCATTATTTCAGAAAATTGAATATTCTATTCTGGTAAATACATGGATAAACTATCTAAATACTTTTTAAATCTAAAATTTTATTTTTGGTTCCTAAATGACTATTTTCAAAGGTAATCCTTCCCTTAGGTGGGTTGGATCTTACCTGACTGAACGCTGCCAAAGTGTCGCGGTTATCGGGACAGCGTCAAAATACGTACGGAGTACCCCAAGGATCGGTTCTAAGCCCAGTAATGTTCCCTTTGTATACATACGCACTCAGCTGTGGTACACAACATACCGCATATTATACCACTTCTTTTCTGACAATTCACAATTATACTAATCCACAGTTCCCTTAAAGGTCTCGCACGTGGCAATAAAAATGAGTTGTACCGTTGCAAAGGTGAGCAACAGGATGGTTGAGAGTAAAGTTCAAGGTGAATGAACATAAGACAGTGAAGTCATTAAGATTGGCACACGAAACAACTAGACAAAAGTAGAGAGTACAGATTCCTTATTCATTACGCTCTCTCCTACTCTCTGCGCATCCAACAGCATTTCAATCGGATACACATATTTAAAGCACAAACACATACACAAGAAAACATGGCGATCACCAAATGGAGAAACCTCCAATGAGATAGATATCATTTGCATCTCCAAGCGGATATTAGCTCAGTCCACTACCTTGTCGCCGGATAATGTAAGCTCCGGCTGAAACGCCAACCTAAAAGAGCCACACGACCCTGGCCACTTAATGTGGATAAGCTTAAAGGATGCAATATTTCTTATCTCCCTTCCTCTACCTCCTAGCCATCGACTACATAATGAGGAGAGCAATGAACCAGGCTGCCTTCGGTATTCCATGGCGTGAACAAAACCGAATGACGGACTTGGACATTCGAAGATGACGTTGCACTACTCGGGTCTACAAATAAATGCATACAAGAAATAACGGAGCGCCTTGAAACATTACACACATAATCACGAGAGAAAAATGACAAACTAATCTAGAAATGACATAAAACATTTGGACATAGGGTGGGCCATGTATCTCAAATAGATTAAAGAGGCTAGTTTGAGAACATTCTAGAGACCTGGGCATGCCAATCGTCCTTCGATACCATTGAACGACCCCAGACTTAATGAAACACTAATTTAAGAGCATTCTAAAACAGTAATGCCCAAACCTTATTCAGAATTTCCGGCAGTTGTGTCGCAAGCTACAAGAAAAGAAAAAAAAATTGAAAATGAATTGAAATCATTTGTCATGAGTTGAAAGGTTTCAGGTATAGCATTGGACTTAGCAGCAGTAATAAAAAAAACACACGCTTAAATCAGCTGCTTTATCTTTTAGTGCTTTTAATGGATAAAGACTAACGGCTTTAACTGCATTTGCCGTTTAAAGATCCATTTTCATCATTACTTCTAGACAGCACGATTTTTTTTAGCATTTGCCTGTTGAAAACTGGTTTCACTTCTTTGCAATGTTAGCATCTCCATAGTTACCGCCGACTTATTTTCTTGTTTCTTCTTGATAAATATCTTCGTCGATCCTCCAATATTTAGATTAAAAGATAGCTTTAAGTTTAGATTATTTAGCTAACATTTATTTCCTTGGCTCCCCCATTTAATTTGTAACTGACACAGGTGTCACTCGTGTCCCGAAGAACTAGACCCAACTTGCAGAAATGATGTCCTGTGTTACACATTACACACATTGATCTCAAGGACAGCACTTCTTTCAAAAGAAATAACCCGTCAGCACACATGTTGCCTAAGAATATAAACGTTGGGTTCCAAAAAATTTGAATAATAGAAAATCATAAACTGAAATCTATCTAAGAAAGATTAAGATCGACAACAAAACAACAACAAAAAAAAAGGTAGATTTTAACTCTCTGTGTGTTATATTCTACCCTTTGTGCTGACGTCTGGGCGGGCCGGATAGCACCTTCGCCACGGACCGTATTTTGGGCATCACTCTTCTAAAACAATGAGTCTCATCCTAAACTAGATGTAAAGATGGGCACAACGTTTTTAAAAACATTTCATGAACGATGTTTCCATTTTATTCGAATAATGGAAGAACACTATTTCTAGGAAGGACACAATACTCTTTGCAAATGTGTTGAAATTATCAGAAGTTTTACCTTCTTTTAAACAGTCACGAAAAAAACAAAAATACTCACTTAAGAGATGACACAATTCGCTACTGATTAAGCATAGAAACATTGAAATTTTCAAATTCATTTAGTGTTTTTTTTAAAGGTAACGAAAAAATAACCAGTTAATATTCATTGATATGATCACCAAATTTATTACAACAGTCTTACTTCTGGTAAAAATGTGCCTCAAACTTCGATTTTATACACTACGGACGCCCGCATAATAATGAAAAAAAATAATTAAAAAGAAAATAAATAAATAAACATCAATACCAAATTCCATGACATTTATAGGCATTTGAACTTTTTGAAGCCCAAGAGGAGGAAGCCTAATAATACAATTCTTTATAATCTGCTTTAAAACCGTTGACAGGAGTTTGTAGAAACATCCGCTGAATGTCCAAATCTTTAGATAACATTTTGGTCAGGAGAACAAAAACCACGTGAAGTGGAAAAAATGGCGGATATTCTTTGTAATAATTGTTTTTGAATCAAGTAAACTATAACGATGACTCTGTTGTTAAATCTAAGAATCAAACAAGCAGCTACTTCGTTTAAATGGAAGCTCAAAGCCTCAATATTTAGTTTCATCTCTGAGTATCTGTCTGGAGAAATCTAAAATATTCATTGTCACTAACAAAAAAAAGAATAATTAAATAGATAGATAGATACACATATACATAAACATGTATGGAGATATATGGTGGATAGAAAGTATAGAGTTAAATGGTAGAAAAGAGATTATCTTGAACTCCTAATCATAAAGCTTATAACATCAAGAATATGAATCTAATAATTTATATCATTTTCCTGTCTAAAACCATAATAAAAATGAATAGAGACAGAGAGACCAGTAGCTTGATAGATAAATAGTTCAAGGAATTTTACCTAGTTATCGTAATCATAAAAATTGACATAGATTTCCATTTAAGAATATAGTTTAAGAGTTCAAATCTTTGCATGTCTAAATTTTTTTTTTAAACTCGATCTTGAATTCTTTAAGTTTTTCTTATCATTTCTTGTACCTCAATTTCCATGAAGCGCTAAGGTTAAAAAAAATCAAATGATTAGACTTTATAAAAAAAATCAGTTAATGATATAACTAATTGGCTTGCATTGAGCTTAAGGTATTACCATTCAGTTTTCAAACTCACAAACACGAGCTCAAATACTATTTATATTAAAACATTGAAACCGAGAAGGGGCCCTAAGTATATCGAGCTCTCAATGACACCCACATTGGATATGCAAAATAAAAGATTAAAATTATTCCACTGGTCGTCCGATCATTGCACTGGTCGTCATGTCATTGCACTTGTCGTCATGTCATTGAACTGGTCGTCATGTCATTGTACTGGTCGTCATGTCATTGTACTAGTTGTCATGTCGTTGCACTGGTCGTCATGTCATTGTATTTGTTGTCATGTCATTGTACTTGTCATGTCATTGTACTTGTTGTCATGTCATTGTACTTGTTGTCATGTCATTGTACTTGTTGTCATATCATTGTACTTGTTGTCATGTCATTGTATTTTTTGTCATGTCATTGTACTTGTTGTCATGTCATTGTACTTGTTGTCATGTCATTGTACTTGTCGTCATGTCATTGTACTTGTTATCATGTCATTGTACTTGTTGTCATGTCGTTGCACTGGTCGTTAAGTCATTGCACTTGTCGTCATGTCATTGTACTTGTTGTCATGTCATTGTACTTGTTGTCATGTCATTGCACTGGTCGTCATGTCATTGCACTGGTGTTGTGGAGTGTGAGTGTGTTTGTGTTTTTATGGTGATAGTGGTGTGAGCTGGCGCTCCTAGATCTAATTTTTTATCTATTTATATCTGTATTTTAATTTTTGTAAACAATCTAGGCTAGTGCTGAGGGCATGCCTGTCTCCCGCCAGCTCTTTAACTTTAAAGTTAGTGTAGACGAGTCATGACCTGGCTCTATAAATAGAACGGATGCTGCCGTGTCTTGTCCCTTTTCCGGTGTTGACCGCTGGTCAGTGCTTGATTAGCTGGTCTGTGTGACCAAGCAGTGAGTTAGAAAGTTATTTTTAGTGTTGTTCCTGTGTGGACGTGCTCTGTGTGGACTGCCTGTAAGTTGAGTAATTTTATTTTTACTTGATATATTTTAATTAGGATTGATTGTTGTTAGATTGTTTTGATGTAAACGGATTAGTGCCGTGCATCACCGGCTTAATTACTCAGCCATTGTCTATGATGAAACTGGAAGGTCCTTTAATCTGGATAGCATCACCCCCCACCCCCCAGGAGCCATCCCTATGATCTCCTTGTTGCTTTCTATACAATGTTTTATTACCTTTAGTTTCTAAAAGTATTTCCATTAATATTAGAATGATTATTTTATATATTTTTATGTTTGTTTATATTTGTAATTGCAGGCTATAATTCCTGCCTAACTGCCATTATTTCGGCTGCCTAACTGTCTGCTGTAGTTCTGCTTTACTGCTGCTAGTAGCTTACTGTTTAGTGTTGGGGTAATTTAGGTTATTTGAGGGTTGATTAATTATTTAGTAGTGCGTATATATAGTTTTTGTTTATTTCTAAGTTTATTTTCATTTTCGTATTCACCTATATTTTTATTGCTTTGTAAGTTGGTTGTAAATAAAGTGTATATAAGTTCCTTTTAGAATTTCAGTTTGTTATTTTATCTTTAGTTAGCTAGTTTCGTTTAGTTTAGTTTAATTGTGCTGTCTGGTTGCTTAGGCTACTCTAACCCCTTGGTCGCAGACCGAGGTGCACAGATTGGGCCCACCCAGTAGAGCTACCATCTGCCTACTGTTATAAATGAACAAATGTTGAGTAGCAGATAACAGAATCACTCAGTAGCGCCACCCTGACCTGCTCACAGTGGGAAGAGGTTAGCGATTGGTGTGAATGATGCAACATAGGTGGCATTGTCGTCACTTGGTCTGAATTAGGGGAGACGATTCCAGATAGCGAGACTGAAAGGTTGTGTTAATGTAGTGAGATGTTGTTAGAAATATTATTGCTGAAGTCTACTACATTTATTTCATTTATCACAAGTTTTGTTTATATTATAAATAAAGTGTTTTTTAGGTTGTTCACAAAAGGGTTATTCAAGTTATTTGAATTTAAATTAGTTAAGATACATTACGCCTACAACGGTTTAGTTGTCTACCAGCAGTTTGATGCTACAGGCAAACAACCGGCAACAATACATTGGTGTAAGAAGAAATAAAGGAAAGAATTCTACAACATATTGGTCACAGAAGATACAGGAAGTAAGTAAGCATATTTAATTCTTTAATTGAAAGGAAATGTTTATGCGACATTAGTTTTTTTGTATAATAATAAGGCTTGTCTTCGAGTCCGAAGATTAATGTCAGAGATTGGCAGCGGGCTGGATTTGAAACTCGCAACTATCGTGCAGACCATCCGAGGCCGGATCACTGATGACCAGGCATCTACTCATAATTGTCCTACATTTAAACCAATCAATTTAAAGATGATGCTGAGATTCCTGCATTAAAAACAAAACATATCAACCAGAAGAAGTAAAATAACAAAAGAAATTAAACAATCAGATCAATATTCAATATAATAGATCAAAGAACGCAGGTTTTTTTTTAAATTTTGTTTTCTACTAAACACTGATCTCATATACGCCGATGTATCCCAAAATCCACAAATACTTGGTGTTTGCGTAGGGCAAGCTATAATTATAAGAACAACAGAAAGTCCTGTTAATGTAGACCTGATAGCCACTGGTCATCACTAAGACGTGTACATGGGTCGTTTGGTTCGCAGCAAACGGAAATGGTGTGATGACTGGCCTGGACTCTGTATTCCAAACATTATTGGTGCAGCTGTTCATTACCAGTATAGGATTGTACGTATTCCAGTCATACCTGGATCGAAAGTGGAAAGTTATGTTGTTGCCGGTGTAGTCCTGTCTGAAGTCTAAGTAAAACCCACTTAGGTCATACAGATATCCATAAAGGTGGATCTATAGGAATAGAAACATGTAGTATTTGAGTTCTTTTCAAACAGACCACATTGAAATATATTTCAATAAGAGCTGTTTAGCCGAGGGATAGTCAGAGAATGATTGCAGGACATTTTTTTTTATCTAGGAGAAGAAGATAAGTAACAATAGAATTCACGGGTCAAAATTGTGTGAGAGTGGGTTGCGTTAAAATTATGTGAGAGTGGGTTGCATTAAAATTGTGTGAGAGTGGGCTGCGTTAAAATTGGGACCGTTCCAATTTAAGTTTTTTTAAAAATAGGATCCATTCCAAAATAAACAACATAGTATAGTATTATTATTATAACAGCTTTTATACAGCGCTACTTTCATGATTATAGCATGCCAAGCGCGCTATGGTCCAATCTCATTTGTGGACCAGTCGGTTGGGGGGTATATGGAAGAAGGTTTATCCGTGCTGCCTTTAGGCACTCAGTAAACACAACTCTGCTCCAGTCGGGTGTTCAAGCGTACTTAGCCTCTCGTACACGCTATCAACTTTAGTATTAGCTATTTCAAAGATGCTAAGCATAAGTATCAGGCCTATTACAATTCACGACCAAGAAAAAGAAAGGGCCTAAGAATAAAAAAAAAATTGTGAGTAGGACTTACTGTTTGTTTTGGGAAGAGTGAGCGGATCAAGGGAGAAAGTCATACAAGAATTCACGAGCCAATGTATGTTGTTTTTTTTAAAGGGGAGCATTATGAAGAGGGCCAGTTAAATTCAAGTTAAAAGTCTATGTGGGAAAGCATTACGATGCGCAGGGTAAAAAAAGTGAAGGGAGGGTTGAAGAAAGAGAGAGAAGGAGAGAGAGAGATTGGGAGAGATTGAAAGAGAGAAGATAGGGAGAGCAAGAAGCAGAGAGGAAGTGAAAACAGGTTCTTCTAATTTCGATGCAAGAACTCACGGGACAAATATTATTTTGGAGAAAACATTAAAATGCCGGTCGTTCTTTTGGAAGACCAAAAAAAAATAAAAAAGGGAAGGGGTAAGGAAAAATCGGCCAAAATAAACAAAATATTTCCTGGGAACCAAATCAACGGGAGTAGCCGGTGGATAATGCTAGTAATGTAATTTAATAAAAAATGATTGTATTTCCAATCAGTTAGCAACACAGTAACAAAATAGGTGAACATGATGTGTAGGTTTACAAATAGTTCTATAGCTTATCCAGTCCGCTTCAAAAATTCCAGAACTATTAGGATGACAACCGGTGTTATTAACAACTCTGGACAGTGAAGTCAGAATAACAAAATATATTTACTTACCACTGTGCCAAGATTGACATCTAGAGAAACAGCCATTGATCGATTTGTATACTTCAAGGCCGGATAAGTTACGGGCCAGTTTTTCTCCGTGTTTTGAATCGTCCAAGAGATGGCCTGACCGGATGTGAAGTTCAGAGACTGAATGAGACTGCCTGGACATATAGAACAGGTTCCACTCTTGTCGGAGAAGCGGAAAGCCGCGCAAGTCTTGTTCGTTGCGCAGGTTGCTGCGCAGGAAAGTTTGGACCTGCAGAGGAAGGTCCACATTGAGGTTTCATTGCAGCCCACGGGCTGTAATTCCAGCCTGTCCAGGTAAGTGGTAGAGCAGATGTTGGACACAATGTTGCACTTCTTGCTCAGCGAGAAGCCGAAGTATAGAAGAAGCAGTGTGACCTTGGTCTTCATAACTTTACACTAAGAGTGGAGCACTTCTATATGTATCACAGTATATAGTCGTAGAAACTCAAAATGATTTCACATATTTTTCAGAGAATTTAGAATGTTAGAATGAGATCTGAAAAACAAAGATATAGCAAGATATAGCAAGATATCGCAAGAAATTGTATTCTTTATGAATGCATTTTTATAAGCTTCAATGGAGTAGAACTACTAATAGCTTTGTGATTCTGTCTGTCTGTCACATTCAAATATCATATACTAATAGCACTATTGAAAATCCTAGCACCTGTTAAATGTATCTCAGAAGGTTTTTGCATATTTCTATTTTTTGTTTGATGAAAAGTTTTATGTATAAAATTTGTAACTGATTTTATAACCACAATAAATAAATCAGTACATTATAAAATAAAATTTTTTAAAAGTTACATATGAATATAATATAACATTGGAATGATTTGAAACATGCTTTCTTTTTTTTTTAAGTCTAAGGTTTTTTTTTATTTTTAGCATAAATGTAGTTGCTAGAAAACCTTTTTTTTTGTTAGTCACGTGTTTGATTTGCTATAAAGTACACTAAATTGTGTACGATTTATCCAGAAAGTTATCTACTATATATTTGTCAAATACCACTGACTCATTGATCACGAGATTTCTTAAACAGTTGTACTGATTGAGAGTAAGTATCATACACAGGTTCCTTTTACTTGCTAAGAACCATATTGTTAGATGTAATCATCTTTTTTTTTGAAGTAGCGTCTGTATTTTATAAGATAAGAAATTCACTATCTCACCACCGCTAATAGAGAAAAACTGCAAGCTTTCTTTAAAACTTTTGTATTATATTTTCGGTATTTCCTCAAAAGGTCGCAATCTATAACAATCTATAACAATCTATATATAAAGCGTTGTTAAAAAAATGACACGAAAATAGGGACTTTATGTCTATTATTTCTTTTCCCCTAAGTGAACTTTTAATTTTTTTACGTCACTTCCGCTTTCCTTTAGGCGCTGATTTAATAAAATAAAATAAAACTAATCATAGCATCATAAAAAGATAGATGTAGATCTATTGTCATTTCGCTACATTCAAAAGGGGTAACAAAACAAACACTATAAAAGAAAATTGATATTTCCATTTATTTAGAGAACACAATACCAAAATAAATGTAGAATTGGGAACATGAATGTAGCATTCAATCGGGGTCTTCGGAATTATTTCCATTCTTTAGGCCTGAAACGTACTGAATAGTCGATCAATTGGAAGATGCTTAGAAAGTTATAAGATGTTTTTTATAAAAATTGTCCGAAAAGTGGGAAATTGTTGTCTGTGCGCGTGTCACTGTGTATTTGTGGGGAGGGGTCACGGTCGAAATAAAGTTTGCATTGAGAAGCCGAAGAAAGGTCATAGAGAGTTCGAAAGACTTTAAGTTGTAGGCGGGGATTGGAGGGGGAGGGAAGCGGACAAGTAAAAGTCATAATAGAATTAAGGTTGACCGTCATTTCATTCCCAGGCTCTTCATCCCCGGTCATTTCATCCCCAGGCTCTTCATCCCCGGTCATTTCATCCCCAGGCTCTTCATCCCCGGTCATTTCATCCCCAGGCTCTTCATCCCCGGTCATTTCATCCCCAGGTTCTTCATCACCAGGCTCTTCATCCCCGCTCATTTCATCCCCAGGCTCTTCATCCCCGCTCATTTCATCCCCAGGCTCTTCATCCCCGGTCATTTCATCCCCAGTTAAATATTTGTTTAATAGTCATAGTGTAAATGTGTTGTTGAGGCTTTGCCTTTAAGCACTCATTTCATCTAGTATATAAATATACTTATTTTGAATACTTTTTGATATTTAGGACATGTTGGTTGAGTATTTCTAGTGTTCTCTATACTATCTTCATTTTAATTCCACACGTTCGAGCCTCGGTTGGCGCAGTCCCTTATTTTCGTAGCATTTTAATTCACTACTTTCTCTCTTAAAAACTTGGTCCCTGGTGCTGCTATTCAATTATGTTTAATATATGTATGTATCACATTTGTTTCAGCACCTAGCTTTAACTCTATGTATGTATGTATCACATTTGTTTCATCACCTAGCTTTAACTCTATGTATGTATGTATCACATTTGTTTCATCACCTAGCTTTAACTCTATGTATGTATGTATCACATTTGTTTCAGCACCTAACTTCAACTCTATGTTTACGTTCACAGCTTATCTTCATACTTGTTGAGAAATGAATACGTAAATAAAAAGATCTATTTTTTAATGCTGAGTTTGTATTTACTATATATTGTTTCTGTTTAATAAATGGATGTTAATTTTATCCTGCCATATTGCGTGATGAAATGATCAAGGGCCAAAGTGAAGTTATCTATCTATCTATCTATCTATCTATCTATCTATCTATCTATCTATCTATCTATCTATCTATCTGTCTGTCTGTCTGTCTGTCTGTCTGTCTATCTATCTATCTATCTATCTATCTATCTATCTATATCTATATGTATATTTATATAGCATGTAATCTATATAATATAATATTAATTTTTTTCTTTGCAAATGTGTTGAAATAATCAAGCGTCTTACCTGCTTTTAAATAGTCACGAGAAAGGCACCACAACAATAACAAAAAAAAAAAAAAAAAGAAAAGAAAAAAATGGAATGAAGAGATGACACAATATGCTACTAGTTAAAAGAGAATTTATTAAAATCTTGAAATTCACACGTCACTTCCTGTTGAAAAAAAATTCCGTTTATTTTTTTTAAAAGGAAAAAAAAAAAAAACATTTTAATTCATTGATTTAGTATTATCAACAATCTAACCACAACAGCCTTACTTCCGGTCAAAATGTGGCTTGAACTTCGATTTTATACATTTGGAATGACTGGATAAAAGAGATAATATTGAACAAAAAATGGTAAAAGGAAATAAATCAATCAAGATCAATACCAAATTCCATGGCATTAATGGGCACTTTCGAAACCGGCCAATAGGAGGAAGCGTAATGATACAATTCTTTATAATCTGCATTAAAACGGTTGGCAGGAGTTATTGCCATTTGTAGAAACATCCGCTGAATGTCTAAATCTTAAGATAACATTCTGGACAGGAGAACAATAGCTACCTGAAGTAGAAAAAATGGCGGAATTCTTTGTAATAACTTTTTTTTTTCAACCGAGTATACTATAATGTTTACTCTCTTGTTGGATATAATAATCAAACAGAAGCTGCTTCGTTTAAATGGAAGCTCATAGCTTTAACAGTTAGTTTCATCTCTAAGTATCTGTCTGGAGAAATTTAAAATACACATTGTCACTTAAATAAATGAATAATTAAAAAGATAGATAGATAGATAGATAGATAGATAGATAGATAGATAGATAGATAGAGGGTTTTCTTTCAATCTGAAATAAGGGTCCAGCTCTCCGGATGTGTCTCTTTTTGAGGCCATCTGCTGACAGCTGCTATCCTTTTTGCCAGTGAGGGTTAAATGACGTTAGACAATGCTGAGTTATGTACCTTGCTGTAAATAACAAGGTGATACAAATAAAGTCAGTGGATGGGTGATAGAAGCCCTTGTTGCTCCCCCCCTTTCCATTTTACAGTAACACACACACACACAATCAGACTTTGTGTGTGGGTTACTATACTTTCGCTATTGATATCAATGAACACACTGGATATATAGATCATGACTCTGGTTACATGTCTGAACTAAAAATTATTGATCAGAAAATTTAATAATGGGGTCATCTCCACCTATTGATATATCATCTCACGATTTGAAGAAAGGAAAATAAAGGCGCAACAACTCATTGATATGAAAGGGGGGGGGGGCTGCGCATGTGAGGTATTATCTTTTCAACAATATTTTTTGTTGAGGGTACTTAGATCCTTTGTCCTCTGGGTTGCGCAGAACAGACAGCCCTTTCTGCACATAGCCACCATTATAAATAGATTGAATTCTTACTTTATATAGCCGCCATTATAAATAGATTGAATTCTTACTTTACATAGCCGCCATTATAAATAGATTGAATTCTTACTTTACATAGCCGCCATTATAAATAGATTGAATTCTTACTTTGCATAGCCGCCATTATAAATAGATTGAATTCTTACTTTAACTTCAACTTCTGCTGAACATACCACGTGAGACAGTAACAGTTGCCCTTTCAGATCTTGCGATCTATAGGGCACAACGACCAACCGCCTTTACTTTTCGTCAGATACCCCCATTACAGTTGGGTGGACTCAGGGGAGCCCAATAATCCCGAAATTCAAAATCCCAGATCCCAGTCTTCACCAAGATTCGAACCCAGGACACAAAGTTCGGAAGGTAAGCGCTTAACCACTCAGCCATCGCGCCTCCCTTGTTTGAAGTACAATAACATTATTATCATTGCAATGGATATATATGGACACTATACAAACTACAAAATAATGCGATGAGATAGTCTTCAATAAATCTGTGAGCTACAACATGAAACAATGCAACCAACTTTCATCTTGTGTACTTCTAGCAGCTCCATAGCTGTTTTCTACGCTCTACAGAATGTTATTAAGAAACGGGCAGCCGATACTGCTTGGGCCTCGTTCGTATCTATAATCCTGCCACCACATTGTGCCGTCCTGTGGACTAGGATGTAATTGTGTTCAATTCTGAAGGAACATTTGAAACACGTGAAACATATAACCTATGGTGCATGAGAGTCCTACCTGAGACCACGATATTGACGGTACGATACTCCCTCCTCAAAACATTATCTTTGTTTAATTGAGGATACAATGAATAGAGTAAACCTTTTTTGCGTGATCAGAAATTGTATTATTGTTTCATATTGTTTTTCGGACAATATTAAATCCAACATTCTAAGCGACTATCTGTTTTCAAAAAAGAATCAATTCCTTTTTTTTATAGCAAAAAAAAATTTTTTTGCAATCAATACAAATGGTAAAAAAAAACTCGTTCACAAATCATTAGCATGTATATTATTATATAAACTTGAAGACGACTTTATGTATGTCCTTAGCTACCACATTTGGAAATGAAAAATAAACGGAGGACAATACAACAACTGATAGCTTTAGGTTGCCTCATAAACCTCCATTCATTCTTCACCTTTGATAAATTCCCCCCCCCCCCCCTCCCAGCATTCGTCGCACGCGAGTCATTAATTACATTATAAAGGGGGGGTGGGGGATAGCATAAAAGTGACATCCATAAGTCATAAAATGTAATGAAGGACACTGATACCGCTTATGATCTATAAGAGTTAATTTTGTGAAAGTATTGATTCAGCTTTTCACCGTCACGAGGCTTGCAGTCAGAACATAAAACTAGAAAACGTCGCCTGCGTTATCAATCGCTGGACGCGAGCAACACAAGCCATGAAGAGACGTCGTCTCCTTGAGACACAATGATCGAGCCGGCCGGCGAGGCTATGGCCAAGCTCAAGTTCATCGTCCTGGCGGAACTTGCTCTGCTCTTCTTTATTCTAGTGTTTCTGTTCTACAGGACCAGATCCCAGGTGACGCTGTTAGAGGGTTACGAGGTCAGGTCGACAACAGGAGTCAGTGATAACCTGTGGAAAGCCGTGGGCCTTAACGTGGAGTCCAGGCGTTACATTGACGTCAGCGGCGGAGGCGAGATTCTGGACGATGTTCAGGCTTATCGCTCAAATCTTTTGATTCGAAATCAATTTGATGACGTAGATCTGAAGGTAAGAGAAATCAGTGGCGTCATTCGGGGGGGGGGGGGCTGTGAGGGATGCGGAGTGCATCGTTTGACACCCATCGGTGGTGGGTGACACCAAAGGGTAAGTGTCATAAGCAACAATGAAACATAATTATTTTTTTAAAAAATCAATTCCTCCTTTATGAAGCAGATAGTGGTTTATAATTATCTCATCTCATTCCCTTTAACTTTTACATTGCTTCATTATTGAAGGGGGTCTTTGTCACTGAGATTTGCATAATGAAGTTCTTCTATTCACAGACCAGCTAATGATTTCTGTATATAACGGTGCGCAAAAAGTTCATGTATGTCTATTATTTATTAAATTGAAGAGAGCGAAACATTGGAGTTGAGTGCGGGAATTCCCACTGAAGCCGCGTCCAAAATAAAAAAAAAAAAGGCAAGCCAAACTTTATTTCAAGATGCATATATTTGGAAACATTATAACGTCAAACCAAAGTTTTCACTGTATTAGTGAGTTATTTGCTACCCAAAGAGATACATCGTTAGAGCCGTTTTCGAAATACCCGTCGAGTTTACGGTCAGTTTCCATCCACTTTGAGCCTATGAAGAGTGTTAGGCAATTACGCGCTGTGTTCTATGCAGATCAATCAAACTGAGGTAACACTCAGCGAACTCCAATAACACCAGGCGAAAGGCCAACACTAGAAGTTAGTTGACGCTGATAGTGAATGTCGAACAAGAAGTTTAATACTAACGAAAGAGAATGTCGTCAAGCTAAATCTCTACGTCCATAAAAACCGCCTCTCTCTACAGCCGTCAAAACTAGTATGATTTCGCTAATCTTACTAAAAATCCTAGTCTTGTTTTTTACTAGTCGCGTCATTGTCTCTAAGTCAAAACTTTCCCTTTCAACGAAACAAATCATTCCTAATCTGCTATAACAATAATGCATTGGTCACCATAAGGAACTGTAAAACAAAATCTCGTGCAAGTTAATGTATGTAGCTAGCCGTATTATAGTTCAACAAAAAAAAAAGAATAAACCAACGACACAATTTAACGAAAGTTTATTTTGGGAATGATGCTCGGGGGCGGTGACATAATAAGCTCAACTCATTGATGGACACCAACCCTAGCAACGCCTTTGAGACAAACTTTTATCAATTATTTAAATCTACATTTTTTTGTTGTTGACAAGTACTTCAGCTATATACAACAACAAATCGATTCGCCAATGATGTTATTGAAAAGGTTATCCTGTGGGAAGAGTTTGAATATTAAAACAACTCTTAGTTTATATTTGGTCTGATAAAACAAACCAAAAACTTGAGTAAGCACCACTTTACTACAGACTCTATCAAATATTGGTCTCTATTGCTGTGTAACTTGGACCCGTGCACATGATTCAATAATTCAATAACTATAGAAATGGTTCAAGCGTAAACAACACAATCGCACAAGAATATCAGACACACTTATTCTCCTTGGCATCGTCTTTTCATCAGGACACTTATTTAAATAGGTTGTCAGGTTGTCATTCATGGGCCGAAGCAAAAACTCCAAAAGCGCAAACACATTGAAAACATTTTTAGATTAAGTGCAGCAGATCAAAGTCTCCAGATTTCTTCTAGAGCACGTCTTATTGAATAGTTACAAAACTGAGGGGGGGGGGGGGGGGGCTAACGTTTTGGAAATGCACTTCACAAAAAAAAAGTATTTTCCGGCAATATATAAATATGTGAATTTGGAAATGGATATGAACGTGGATATGAAAGTGGATGTGGATACGATAGTGGACGTGAATATGAATGTAAACGTGGATTTCAATGTGCATGTGCCTGTAAGTGTGGATGTGAAAGCGGATGCTTATGAAAATGTACATTTATTTGTCAAAGCATTTTAAAATGTTTACACTTTTTTTTTCATCCTCTCTTTCCGTCCCAATGTTCTTGTGTTTTTCTTGTCTCTCCATTTCTCTCACTATTTCACTATTTTATTATTTCATTAGTTCACTACTTAACTAATTTCACATTTTAACTTCCTTGCCTCCTCTTTACCCTCCTTGAAGGTGGAGCCCATCAAACTGAACATCAACACATCGGATGTCATGGTGGTGTTACACATTCAGAAAACTGGAGGCACAACGTTCGAAACTTACCTCGTCCGCCACACCAATGTGAAACCACCCTGTCATTGCAATAAAATGGTCTCTAACTATAAAAGGTAAGAGCTGCACACTGTATGAGTACAAGACATGTATAACGCTCAAATGGAAGAAATGTGTGATAGGCCTTGCCCTTGTAGTTGTTGATGGCTGCCTGACTTCGACAGATTACTCTGGAGATGTCTGAGTTTCTTGTACGGGTGTATTCGATGTACTTAACTAACAAGTAACAAGACCTATACATATAACAAGTAACAAGACCTATACATGTAACAAGTAACATGACCTATACATGTTACAAGTAACAAGACCTAAAGATGTAGGCCTAACAAGTACAAAAGTCTAAACCGTTATACAAATACAGATGATGTTTAATACTGAAAAGGCCTCGGTCGAGTCTCTGTCTCTAATAAGACGTTATCCCTTGAAGTCCTAACACCAACTGGCTCTATTAACATAAATAATCTATAACCTAAGTCGTGACGTCAGTAAATGTCGTGTTCGAAGTCTGTCAACTATGACGCGTCTCTATACAAACTAATAATACCAACTAAGTGTCTCGTAGATGCAAGGTGGTTTGGGTCTGATTCAGCGGCCTAATATTACATTACCACTGAGCACACTACTTTGCGCTTTGCACGCGTCGATCTGAAAACTACACATTCATCCAATGTGATTCACTCGCACAGCAGGACAAGTTTAAAGTACTCATAAAACTAGTGGACAAAATAAGTTGATAAATGACTCAGAGGCTAACATTAAGAAAAATACTTAAGATATGTTTAATCTGGCAAGTATGACGTAATATAATGTGTTAAAAGCTAGCAAGTGCATTAGAAGATATTACAAATCTCAGAAGGTAAGCAAGTGTATAAGAAGGTAGCCAGTGCTTAAGACGGTAGCAAGTGTTTGAGATGGTAATACGAGTTTTAGAAGGTTGCAAGGAGAAAGCAACTGTGTAAAAAGGTAGCCAGAGTTTAGTAAGAGTGTACGAAGGTTGTAAGTATGTAGAAAGGTAGCAGCTGTGTTAGAAGGTAGCAAGAGTTTTAGAAGGTAACAAGTGTGTAAATAGGCAGCAAGACTGTCAGGAGGTAGCAAGTGTGTAAGAATGTAGGAACTGTTTTGGACGGTAGCAAGAGTTTCAGGAGATAGCAAATGTGTAAGAAAGTAGCAATAGTGTATTAAAGTAGCAAGTGTGTAAGAACGTAGCAACACAGTAAGAATATAGCAAGAGTTTCAGAATGTAGCAAGTGAGTAAGAAAGTAGCAATAGTGTATTAAAGTAGCATGTGTGTCAAAGGCTAGCGTGTCATAAGCTAGCATGTACGTAGAAAAAAAGCTATCAAGTGTCATTCAGTTCGCACACCATTAATTACAATTTAAAAACCTGTTGCTCCCGCCAGCCTACTTCATTTACATTTCACAGAATTGACGAAAATGGCTACGTTTGAAGTCCACATTACACCCAGCTTCTCCAAACCTTCTCCTGATTCTCAGTAAAGTGCATTAACACAAGATCTGAACAAATAAAATAATATTACGTTCAGGTCTTAGTTCTGCCGTTCTGCAACTTAAAACAATCATCTTAATGAAACATGCCGGCAGTAGCATTGTAAGATGGAGAATGTTTCTAAGTCCAGACGTAGTATTGTAGACATCTGTTTTTGGGTCTTATTTCAGAGATGTTTGCACCTGCCTTAACGACAAAGGCCAGGACTGGATGATCAACAGACACGCCACAGGCTGGGTATGTGGGGTCCACGCAGACTTCACAGAGCTGACCGACTGTGTCGACACTTGGTTTAACAGCCAGGACAATGAAAACCGGGAAAGAAGGTTTGTGACAGTTTGTGCATTTCTTGCTATCGGTGTGGACTTAAAAGACGAAGCATTTACCTGGCACTTCCGCTCTCCTCATTTTCTTTAATAACAATGCATTTAAAAAGCATTTTTGGTGGCAGGGCAGTAGAGCGCTAAGCTTATGATCTGCGGGACGTTTTTTTTTCTTTGCACAAATCCTGGTGGATACTTAAATTTCATTACAGAAACAAACGCTGGAAGTAGAGTTCAAACTAACCAAAAATAATGTCTTTAATATAATTCTGTGCAGGGAGTCTATCCCAGTTTGAGTTGAGTTGGCCTCCTTCAGTCGTAGAACGACTTTGAATAATCTCGAACATTTTTTCATGTGACTGTGGAGCCCTATTTTGGAGTGACACTCCCGTCTACAAATATCGTAGGTTAAGGTGGCTTTCGCTTTGGTGGTAGAGGAGCCGGCCGTTTTTCGTATGGCACGCTTTTCTTCCAGAGCTGAGGCCCATGTTTTTCACTGACCATAGCTTTCTTGGTCACCATCTCTCTCCAACTAAATCAGTCTAGGGCTATGTCTTCCCAATGGTCTGTATCAATGTTCACTGTTTTTAGGTCCCGTTTGAATACATCCAAGCAACGTAGGGGGCGGGGGAGACTAATTTTTCTTGAGCCAGACTCATCGCAGTTTGTGGCACAAATAACCTAACAAAATGGTAAAATAGCTAAGAGCAATTAATTAACTAAAAGACGACAATGGCTAAAAGCACATGTAAATGAACACAGAAATATAAAATAAACATTGACCATATAAGAGTTCTGGTCTACTTTGTAGAATATCTTACTATAATTTGACTCAATCCGAAGTACTACAGAAATGTCTACAGGTTTTTGTCCTAAAATCTATTATAATTGTTCATGATTCTTGTTTGGCAGATATCATTACGTCACACTGATTCGTGACCCAGTGATACGGTTTATCAGTGAATGGCTTCACGTTAGGAGGGGAGCAACGTGGAAAGAGTGCCGCCTTCACTGCGACGGCAGAGACGCCTCATTGGCAGAGGTCCCTTTTTGCTTTGATCACGGAACTTGGGGTGGAGTCTCGTTCGAGGAATTCATCAATTGCTCGTTGGTGCCATTTTATTTTGTTCATTTTCTAGTTTCTATTAACACATTTCCAACATTGCTACAGGGAGGAATCTTTGACTAGGTTTCAAGCTTCAATTCTATTTATGCTCTTAACACACTTCAAGTCTATGTATACACTCAATCGCTCTGGGTAACATCTTAAAGATTCTGCAGTACCTAAGGTGTTTCCTTGTGCTAACTCCGTTGTGCGTTTGTTCCAAGGTAACTGAACCACCTTTCATACAACACAATATGAGAACTCTTTGGTATCGAATTATTACTAGTACAATAAAGTTGTACAAAGCATGCAAACATGGATAGTGCAATTAAACATACTCTACACTTTAATTTTTTTTTTCAGATTACTGGTGAATAGAAATATTTTTTCAAGAAATTTATATTATTGATAAAATACTTTAAATCATCACTTAACACTTTGCCTAAAGCAGCTGTAGTCATTCTATAGAATGCAGGATTTCGTAATTTGTTATTGGATATCTAGGTTAGAATGTGATATTAAAGGGAATTAATGCCAACATTCATTCATAATTTTCTCTACTGAATTACTGCCCTTTCATAGAACATTCTCAGTTCTCTCTACAGTTTATGTGTGTATATTTATTACTGTTGTAACTGATCCATTTTAATTTTTCATTTTGTGGGGAATGGAAGGGATAACTATTTATATTTCTCTATCTCTCTCTCTAAGAACAACATAAAAGTATATTTCAATACATTATTAATAAAGCAACATTTCTATTCTAGAAGTAACATGGCGTTCAACCGACAGACGAGGATGTTAGCGAATCTAAGTCTCTCTGACTGCTACAGACTCAACTCAACAAAAACCCAGAAAGAACGTGACGAGATTATGTTGCAGGTGAATTCTGTTAATCTCGCTAATATTGTTTACAAAGCTCTTATCAACTCTGATCAAGTTGATACTTGGAACATTTATTGTACCTAACAAAACATTAATCAATTTAAAAGAATAGCCAATTAGTCAATTAATTATTGATAATTAATTAGTTTGTTTTGTATCAAATTATGGAAATAACTTGTACATTATTGATTCCACTTAAGATAAGCTTTTTTTTAAAAAAAAAAAAGATTTTTTTTGGAAAAAATTGTGCTTGTTTTTTCATTAATATTGCAATTTTGATCCTAGTTTTTTTTCTCTGGATACATACCTGGTTGTACCATCTAGTGAAAAAAAATTAACGCACTCTGACAGTGTCCGCTGTACCCGAAATGTTTTGAACATTGTACTTTAATTTTTCCCCCTGTTTCCCTAACGCTATTCTACTGTCTTTATTGTGGTTTTGTACCCACCATTGCAATTCATGGCCATGTTAAAGTATTTGGATATGCCCTAGATTGTTTACTTTTGAATCCTGTATTGTTTAAAAAAAATAATTTTTATTTCACCTTTTTCATTTTCTAGAAAATATCAATAGTTTAACAAAACATAATCAAATAGTAATAATAAAAATAATAATACAACAATATACCCCATTGTTATATCAACCGAGGGGATAATGGCAACTGACCTCACCTTCAAGGCCCTTAACATTCCTAAGAAGATTCTCATTGCCTGCAAGAGGGCGGTACAGCTGTAGTCCTGCCACATTACCAAACAATTCCTCAGTGGACACTGATAAAGGGATTACAATGAATTTTGTTTCTCTTTAGCAAAACCTGACCCTGGCAGTTTCAGAGAGCGAGTACTCGTTTATTTCTAACATAATTATCATAATCATAATAACAGAAAGACATCATCTCTTTTTCTTTTATTCTTTCAAGAGTGCCAAACAAAATCTGATGAAATCTTTCAAGTTCTTCTCACCTCTGGAATACATCGAGGAAGGACAACTCCTGTTTGAGCAAATGTTCCTGGGTTTCTCCTTCACCAGGAAGATGACGTGCAAGAAGTATTCAGCAGCCACGAACTACGCCGTGCTGTCAGAGAAACACTGGGACCTGGTTGTAGAGAGGAACCTCCTGGACATCAGGCTGTACCAGTTCGCTAAAGATTTGTTTCTTCAGAGACTAGCCAGGATGAACATACCAGTGCAGCCCAGGAACCACGAATCCAGAATTGTCCCAGCTGGCCTGAAATACTCCGTTGTTACATTGTAATCGTTTCTGTTGTTTTATTTTACGTATCACTCACAGGGTTCAAATGAAGATCTCTGTGGTTGATAAGAACACATAATGCAAATTGACTCATAGAGCTAACCCATCTATCTCATTAAGTTTGGTCTTCATAAGGCTAATCCATCTGTCTCTTTAAGTTTGGTCTTCTATACAACCAGTCTTGACTTAACATTTAACGCATCATGTCGACCTTAGCACATAATTTTATTGATCTATGTTCCTGTTGACCTCACGTCATAGTGCTTTCTTTGTGTTTATGTCATGACATAGCTGTACTGACCTTTTCTTGTATAGGCCTCATTTAATAGCTCCATTGACCTTTCCTATAACAATATTATCAACTTCAACTACCCCGGTCACTACAATAAGGCGATGGACACCATCAATACATTATGAATTATATATGAGTTATGTATATGTATATGTAGTTGTGTGCACTAAAACCGTATGATGTATTAACGAAGAATCACATGGTCGTCTGGTTTGTTTTGTTTAATTATTAAATTGTTAATTTTTTCAAGAGATATTTTTGTGTCTGGGTTTCAAGGACAAAGGCATTTAGTTCTGTTGTATCGTATCAGTTTGAGATCGCAATAGGATTTCCTGTAACATTCCCAAGTAAAGTGCAGATTTTAAAGCGATAGAACTCAGATGAACAAAACCAGATTGAAAATAAATGTGGTCGTCCAAGGACTCGGCTTGCACCGAGAATGTCAGCAAATGAAGCCATGGCCCATCTCAATAACTCGCAAGTTTGAACATTTTAAATTTACTTTTATTGTTTAGAATTCATTATCACATCTTTGTTGTTGTTACTGGTTTATTTTCACTTTGTTTAATGTACTTTGAACATTTCTGTAGTAGGCTCTTATTTAAACCTATAGTCCACTGCATCCTCCAGAACAAGGGGAAAGTATAGCGATAAACCGTCTCCAATGTTAGTAATGTAATAAAATTACGCTGTTTGTTTGTTTTTTTTACAAAGTTAATATAAACTCACTCCATCTGTTTGTTTGTCTGGTGGAATCATCTAACTTGTTATTTCTCCCACTTCCCATTATGGATCAAGTTGAGATTTTGCACTATTGTTCATTGTTGATGACAACACAGGAAAAAAAATCAATAAAAAATTGACCTATCAATTAAATAATTTTATATTATATAGAAAATGTACTAAGCTAAGAATTAATAAGTGTCGTGTAGGGAATTAGGTCGTTCTAAAAAGAAATATAATTGAAAAATAGAAATTAAAAATAATAAGCTTAAAAACCTTCTATTTTTATAAGTACTTGAATAGCTCAGTGGTTAGCGCCTACACTTTCCATTGTGGAGGCTCGAGACTTCTAGTTCGAATTCAGACTCGAGCAACTTGAAAAAAAAAGTTTTTGAAAACTTTTGAAGCCTTCTCTCAGATAGCCCTCTCCCCTCTATCTGGTCAACAAAAGTGATTGATGATTGGTGATTGGACCATTCTAAAGTAAAACAATTATTAACCATTGCTCATTTTTATTTCCAATTATTTTAAAGTCATATTCGATTGTATGGGTTAAGTTTGTACTTATGACATGACACCCTCATGAACATTGCTGTTATTGTTATTGATGGAAATGTACTTTTCAACCTGCATAAGTTAGTGGTGAACATTTATTTCAAAACATTAACAAAACAACAATAATGAAACAAAAATATTACAATCAAATTTTTTTTTCTACTAAAGCTTCAAATTCAATGTATCGTAAATCTAAAAAATCAAAAGGAAAAAGAATCATACAAGCTAACAGTTTGAATTATTTTGTTGTGGGCTAATAATACAAATATTGTAATATCTTATTCAACTTCACTGCTATTTCATTAACTACTACACATTAGCCACAGAACATTACAAGTTAACAATATGAACCTGATAAGGTCTTAAACTATACTATAAATGATACTTTCATTCATTACTGGGAAGTCTGCCTAGTCCTCTTAACCGTTGCTATTTATCTATCAATACTACTAAATCTTCTTCTTGTACGCTATCGCCATCTTGTTCTTCTTGTTCCCCTAGTCTCTTACATCATTCGTCTGTCCGACTACGTCACTACTTTTACCGTCACTAAAAACAACACACAATATATTTGTCTACCGAAACTAACATACTCTCTAAAGTAGTACATACATATTTACTTGAAAAAGTTGTGGCTAAGTGGTAAAGCGTTTGTCCTCCGTACCGCGGGTCCCAGGCTCGAATCCTGGTGAAGACTGGGATTTTTAATTTCTGGCGCCAGCTCTGATGAGTATCTAGCATTAGTTGGGGAAAAGTAGAGGTGGTTGGTCGCTGTGCTGGCCACAAGACTCCCTCGTTAACCGTACCTCACAGAAACAGATGATCTTTACATCATCTGCCCTATAAATCGCAAATCTGAAAGGGGAACTTTACTTGAAAAAGTATCTACGTTTCCGTCTGTCAAACTATCCCTGTCCCCGCAGCTAGCAGAAGAAGCTTTATGGTTTTTAGGCTTGTCTTTTAGGTTGCAATTAATGCATTTTGTGTTGGGACCACAAGTGTCACATAGGGCCTACATATTAGGCAATATTCACAATATTTTTTACATAAAAAAAACTGCATACAAATTTATTGATGCACGATATGCGCGCCTCAGTGTGGTGGAAATTAATGTCCATTCATTCATACATATTTAAAAGTAATACCATATTGTATTCTGAAATATTGTGAGGGAAATTAAATTACAAGTTGATAATCGGTTTATGAAAATTTTCGAACATTTAAATTGAAATACTTATAAGTCAAAGGTTAAAGCATCTTTTTAAATTTAATATTATTATCTACAAAATGAGTTTACAAAGAAATAAAAGGAATTAAATTTAAAAAAAAATTCCTCCCAAGATTACCCTCAGTTCTTGAGACTATTTTAAATTATTCATCGCCACGGACACCCACCAAGGGACACACTCTAAATATATGAGGAGAGACAGGGATGGGTTCTAAACAGTATATGAGGGGCTCCGAAAAGTAAAAAAAAAAAAGAAAAATACATAAAAAATATTTTTCCTTTACTTCGTGGGAACTTGTTTTTCTCGGGTATCCGCCGAGTGATGACTGGACAGTCAAAAGTACCAGATCTTTTAGTGTATCCGAAGTGCGAATCTATTAGCAGCCAGTTCCAGATTGTGGAAGGGCTTGTTTTAAACCGTACTACAGATATTAACCTGTTTTTGATAATATTGAAACACATCTACAAAGTTTCGTGGGACACATTCGATCCGTGCTATCCAAAATTTGGTTCAAAGTTTGAAACAAAAAAAAACACCTGAATACGCTAAAATAAAATAATCGACAATTAACTCTTTCTTCCCTAAGATGAAGGCCCTCACTTCAGTGTTATGTTTGCACTGTGGGAAACAAACGACTCAAGCAGAGCTCAAGATCAAATGAACCGCCTGGGTCTCGAGACTATTAAGAGACTATTTAATTAGCCTACTTTTTTAATGACATAAATTTAAAAAATTCTCCCTTTAAAAAGCTTTTGCGAAAAAATATGAATTAAATGAATTTCAAACTTACAATTTTAAAGCGGACGTATTATTAGAAGTATCAGTGTAGTGTGTCTTCACGAGCAATATTTGAATTAATAGTCATTTAAGACTACAGTTAAATAGTCATACATGCGTTTTCGATTTATGAATAAGAATTTTTCAAAATAAATGTTATTTATCTATATCACAAACCTGCCAGTTAGAGAGACTTTTCAAATTCTATAATAGAAATGCTCTCAAACAAATATGCTTCATTTGTTATAACTTCTTAAACCAGATCTCTCCACAAACAACAGCAAATAAAATCATAACAATATCAATAGTTTTAACTACTTTTATGATACATTACAAACTTAGGACTAAAGAATTTGTGATAAGTTTCATTCATCTCCAGAACTAACTGCTAATAAAGTGACAAGATGTGATATCTAAAGTGACAAGATGTCATATCTTAAGTGACAAGGTGTGATATCTAGATCTAGGAGGAAAGACATAGATTGATTTCTACAGTGTTTGATTCATTCTCGGAAACAATGCTTTTATACTTAACATTACTGTTATGTTGTTTGGAGTTCTCGCTGGCCAGAAGATGTAACAGGTTCTCATGCACAACTAAATTTAAAGACATCGCAATGATCGAACCAGTGGGCTGCAATGAGACCACAATGTGGCTCACCAGCTGCAAGTCCAAGCTGTCTTGTGCGAGGCTCTGTGAGGACAACGAGTCGTGCACAGCTTTCTTGTACTCCAGAGAATCCCAGAGACTTGTTTTATCTGCCCACGTGATGTGATCAGAAATCTTTCTTTCTACTCTGACAAAGTTTACACTTGGCCTTTTCAAATGGACCGCAGAAGTTTCTTGCACACTATGTACAATGACACACTCACGTTTCGTTTGCGGTCGGTTCAGGTTGAAATTAATCTTGGTTCTTTAGTAGGTAATTATAATTTGAATAATTATACACATTTTTTTTTTGTTTACTGAAACTAGAAGTGTATGTATGTGTTTCTATGGTGACGGAGGGAAGAGGTTAGCTATTCAGTATGAATGATGCAAGATCAGTGGCATTGTCCTCAGCGCTATTAGGTAGGACAAACGACTTCAGATTGCCAGAATGAAAGAACGTGTTTTTGTAGTGAGATTTAGTTCAAAATACCACTTTCATATTATTACTTAAGTCTCTACTACATTTATTTAGTGTATTATTATTATTTTTATTTTTTCCCTACTTTATTTTCCAAAAGATGCGACTCTATTTACTTCCTTTGAATTGTCCTTACGACAGCAACTAGGTGCTGTCCTCTTGCCCGGAGTTTTGTTGACTTAAAACAATTCATTTCTAGACTATAAAGATTCAAGCTTTGTTGAGGGATTTCATTGATTCGTTACGATTGAACTCAGAATCGATCTTCTTGTAGTGGGTCTGTGAGTGTCTGTAAATATCTGTGAGTGTTCGCATTTCTGCGTCATAACTAAAGGAGGATAATGAATGCGAGAACAAAAATAAAATGACAAAGATTCTCAAAACGGAAGAAAAATAAGTTGACTTAGTACCAACATAGTACCAACTTAGTCTTCGAAGACTGAACACAAATCTATAAATAACTAGATTTTATTTGGTGTATCTGGTGTACAAACTACGGAAATAATGATAGGAGATATATTGAGAAAAAAAACGATATATTCCATTTTTTGGGTGCCTTTTCAGTATTGTAGAGTCCATATTCTAAACTCTGTCGCTTGGAGCGCAAAGTAATTTCAAGTACAAGTTCTTTCCTTTGTTCGATATCACACAAAATAATTAATTACCAATAGTTAATTAAGTAAACTTTCCCTTTCAGACCCTCCGATCTATGGGTCAGATGATGACTGATGTTAATGTCATCTGTTTCTATGACCAACGGTTAACGAGCAGGGTGTCATGTGGTCAGGACAACGACTAACCGCTTTTACTTTTTCCAACTTAAGTCAGGTAACCTTTAGTTTTGGATGAACTCAGGAGAGCCCTAAAAATCACGAAATTCAAAATCCCAGTCTTTACAGAGATTCGAACCAAGGACCCCCGATTCAGAAGCAAAGCGCTTAACCACCCTGTCATCGCAGCCCATAATAGTTAATTAACGAATAAATTAGTTCTTTAAGATTGATTCTTGTTTTGTCAGGTACAACAAATAATTGTGCAAATTTTAAACTTAATCCGAGACTGGGTGTGGGAGAAATAACGTGTATATTTTTTTGTTACAAGACAGACTTGATATAAGCCTTGTAAAAAGTAACTGTCGCCAGTTTACTCAAGTTACAACAAAAAGTAAAATTATGTTAAAATAGTTTAAAATATTTCTTTTTTCTTAAAGGTGTTTTTTTTAAATAACATTTCAGATCCATGTGTCCGGCTTTTTGTTGGAGGACCCAGAGTTGATCATTGAACTCTGCCTGGAAGACAATTGCACCAACAAGCCTTTTGTCTTTAACGTTCACGGCCCTCCATATGAAAATCCAAGGTTACGATTGAACTATCGTCTGAATAACTCGCCAGAACATTATGTCTACTTTGACCTGAATGACAATCAATTCGTGGGCAACTCCAACACTAGCGTGGACATCCTCGTGACGGAAGACGGTTATCAAGTCTTCATTGACCAATTGTTTGTGTGTTCATTCGACTACGTCCTTCCTTGCGACTGAAGTCGGTACCTATATATACGTGGACTTCTGGAAGTCTATCAATTGAGGCTGTAAAAACTAAATGCTTGTAAGACACTAATGCATCTCACACTACTTATAATAAATGCTAGCTGGATGCTAGAGAATAGATTAATAAGTAAAAGTATTAAGTTAACATTGGAGAAAAATAGATAAATTTGCATAGAATGTCTGGGAATGTTACGCAAAGTTAGGATAAAGGTTTTGAGACAAGAATATATGTAACTAACTCTTGGTTCGCTCTACTGTCTTAGGACTATTGTTTTTTTAAATAATGTTACTTAAATAAATATGACCACCACACACCACCCCACTCAACCGCAATTTAAAAAAAAGTAATTAAAACTTCGTCTATGAGTTATTCTAAATGATTGTGTATATATTATTGAGATGTCTTGTTTATTTTATGTCAGATGAAGATTAGAATCAGGGCACTGTCAGGTCTTAGTTGAATGTAATTATTGATTATTATCAATGTCTCTAGGTATTTAAGTAATTGAATTACAAATGTGTGTTTTATATTAGAATTACGTTAAAACTTGTAATATTTCAGCCCGACAGCCACCCAGTTGTACATAAACTAATAAACGAGGTGTATGAGGATTTACAATAAAATATGAATTTAATCTAATGATATTTCTACAATAACAAATGATAGATGATCAACAATAATGATAAAGAAATATAAGTACATATAGCATGGTATGCACAATCAATACTTATAGTAAGATTCTTGTAAATACTTAAGTATTTTAAAAAAATTAACTTATAAGGTTCAGTAATATTGTCCACATAAGTGACAATCTTTCAAGACAACAACTGGCAATACACGTAGATCTCCATGCCAGCCAAGAAACTGTTCAGCGACGATCCATAAGTAAAAGTTTATAGTAGCATCCAAAGCTTACAACTTCACAAAGCACCACCAGGTCTGAATATAGTAACTCGCAGTCTGAAATCTGGAACCTCAGACTCGAACCTCAAACTTGAAACATCAGACAGAAAACCAGAGATGAAAACCTCAGCCCTATAGCCTAAAACAGAGACTTGCGATTTCACCACTGAAACCTGAGACCGAGAGACTTGACACTCAGACTGAAACCTGAGACCGAGACTTGACACTCAGACTGAAACCTGAGACCGAGAGACTTGACACTCAGACTGAAACCTGAGACCGAGAGACTTGACACTCAGACTGAAACCTGAGACCGAGAGACTTGACACTCAGACTGAAACCTGAGACCGAGAGACTTGACACTCAGAAAACCTGAGACCGAGACTTGTCACTCAGACTGAAACCTGAGACCGAGACTTGACACTCAGACTGAAACCTGAGACCGAGAGACTTGACACTCAGACTGAAACCTGAGACCGAGAGACTTGACACTCAGACTGAAACCTGAGACCGAGACTTGTCACTCAGACTGAAACCTGAGACCGAGACTTGACACTCAGACTGAAACCTGAGACCGAGAGACTTGACACTCAGACTGAAACCTGAGACCGAGACTTGACACTCAGACTGAAACCTGAGACCGAGACTTGACACTCAGACTGAAACCTGAGACCGAGAGACTTGACACTCAGACTGAAACCTGAGACCGAGACTTGACACTCAGACTGAAACCTGAGACCGAGAGACTTGACACTCAGACTGAAACCTGAGACCGAGAGACTTGACACTCAGACTGAAACCTGAAACCGAGACTTGTCACTCAGACTGAAACCTGAGACCGAGACTTGACACTCAGACTGAAACCTGAGACCGAGAGACTTGACACTCAGACTGAAACCTGAGACCGAGACTTGACACTCAGACTGAAACCTGAGACCGAGAGACTTGACACTCAGACTGAAACCTGAGACCGAGAGACTTGACACTCAGACTGAAACCTGAGACCGAGAGACTTGACACTCAGACTGAAACCTGAGACCGAGACTTGACACTCAGACTGAAACCTGAGACCGAGAGACTTGACACTCAGACTGAAACCTGAGACCGAGAGACTTGACACTCAGACTGACACCTGAGACCGAGAGACTTGACACTCAGACTGACACCTGAGACCGAGAGACTTGACACTCAGACTGAAACCTGAGACCGAGAGACTTGACACTCAGACTGAAACCTGAGACCGAGACTTGACACTCAGACTGACACCTGAGACCGAGAGACTTGACACTCAGACTGACACCTGAGACCGAGAGACTTGACACTCAGACTGAAACCTGAGACCGAGAGACTTGACACTCAGACTGACACCTGAGACCGAGAGACTTGACACTCAGACTGAAACCTGAGACCGAGAGACTTGACACTCAGACTGACACCTGAGACCGAGAGACTTGACACTCAGACTGAAACCTGAGACCGAGAGACTTGACACTCAGACTGACACCTGAGACCGAGAGACTTGACACTCAGACTGAAACCTGAGACCGAGACTTGACACTCAGACTGACACCTGAGACCGAGAGACTTGACACTCAGACTGACACCTGAGACCGAGAGACTTGACACTCAGACTGAAACCTGAGACCGAGACTTGACACTCAGACTGAAACCTGAGACCGAGAGACTTGACACTCAGACTGAAACCTGAGACCGAGACTTGACTTTCAGACTGAAACCTGAGACCGAGAGACTTGACACTCAGACTGAAACCTGAGACCGAGAGACTTGACACTCAGACTGAAACCTGAGACCGAGACTTGTCACTCAGACTGAAACCTGAGACCGAGACTTGACACTCAGACTGAAACCTGAGACCGAGACTTGACACTCAGACTGAAACCTGAGACCGAGAGACTTGACACTCAGACTGAAACCTGAGACCGAGAGACTTGACACTCAGACTGAAACCTGAGACCGAGACTTGACACTCAGACTGACACCTGAGACCGAGAGACTTGACACTCAGACTGACACCTGAGACCGAGAGACTTGACACTCAGACTGAAACCTGAGACCGAGAGACTTGACACTCAGACTGACACCTGAGACCGAGAGACTTGACACTCAGACTGAAACCTGAGACCGAGAGACTTGACACTCAGACTGAAACCTGAAACCGAGAGACTTGACACTCAGACTGAAACCTGAGACCGAGACTTGACACTCAGACTGAAACCTGAGACCGAGAGACTTGACACTCAGACTGACACCTGAGACCGAGAGACTTGACACTCAGACTGAAACCTGAGACCGAGAGACTTGACACTCAGACTGAAACCTGAGACCGAGAGACTTGACACTCAGACTGACACCCTATAGAAAGATAAAGAACGAATTCTTCTAATCTTATTACAAAATACGAATACAATCGAATCCAACTAAAAATTAACTTTACACTATGAAATATAACTCACCTTAAACAGGGGTCAAGATAATCCTTTTAGAATATCTACCAAGGACAATGATAAGGCTATCCAATATCAGATCCAAGGAGAAATTTAAGAGCTGACCAAAATTTAGCTTGCTTCAGTCTTCAACATGGTGTGAATGTACCAGACGAGCTAAGACAAATTACGTCCTAAAAATTTTATGACGAAGTGACAAGGGGAGATCACCTACAGTACACAAACAAATCCTATGAAAATGACGTCATCAAATGAGACGAAAACTGTGCTATTGAATAGAGAACAATTTTACTAAGCAACTAATTCAATACGTTCAACGAGCACCATATAATTAGGTCATGCACAATATTGTGACGATTACTGTATTTAGTGCCTAATTTGTGACGTATGTATATTTATGATTGTGTTTACAATACATTGCGTATTTTTCTTTTCTATTTATATAATGGCACAAAGAGAATCACTTGCCAGTGAAATCGAAAAACGACTGAAATGCACTCAAGAAACTTGTAGACTTTTTTTTCTTACTTGTAATGAAACCCTTGAAAACATTAGCTCAGTAATTCCCAATCCAGCAGTACTTGACAGATATTCTTACAAAACCACTGACATAAGAAACGTAAAAGCACTTCAATCTACTGCTACCACTGGTCACGTGAGCTTTTCTATCTTCTTTAATTAAACTTTACTTTCACTAATAATTCACTTCTAAGATGTAAAGTACATCAAAACACTTACTACGACTTATGAACCCGCAACAGCTCTAGGAACACGACAGCTCAAGGACCCTGACTAACTCAGTCCCCCCCCCCCCCCCCCCATGTTATACCTATTTAAATCGTCTTTTCTAGAATCCTAGAAATTTCTGTTCTAAATATTTTTATTAGCTATGCAGTTGATGCTCATTACTTTTTTTTTTGGCCTCTTTCTCTGATTGGTTAATTATAATGAATAAGTGTTAACTCCTGTGACTTTGACCTGGCGTACGTTATTAATTAATAAGTACTACTGGATGAGCACATGGGTGTGCCTTAGAAGTAATAATTATCTTCGGCTTTTGAAGGGACGTTACAGTTTATAAGATAAGATAAGACGTCTACAGCATATTTAACACTAAAATAAACATATCAGTATAAAATGGTGAGTTATATTGACAGAAAAAAAAAACCACATAAAAGTTGTTTAATTGAAATATGAGGACAGTGAGACAGCGACGTGAGACGGTAAAGTGAGACAGTGAAGTGAGACAGTAAAGTGAGACAGTCAAGTGAGACAGTAAAGTGAGACAGTAAAGTGAGACAGTGAAGTGAGACAGTAAAGTGAGACAGTGAAGTGAGACAGTGAAGTGAGATAAATAACATTATTAACAAATTGTTTTTTAATTATTCGCGATATTGTAACATCTATTAACACCACAGACGTATAGTAGGCCTTGTCTCATTGACTGGCGTGAAAGACTAACTCTCACCAACCTCACACAGATAACGTATAGGTATCACACCAGCATCGGGGCTGTAGCCAGTATCCATCCACATATTTGATCGGGGCTGTAGCCAGTATCCATCCACATATTTGATCAGGGCTGTAGCAGTATCCATCCAGATATTTGATCAGGACTGTAGCAGTATCCATCCACATATTTGATCGGGGCTGTAGCCAGTATCCATCCGCATATTTGATAGGGGCTGTAGCCGGTATCCATCCACATATTTGATCGGGGCTGTAGCCAGTATCCATCCGCATATTTGATCGGGGCTGTAGCAGTATCCATCCACATATTTGATCGAGGCTGTAGCCGGTATCCATCCACATATTTGATCGGGGCTGTAGCAGTATCCATCCACATATTTGATCGGGGCTGTAGCCAGTATCCATCCACATATTTGATCAGGGCTGTAGCAGTATCTATCCACATATTTGATCAGGACTGTAGCAGTATCCATCCACATATTTGATCGGGGCTGTAGCCAGTATCCATCCACATATTTGATCGGGGCTGTAGCCAGTATCCATCCACATATTTGATCAGGGCTGTAGCAGTATCCATCCACATATTTGATCAGGACTGTAGCAGTATCCATCCACATATTTGATCGGGGCTGTAGCCAGTATCCATCCGCATATTTGATCGGGGCTGTAGCAGTATCCATCCACATATTTGATCGAGGCTGTAGCCGGTATCCATCCACATATTTGATCGGGGCTGTAGCCAGTATCCATCCACATATTTGATCGGGGCTGTAGCCAGTATCCATCCACATATTTGATCAGGGCTGTAGCAGTATCCATCCACATATTTGATCAGGACTGTAGCAGTATCCATCCACATATTTGATCGGGGCTGTAGCCAGTATCCATCCACATATTTGATCGGGGCTGTAGCAGTATCCATCCACATATTTGATCGGGGCTGTAGCCAGTATCCATCCACATATTTGATCAGTATCCATCCACATATTTGATCGGGGCTGTAGAAGTATCCATTCACAGATTTGATCGGGGCTGTAGCCAGTATCCATCCACATATTTGAAATTTAAATCTCGATCCATGCAAGCGCAATTTTGATCGTCACCAGCGTTGTGCTCCCCTGGGCTCCAGCAAGCGTTTGGCTCCCCTGGGCTCCAGCAAGCGTTTGGCTCATCTGGGCTCCAGCAAGCGTTTGGCTCCCCTGGGCTCCAGGGTAAAAACTTCGTATCCTTACGACTGTGCATATTGACCCAGAGACCTTCGTGTCCGGAGTCTGTAATGCCGACGTAAACATACTTAAAGCTGTCAAAGTTCTGGAGAAATTCTACAACAAAGCGGAACTTTTAAGTGTCGTCAATCTTAGCCAAATAACCGCCATGATATGCACAATATGCCTGCGCAACGTCGACTTCAACGATAAATAGTCGCTTTGAGAAGTAATATCTGTGACCGTTATAAACAGGAGATGCATGAAATAATAACTGAGTAAATAGTTCCTCTTCATCTTGAAGCATGGAGACTGTCTTTTTAATAAGGTCGGTCTTGTTTGTGAATTTTTGTGCAAGATTTTGATACAATTCGCTCATCTTCAGCATTTCCTGTTTTATTAGCGCGAGTTCATTCACAATCACCTTGACAGTAGGGACATCTGCTCCTACATTGACATAGGCAGTCCAAAAACGTTTTTGGAGGGATTTGGTTAACAACTGGGTCTCACATTTGTACTTGGTGGCGTCAGCGAGAGTCGGGCTGGGCAAAGTGAAAGTAATGTAGGGCTGCTCTGTAATGACGGGAGAACCCTTTGGAGCTTGGCTGCTTTCGATACTCTGATTGAATGAGTTGTTCTTTAGTGACGATAGTTCTTGAGACGCATTGGGACTGCCAGGGTCCTCACGAGACAAAACTAAAGAATGCATGCTTTTGAAGCTTGGACTTTTGTTTGGAGAGAGAAAACATTTAAGGACTAGAGTTGTTTTTCTAGCGGGCGATAATCTCTTCGGTTCACTCTGGAGGACAATAGCTGAGGAGTTTGAAAAAAAGGAAAAACACACACACATTACTGATAACTCGTGAAAAATGCAATTTTATATAAATTTAGTCGAACTAAATTTAAACATAAAAATGTATTTTAAAAAATGCATGCATACAAACTGTATTATAAGGTAAAGGAGACATAGTCTTTCAATTGTCAAAAAGAAAATTAACCACATTAACATATATTTAGTATTAAGAAATAATTTGTTTTTTTATTTCTATTCTTAAATCAAAATCACTCTGTCTGGCCAAAAGTTTATATGTGTATTTTGTCAGGACACCCAATCTTGGATCAAGCTGAACTTATTTCGCACAATTATTTCTTTTACCTGACAACACAAGAATCAATTTGAAAAAAAAACAACAATTAGTTCATTAACTATTGGTAATAAATTACTTTGTTTGGTATCTCAAACAAGGGGGAAGAAATAGTATTTGACTGAAGTGGTGGTATAAGCTCAATTAGTCCCCCTTTATATTAGGCTGCCGTCTCAGGCTTAGGGAATACAACCATGAAATTGAAACAATAGATAACTATTCAAACTTCCATTCTTATTTTTATAAATACTTTTTCCTTGTTTGTTTGTTTGTCTAGATCTATTACAAATTCAATGATATGACTGATACAAACGAATTAATACAAGTACTCATAATATAAGCTTTGTATTTTTTTTTTAAATGTTATTTTTTGACTAGCGCCTGCGTCTTGAAAGAAAGTTGTGAAGAGTATGCATTGCTTTGACTGCAATGTTCAACAAGAAACTAACAGAAATAGTTGCATGTTATCTTTTTTTTTTTTATTTTAAACAAAACGAATATCTCTCTCATTTGTTTTCTCTCTCTTTTATTTTTTATCTGCCCCTTTTTTTCTTTGATCTCTCTCAACCTCTCTGTCTGTCTGTCTGTCTGTCTCTTACTCTGAAAGTTTTACCAGCTGACGTTGTTATTCTTTTTATAACATTGTTAATATTTGTTAAGTATTCCATAAACTGATTGTCATGCGTCTGATCTTGTGGATGTGATTATAATGATCGTCTAACAAATGGAAGGCCTACGGAACATGTCCTTTCCTTTGTTAAATATTGCCCTGCACCGTTACATTAACAGTAAATAACACTAAAAACTGCGTAGTAAATCTTCTCATGACTATTTATAATTATTTTCATGCAAATTGCTTTCTTTCTTTTTTTTTTTTTGAACAAAACATAAAACGTATCCAGTCCATTATTAGTAACGTGTCCAATAGAGCACATATTAATACGTAATAAATAAATAAACATATAAATTACAGTTGCATCATATTAGTATGTATTCTTTTCATTATTAATTCTAAAAACATTATGTAGTTTTAAAAGTCGTGAATATTAAGGTGGAGGGGGCCCCTGGTATATAAGCTCAATGGTCAGTTTGCACATTTAATTTTAACAACAAAACGATACGCATCAGAAAATGTAGAGAGGGCGTTGGGCCCCAGGACTTTGCACTCGGTAAAATATCATAGAATTAGATTTTCAATGTCGTTAATAGTTTTTTGAAATCTAAATGTGACAGACGGAAGGACGGACGGACAGACCAGATGAAACTAATAGCGGCTTTTCTTCTGTCGATGGTCGCTAATAAAGACGCATCTTAAGTCTAGACTGACAAATGACACATCAGTAAATAAACATAGACAAACATTTCTTAACTTACCATTTTGTACTAACCCTATAATGACGCAAAAGAAACCAAGTAATAAGGTCTTCATTCTCGTTTAATACAAGAAGAAAACAGCTCAGAAGTATAGGACTGCTATGGTTGAAACTGAATTACATTTCCTAAAAAACGCAGCAAAACTAATAAACTTGTTTTCAAATAAATACAACTTCCTCCTGGTTTTGGTCAAGTTTATTCGACACACTACTTCTGAATACATCGCAATGACATTTCAAGTGGCGTTTTAAATTGTGTGTACCTCAGCAAACAAAATATTGCAAAGCACATTTTAAAAAAAAATAATTGTATTATATTTGTTAAAAGTACTCTATCCGTGTTCAGCACCCCCCACCCACCCTCAAAGATAAAATACTTCATACATTGCCATATATATATATATATATGTATGTATGTATGTATGTATGTGTGTATGTATGTATGTATGTATGTATGTATGTATGTGTGTATGTATGTATGTATGTATGTATGTATGTGTGTATGTATGTATGTATGTATGTATGTGTGTATGTGTGTATGTGTGTATGTGTGTATGTATGTATGTATGTATGTATGTTGTTACGTATCTAGGTAACAATGCCTAGATACTATTGTTTTTTTTTCTTGACCTATAGGTTGTCTGCCCCTTTGTGTAATAAGTTTTTTATTATTTTATTCTTCAAGAGTCAAGCCACACAGACAGTGACCGGTCCTTGACCTATGTGTGTACCTCTGGTTGAAAGGAGGGTGTTTTTTTTTTCTTTTCTTCTGTCTCTTTGAAGAGCGTTCTAGATCTGGGTGTTGATGGCTTTCTGTTCTAGAAATTACTAGATATCGACGCGCGGTAGATTATATAAAGACCGCTCGCGTAACGTTGACGGACAGACATACGGAGACAGCCGTGAGACAGAATAGCGGAGACATTGCGTGACCCGTGCGTGGTATACCAATTGATCGTGTAAGTTAAGATTTTTCTTTTTTCAAGGCCTTGCTTGTATTTGTAATTATATTTTCAAACTCTTGTATTGTAATATTTTTACATGCCATTTTTGTAAAAGGGTTTTGGTCAACCCTTCCATTTTGTATTGAGTTATATTATGATTAAACATTAAGTTGATATTTTACCTTCCGATTTCTTGTGTCATTTTTTTTTGTTATTCATTGTAAGTCTCTGATTAAATTCAGACTTAAGATAAGTGACACAACTACCTTTTTCTATTGTCACGTTCCCCTAGGCAAGCCATTTAAAAGTAGAATTCAATTTGTAATACGTGACAAAAGAAGTTTGAGGGCTTTCGTCCGGGATATTTTTCTGAACCTATTTTCGTCTTACTTGAGTAATTTTGTAAAGGCGAAGTTGACTTTAACAAAATTTTTTTTTTGTGTCAAAGAGTCGGAAGTAAAGTATCAATAGTATTGACCAAACTCTCTTAAGGTTTTTTTGTTGTACTGATTTTGTACTGTATATTTACATTGTATACATTTTTTTTTTGCTTGTAATAGTTGTTAGTTAGCCATGGATATTCAGGTTTTTCTTGCAAATCCCTCTGTGGAAGAGCTTGATGCTTTTACTAGGAAGGAACTGGTCCTTATTTCTAAACATTTAGGGTTAAAAATAAAATCAAATGCCCTTAAACAAGAAATCAGAGATAACATTGTAATCCATTATGTAGACGAGGAAGTGTTTTCTGAAGACCTTTTAGAAACCCTTAGACCCGATGAGGGTAAATCAGATTTAGAACTTCAGATAAAATTAAAACAAATGGAAATAGAAGCCCAGTTAGCTTTAAAAGAGAAGGAAATTAAACAACAGGCCGCACAAAAAGAATTAGAGCTTGCAGCGGCTAGAGAGCAGAGAGAGCAGAAAGAAATAGAAATGAAATTACGAATAGAGTTAAAAAAATTAGAGTTAGCTGCTAATGTAAGACCAGATTCTTTCCCTGCCAGTCATACTGCTGAAGCAACAAAATTTTTGAAAATAATTCCACGCTTTAATGAAGCCACAATTGACAATTATTTTCCACAATTTGAACTTGCTGTGAAAAATTTTAATGTACCTGAAACTTTGTGGCCCACTTTGCTGCAAACAGTTTTGACTGGTAGAGCTGCAGAGGTATTTTGTTCTTTGACCATTGAACAACAAAAAGATTATAATGTTGTTAAGGCCTTAATTCTTAAGGCATATGAACTTGTTCCGGAAGCTTACCGAAAGCAGTTCAGGGATTGTCGCAAATCGGATGGCCAAACCCATGTAGAATTCCTGCGGGAAAAGGAGCGACGCTTTGAGAAATGGCTCACTTCCAGGGAAATCGGCACCGACTTTGCAAAATTCAAGAACCTACTGCTGATGGAAGAGTTCAAGAGTTGTGTGCGGCTGGACGTCCGTACGCAAATAGCTGATCGTGGCGAGGAAGATGTGCACAAGGCTGCAGTGTTGGCAGACGATTATATAATATCACATCAATTTGCCAAGTATACGACGGATGTCAAGCCAAAACAAGTCAAACAGCCTGAGTCCACTGCTAGCAACTCCATCAAGAACAGCAGTACAAACGACAGAAAACCTACTACAAGTAAAGCTACTTGTTCCTACTGCAAACGAGAAGGCCATAAAATTGACGATTGCTGGAAATTGAGGAAGAGAAACGAAAAAGCTCCTTCAAAAGTCAGCGCTTGCACAGTACAGTGGTCGGCGAGGTTTACTCCCTCATCATCAAGTCATATCAAGAATACCTCGACACCACCTGTTTCAAATGTATTGACTGTACAAGACTCTCCGAAAATGTCTCCACGATGTTCCAATGACTCAAACAAGAGTTTTTCAAATACATCAAGCCGATGTTCCAATGACTCAAACAAGAGTTTTTCAAATTCATCTTTACGATGTTCCAATGACTCAATCAAGAGTTTTTCAAATACATCAAGCCGATGTTCCAATGACTCAAACAAGAGTTTTTCAAATTCATCTTTACGATGTTCCAATGACTCAATCAAGAGTTTTTCAAATACATCAAGCCGATGTTCCAATGACTCAAACAAGAGTTTTTCAAATACATCAAGCCGATGTTCCAATGACTCAACCAAGAGTTTTTCAAATACATCAAGCCGATGTTCCAATGACTCTATCCAGAGTTCCCATAATACATCACCCCGATGTTCCAATGACTCTATCCAGAGTTCCCATAATACATCACCCCGATGTTCCAATGACTCTATCCAGAGTTCCCATAATACATCACCCCGATGTTCCCATGACTCTATCCAGAGTTCCCATAAGACATCACCCCGATGTTCTAATGACTCCATCAAGAGTTCTCCAAATACATCCAAAAGATGTTCTACTGACTCAAGAAAGAGTTTCTCCACTGCGTCTCCTAGAGATGTCAATGACTCCAGCGAGAGTTCGACCCAAGTCCAGTCTGCATCAACCAAAATTGATGTTTTATTAGAGGATTTTAAGCCTTTCATTTCGGAAGGATTCGTATCACTACCCGGTGATTCTACAAGTCTACGACCTATCACCATTTTGAGAGACACAGGTGCCTCACAATCGCTACTTTTAGAGGGTATCTTGCCCTTGTCAAAATCATCATCGACTGGGAAGAGCATCCTGTTACGAGGCGTAGAGCTTGGATGTATAGATGTGCCTCTACATCTAATCGACATAAAGTCAAATCTCATTACTGGACCGGTTGTTGTAGGTGTCCGACCAACATTACCATTGGAAGGCATCTCGTTGCTGTTAGGCAATGACTTAGCAGGTGGAAAGGGGATAGCCGAACCCATCGTCACTCAAAAACCCGACTTATCTGCCACACCCGAGGAAGACATAGAGTTATATCCAGCGTGTGCAGTAACAAGGGCAATGAGGTTGAAAGCATCTCAAGAAGAGAACGTCATCAAGGCCAACAGTAACCACGATGATGTGGACTTGAGCACCACATTCTTTGCTTCTCTTGAAGAAGAACCAACGCCAAATTCTGAAAAGCCGGCATCAACTCGAAAACAGTTGATTGAGGACCAAAAGAAGGATCCAGAGCTCGCCAAACTCCGAGAAACCGCAATGACATCACAAGAGGCAGAGCTAGCATCAACGTGCTACTACATCCAAGATGATATGCTCTTCAGGAAATGGAAACCTCCAGACGCATCCAACGAAGAAGAATGGAGAATATGCCATCAAATCGTGTTACCAGAAAGATACCGAGCGTACATCATGAATCTGGCTCATGACACACCAATGTCAGGTCATCTCGGCATCCACAAGACATACCACAAGATTATGTCACACTTCTTCTGGCCACGTTTGAAGAAAGATGTCATCCAGTACTGCCGATCCTGTCATGCCTGTCAGATGGTTGGCAAGCCAAATCAAAAGATCCCTGTTGCTCCTCTGAAGCCGATTCCAGCCTTTGAAGAACCTTTCAGCAGAGTACTTATTGACTGTGTTGGTCCTCTCCCAAGGACAAAAGCTGGCAACCAATACCTGTTGACCATTATGTGTGCTTCAACTCGTTTTCCTGAGGCTATTCCTCTAAGGAACATAAAAGCATCGAACATTGTAAAGGCCTTAATCAAGTTCTTTACTCTATTTGGTCTACCAAAGTCCATCCAATCGGACCAAGGAACGAATTTCACGGCCAATCTTTTCAAGCAAGTCATGACTCAGTTGGGCATCAAACACTGCATGTCGAGTGCGTATCATGCCGAGTCGCAAGGCGCTCTTGAGCGATTCCATCAGACTCTCAAGAACATGATCCGAACCTATTGCTTTGAGCACGAAAAAGACTGGGACGAAGGAATCCACATGCTGCTGTTTGCAACCCGTGAATCCGTCCAGGAATCGTTGGGATTCAGCCCTTTTGACTTAGTCTTTGGCCATTCGGTGCGCGGTCCCTTGAAATGTATAAAAGAGACTTTGTTGTCACCAACAGCCACTGAAGGACTTTTAGACTATGTAAGTAAGTTTAAAACTAGACTTTATGATGCTTGTGTTCTGGCCAAAAATAACTTACAAAACACCCAATCCAGCATGAAACGCTGGTATGATAGAAAGGCCCGTGTTAGAGAATTTTCTCCCGGGGATAAGGTGCTTGTATTTTTGCCCATACCGGGTCAACCCTTGCAAGCCAGATATTTTGGTCCCTATGAAATTGAGACCAAAATTAGTGACCTCAATTACACAATCAAAACCCCTGACCGTAGGAAAAAGACTCAGCTATGTCACATAAACATGCTGAAGCCTTATGTATCTCGGCCAGATCACTCAGAGAAGAGTAATTGTGTTTTAAATACAGTCAAAAGTTGTTCAAATAGCCATGTTTCTCCTATTGATGATGATATTGTAAAGGAGAAATTTGGACAATACAAAATACCTAATTCTTTTGTATTACAGAATTTGGATGTAAAACTGTCTCATCTGTCTTCGACAGAAAGGCCAGTTATCATGAAACTCATTAATGAATTTAATGACATTTTTTCTGATGTACCAAAACAGACTAATGTTATAATGCATGATGTAGATGTTGGCGAGGCTACTCCAGTCAAGCAGCATCCTTACAGGGTCAACCCTGAAAAACTTGCCATACTTAGGTCAGAAATCAAGTATATGCTTGAAAATGACCTCATTGAACCAAGTTCCAGTAGCTGGAGCTCCCCATGTGTCTTGATACCTAAACAGGACAAGACTTATCGTTTTTGTACAGACTACCGTAAGGTAAATGCTGTAACAAAGACCGATTCGTTTCCTATCCCTAGGATAGACGATCTCATAGATCGTATTGGTGACGCTAAGTACATCACCAAAATAGACCTACTTTCAGGTTATTGGCAGGTTCCCCTGACTGATAGGGCAAAGGAAATCTCCGCCTTTGTCACCCCTGATGGTCTGTACCAATACAAAGTGATGCCATTTGGCATGAAGAATGCTCCTGCCACTTTCCAGAGAATGATAAATGCCCTGCTTGCTGACATGGAGAATTGCCACGCATACATAGACGATGTAGTAATTTTTAGCCAAGATTTTTCTAGCCATTGTAAACAACTGCATTGTCTTTTTACTAAACTTTTACATGCAAAAATTACTGTAAACCTGAGTAAGAGTGATTTTTGCCAGGCTTCCATCCAATACTTAGGCCATATTGTAGGACAAGGCCAGGTGAAACCTGTAATGGCCAAAGTAGAAGCTATCCAAGCTTTCCCTATTCCTGCTGATCGGAAACAACTCCGAAGATTTTTGGGAATGTCTGGATATTATAGAAAATTTTGCGAAAATTTTTCTGTCATTGCCAGTCCTTTAACAAACCTCCTGAGAAAGAACGTCCGATTTACTTGGACGGATGAATGTCAGAAAGCCTTTAACCAAATTAAGCAGATATTATCTAGCTCCCCCATTTTGATGGCTCCTGATTTCGGAAAACCTTTTAGGTTAGCTATTGACGCCAGTGACACAGGTGTTGGGTCAGTCCTTTACCAAGAAGATAATTTCCAAGTAGAGCATCCTATTTGTTTCTTTTCCAAGAAATTTAATAGACATCAAAGAAATTATTCTACTGTGGAAAAAGAATGTCTTGGGTTGATTATTTCTATACAACACTTTGATTTTTATATCAGTGGGTCCAGATGGCCACTGGTTGTATTTACTGACCACAATCCCCTTACATTTATCCACAAAATGTCTGGCAAGAATCAACGACTTCTCAGGTGGAGTTTATTTTTACAAGAGTACAACCTAGTTCTTAAACACATAAAAGGCAGCGAAAATGTTATCGCCGATGCCTTATCTAGATTGTAAAAAGTATTTTGATGTATATATTTTTTTTATATATATCATGATAAATACATTCTGTAATGTAAATATCATTTTTGTAATTATTCTAAAAAGATTTCCATTTCGTGGAAATGTAAACTTTTTATTTTTAGGAGGGAGGTGTTACGTATCTAGGTAACAATGCCTAGATACTATTGTTTTTTTTTCTTGACCTGTAGGTTGTCTGCCCCTTTGTGTAATAAGTTTTTTATTATTTTATTCTTCAAGAGTCAAGCCACACAGACAGTGACCGGTCCTTGACCTATGTGTGTACCTCTGGTTGAAAGGAGGGTGTTTTTTTTTTCTTTTCTTCTGTCTCTTTGAAGAGCGTTCTAGATCTGGGTGTTGATGACTTTCTGTTCTAGAAATTACTAGATATCGACGCGCGGTAGATTATATAAAGACCGCTCGCGTAACGTTGACGGACAGACATACGGAGACAGCCGTGAGACAGAATAGCGGAGACATTGCGTGACCCGTGCGTGGTATACCAATTGATCGTGTAAGTTAAGATTTTTCTTTTTTCAAGGCCTTGCTTGTATTTGTAATTATATTTTCAAACTCTTGTATTGTAATATTTTTACATGCCATTTTTGTAAAAGGGTTTTGGTCAACCCTTCCATTTTGTATTGAGTTATATTATGATTAAACATTAAGTTGATATTTTACCTTCCGATTTCTTGTGTCATTTTTTTTTGTTATTCATTGTAAGTCTCTGATTAAATTCAGACTTAAGATAAGTGACACAACTACCTTTTTCTATTGTCACGTTCCCCTAGGCAAGCCATTTAAAAGTAGAATTCAATTTGTAATACGTGACAATGTATGTATGTATGTATGTATGGGTGTGTGTGTATGTATGTATGTATGTATGGGTGTGTGTGTATGTATGTATATATGTATGTATGTATGTATGTATGTATGTATGGGTGTGTGTATGTATGTATGTATGTATGTATTTATGTATGTATGTATGGGTGTATGTATGTATGTATGTATGTATGTATGTATGTATGTATGTATGTATGTATGGGTGTGTGTGTGTATGTATGTATATATGTATGTATGGGTGTGTGTGTGTGTTTGTGTTTTTGTTTGTTTGTGTGTGTGTAGGCCCCGAGGCAACATTTTTTTGTGGAGGCCTGTACAAAGCTTGAATAAAGATCCACCTAAGAATGAAAAGACTGACAACTAAATGAACGCTATATTTTAGAAAAAAGAAATAAAGCTTTGTTTTTGTAAATTTTATCTCTCTTTCCTTTTAAAAATATTAATATGCATCTTTTACTTTTAAAAAGTTTTTTTTTTTTTATTAGTGTAGAGGTAAGGCCCTTGGTAGACGCACTGACGTAAATTCTGAGCTGTATTGACTTATTCCGAGCACGCTACAAGCGGACACACACTTCACAGTTTGGGGAAGCGTAAAAAAAAACAAAATGGCCACGTCCATGAGTTTATTAAATGGTGTTTTATGTGTGTGTGTCATTGTGTGTGAGAGAGAAAGTAGTTTTAAAACATTCACTACTCAGTATTCAAACATTCACCACTCAGTATTCAATCATACGCCAGTTTTAAATTTAAGTAGAAACTGGTGACTTAAGTCTTAGATTAACATGAAGAAGTATTTTTAATTCTAAAAAATGTACTCATTAAGATTGCACGTCTTTTCTAATCCATTCTACTGAGCTAATAGTATATTATAAAACATATTTACTTATTTCTGATCGGGTAAAGACTCTCCATTCGAAAAGTCGCTTTCGTGTTCTTTTAGTTCTAAATGTCAATGTACATGGCGATTAGAATAGGAAATCCCTTAAGTCCCCAGACAGAACACGCGTAGGACGTAATCATCTTCTTTTTTTGAAGTAACGTCTGTTACGTTCAGACATTAATATTGCAGGTCATTAAGTCTTTAGTACGAAACATAAAGTGACGCAAAATCTCTACGTTATAGAGTTAAACATGCACTTTGTAAAAAAGTAAAATGGCAATTTTTTCCAAAGAAACATAAAAACATTACGTTGTTTTTCCAAGGAAGCATTTCCGTGGGGCATCACTGTTACGCCAACCACCTTTCAGCTTCCGTGGGGCATCACTGTTACGCCAACCACCTTTCAGCTTCCGTGGGGCATCACTGTTACGCCGACCACCTTTCAGCTTCCGTGGGGCATCACTGTTACGCCGACCACCTTTCAGCTTCCGTGGGGCATCACTGTTACGCCGACCACCTTTCAGCTTCCGTGGGGCATCACTGTTACGCCGACCACCTTTCAGCTTCCGTGGGGCATCACTGTTACGCCGACCACCTTTCAGCTTCCGTGGGGCATCACTGTTACGCCGACCACCTTTCAGCTTCCGTGGGGCATCACTGTTACGCCGACCACCTTTCAGCTTCCGTGGGGCATCACTGTTACGCCGACCACCTTTCAGCTTCCGTGGGGCATCACTGTTACGCCGACCACCTTTCAGCTTCCGTGGGGCATCACTGTTACGCCGACAACCTTTCAGCTTCCGTGGGGCATCACTGTTACGCCGACCACCTTTCAGCTCATTAAAAATGATTGCCTTTGACTATGTCTCAGAGATGTCTGCTCGTTGTCACCTCCCGTTCCGCTGATTGGGAATATTGTAATTTTGGTTCATTACTACAGACTACAGTTTCTAAGTAAAGGTTTTAGCGGCCGCCGAAAGATTAAAAGCTGCTGTTAGATTTCTGTGTCCGTCTGTCCTTTCTTCCTTATATTTTTTTTTTTTAATATTTTGAAGTTTGCAAAGTTCTGATGTAATGGCCACACGCGGAGCGGCGCCACAAGTGGAGTACTGCTAAAATGTCTCTAATGCTAACAAGTTTTTCCAACAACCATTAAAAATCGACATTATTACGAATGTGTAATAATTAATTAAATCATTGAATTAAGTGATGACACTTCATTATACATACCTCAACTTTCATACAGTTATCGTGTATGGCCGAGACCATTCGTCGTAGAAGGCCTGTACACTGACTTACGTCACAACCTATGGGCAGTTTAGCCCAAATAGCTCGTTGCCACGTTGTACAGACCTGGTCTAAACTGCCCACAAGTTGTGACGTCGCAGGTCAGTGTTTAGGCCTCTTATAACGAGATGAATTCAAAAATTATTTGTTTTGTTGTTGTTTTTTGAAGTCTTTCTTGCGTCAGAAAAGTAAAATTTGTCCCGAATGACGTACGATTGTTTTATTGACGTCTTTTAAAGTGACGTCACTTAATTAAATAAAGAATTTGACAAAAATAGTAGCCCGCATTGCAACAGCAATATGCTGTCAATGAGTAAGAGAGTTTATTTTATAATTTGCTTCTTTAAACTAGCTAGACATAGTGTGTTTAAGTGTCCTTTTTTGTCTTGAGAATGATTATTGTAGAGTATTTTATGAAAATGAAGCCATGGTTTATTGGAAAGACAATGGGGATCGAATCACTTTTCAACAAACTAAATATCTGTCTTATGACTTATTGATTCCTCATGTGATTGTTGTTCTGACAAGCTGATTTATGAGAGGTGAAACAGAACGCACATTTCAATTTGAATAGGGCTTGCTTGTACATAATGGAACAGCCGTTGAATGTTCACAGTAAGTGTGCCAATAGATCTTTAAGTACTCTGCCATTCTTAGCCAGTGTGTTGTTTGTGAAATATTTTACATGTTTCGTGTGTTCCTTCAGAGTTGAAGATAATCTACTTCCAAGGTCAAACATCCTGCAGAATGAAAGGGGTTGGAAACGGGCATTGTTTGAACCCGGGACGATTGAGACGACCGAAAGACAGTCTAGCGCGCATACAGCACGACCAGTCAGCCATCCACATGACCAGGCAGCCATCCAAACGACCAGGCAGCCATCCACACGACCAGGCAGCCATCCACATGACCAGGCAGCCATCCACATGACCAGGCAGCCACCCACTTGACCAGGCTGCCATCCACATGACAGGCAGCCATCCACATGACCAGGCAGCCATCCACATGACCAGGCAGCCATCCACACGACCAGGCTGCCATCCGCACGACCAGGCAGCCTATGTGTTGCTGCTGATGTAAAGACATGTATGTCTAAAGCTACAAACTGAATGTTTTTAATGTAACGTCTCTATTAAATAGCCTAGCTAGAAATGCTACCTGCTACACATTAAAATGTCTGTTTTTTACCGAGCCCATTCAACTGGTAAATAAACACTTGATAGGATAAGAAGGGCGTACCCCTTCCAATAGACATTAGTGCAGCGATGTCATCTGAGTAGTACTTGACATGCACTGTTGAGCTTTTTACTTAAAACTAAAAGGTGATCATCAACTGGCCGTGTGACAATGCCTGCCCCAGTCTCATTTCTTATTCATGAACACAGAATTAGGGAAAAAGTATTTGGCTTAAGTTTTCACACATTTTAGGTATTCAATTATTGACGTATGCCTATACCACGTGACTCTCTAGTTGTCTGATTCTGTTTGGAAAGTTTTATTTCCTACCGTCATGAGAGGTAGTTTTTTTTTTTCTCTTTTTGAAAGTGAGACACAAAGTAATGAGCCTAAATTCAATATTTTTTCTATCGTTTAAGTGGCAAGGGGTCTTTTTTTTATGGAAAGAATATTTTCACCATGTGTGTTATTTCTGTGCTTGTTTAAAAAAAAAAGATTGTACTTTAAGGAGTGACATCATTTCAATAAGACCGATGTTTTCTGAGAAACCAGTCACTTACTATGTAATCTGTAATTATTAACTGTAAGAGCTGAAGTCTATGTGAAAGAAGGCAAGAGATACATCGGAGATGCTTACACATATGACAGATTACATCCAAGACTTGCATTATTAAGTCAAACAAGACTGGGACACTGGAAACAGAAGTAACAAGACTTAGACACTGGAAATAGAAGTAACAAGACTGGGACACAGGAAACACAAGTAAACAGTCTGCTACAAACAACGTAGAATCTCCAAACGTAATATTAAATATTCAAAAAGTCTTCAACCATGTTGTTTCAACTGATCGTCCTCTGTTTATACTGCCACTCTGAAAGGTTGCTAGCCGGAAACATTGCTAATGTTACATCAACCTTTTATCTTGACAAATTGAATTTCGAGCCTCTGGGCTGCAACGATACCTCCATGTGGACAACACTTAGAAGGTCCAAGCTATCGTGCGCTTCGTTATGTCTGGCCAACAAAACCTGCGTGGTGTTTACATACTCCAGTGTTACTAACAAATGTTTAGTGTGTCATGGCGACCTAATACAGAATCTGACATTTATATCAGATAAGGTATATTCCTGGCCTTATCAAACTGCAAAAACAAACTTGTCGGTTATCCAGGATAACTTTTCCCCTGTTTCCAACGGAATTTATTCTGGCTTTGTGGTAAGAAAAGAGAAAATCAAACCAAAATTTTACAGTTTTCTAAAATACATAGCTTTACAAACAAGCAAATATAACAATTACTTTTCGAAACATCAAAACTTACCTAAGGGAAGAATTCATGTGTACAAAACAAAATTCACAATAACAATTTAAAACTAGCTAATAATAATTATGATAATAATAATAATAATATAAAAATAATAATAATAATAATAGTTGTTATATCAACCGAGAGAATAATAGCAAACTGACCAACAGATACTTCAAGCATTAGCGGATCCAGAACTTTGGCGGGGGGGGGGGGGGGGGGCGATTTTTGTCCAAACCCTAATCCTAACGCCCAGTAAACCCTAACCCTATGCTTAAACGTGCGTACAGCAGAAGCGCATTCTCCTGACATCTACAGCTTATTATTCATCAGTGAGGTTCGGGGCGAAGCTCGACGCCAAAAGCGTTTTCTGGCATTCTTCACTGAAGAAACGCATTCTCCTGACCTACAGCTCATTATTCATCTTGTTATAAAGGACCTTTTGAATAATGTTGAAAAATATTCTAATATGAATTTATAAGTCACTTAATACATTGCAAATAAAACCGATTTGTTCCTTGAAAGGATAAGATACCCCACATATTTAGAAAAGGGTTTGAGGATCGCCGCCGAAAAAAAAAATTCGCTAAATAATATTTAATAAAATTAAAGTATAAATTGTGAGTTATAGTCCCAAATTTATTTAACTAGAAAAATATCAGATTGAGTAAAGGTTGGAAAAAGGGGACTAGGGAAAAGATTATCTGGGTTTAGAACTCGTGTCAATTGTGACTTATACTGAAAATTTTCCTATGAATTATAAATTTTCCAAAGCAAAGTCTTTCTTAAAATAATTATGATAAATTCATGTGAAATTACATAAACTCTGTCTGGAAAGGGGAGTTAAAATGATTAATCCTCGCTCCTTTTTATAATTTCTGCTAAAGATTGCATTTGGCATTAAAGAATAGGGGTGGGGCGACTCAATATTAGAATTTAATTTATTACATATATGAATTATATTGGTAACAGATTTTTTTTCTAATTACATAACTCTAATATAAAAAGAAAAAGTATTGGTTTGTCCGATGGAGGGAAAGCGATTGCATGTATCTGGTACAATCCTTTTTCATTTTATATTTACTAATCATAAAATTTGAGATGAGGATGTAGTACGACATAATATACAAATGGGTTCAAATATCAATATGTAGTTTATATTATATAGATATTCAACTAATTTGTTCACAAACTATTATTTCACCATAAAAATAGGACCCCCCCAACTCAAAGGGTTTAGGTGGGTAGGGCGGTAGAGATATTCCCCCCCCCCCAACCAATCGGCCAACATGGGAACGACATTATATAAAGATCGGTTAAAATATTAATTAATTCTGTTAGCAAGCTATTGACAAAGTGGTGACTAATTAAACCTTTTCTTTAACTAAAGCATAACACGTTAGCGGAAAGTGTTATAAAAAGGATCTTCTAAAAAAAAAACCCACACTGTGATTCAGAAGAAAAAAATATTACAAACAAGAAGAAAATGTCAGGCGAGCGATCCCAAGAGGTTCATTCTTAAGTGCATTTGTCGTTTTGTAACTCTGAGCTTTAACTCCATCTGGAAGCAATCATTGACGCAGCATGTAATATGGAGCAATGCAAACGAAACATTCTTTAGCTCAACAACCATCAAAGTTTTGTAGATGATTGTCGATGATTGTAGATGATTGTAGATTTCAGTTTCAAAATATTGGCGTATATGATTATTTTTTTCAAAAGGCGCCCTTCAAACAGAAATATCCTGACTGAGAAGGGATCTACCTTGAAGAAACTAAAAGTGGACAGTACATTGAGTCCTAGGCCACTAGAAAGACAGTAAAAAGTATTTCTAAATCATTTAACAAAGCCTTCAACGGTTACTTAACATTTGTTTATCTATAGCAAAGGTTTTTTTTTTTTAAATTAAAATTAACAACATTTTGAGACAAAAGAAGAAACAACACTTTCACGAAGCAGAATTTTATTAACAGTGAGATCGTTAAAGGCATTAATGTTAATTTAGTGAATTATAAATTTTAAAGTTTGAAATCCAGAAGAAAAAAATAACAGTGTAATTTACTTATGGTTGCATTGTTGCAGAATTGAACCATATATTAATGGCAATGATTCCAAAGATTAAGGATGCGTTCAGAGTTTCACATGACTACACAAATCCAGTGAACTGTAGATAAATTGTCATAAACAACAACAGAGTTTTAAAATTTAAAAGTCAATCATTTTATAGTTATTTTTTAAATGGGGGAGGGAGGGGGTGACAGCCTGATCTGACCGCACCGGGTGACACCCATCTTAGTGACGCAACTGATTATAAAAAATATCCACTGGTGCTAACCTAATAAAAACTAAATTAAGTTGTTAGAGAAACAACTTTGGGAAAAGTACAACAAGTTTTTTTCCAACAGTTCTGTTATTCAGTACACAGGATATGCCAAAAACGGTAGATTTTAATCGCCCTGATCAGCTGTTTATTGATAAAACAGAAAAACCGCTACCATTATTGACATCGCCGTAGCACTGTCTCATAATTTAAGAAAAACCTAAATAGAAAAAACAAAGAAAATATGGGAACCTAGGATTGGAGATTAGCGTTTAAGGAAGTTATCTAGAAAAACAATATATCCCATTGTTATATCAACAGATATCTTCAAGGCCCTAAACATTCCTGAAAAGATTCTCGTTGCCTGTCAGAGGGCGGTACTGCTGCAGACTGGCTATATAACCAGAAAGAGCCTCAGTAGACACTGATAAAGGAACTACAGTGAATTCATTTTGTTTCTCTTTAGCGAAACTCGATCCTGGCCGTGCCAGAGAATGAATACTCGTTCATTTCTAACATAATAATAAGATTATTAATAATGACAATAATAGTACATACGTAGGCCTAGCTCCTCCTTTGTGGTCGAAGATAAGCACGTTTCACATCAATGCCACCGAACTACAGTCCAGAGCGCATACCGCACGACCAAACAGCCATCGACAGATCAGTTGTTCCCCCCCCCCCCACACACACACGAGTTTGTGTAACAGTAACGACACTCCTGATTTCATTCTAAGAATCAATTTTGTTTTGTTTTTCTTTTCAGGTTCACCTGACCGGCTACTTCTTCGGCTACAACAATTCGTATTTCGCTATCCGCCTGTCACAAGACGATAACTCCGAGGGCAATAACGTCCCGCTGGTGGTGCGCTTCTACAAGAGCATGGTGGAAATACTGTACGTACAAGACACCAAGTGGAAATCTGTCAAAAAAGTGACGCTCCCTGCTGGTACAATACAAGCGAATACAAACACTACGGTGGCTGTAATGATGATCAAAGACGGCTACCAGATTTACGCCAATCAAATCTACTGCTGTTCCACTGGGCACGTTATGGACTTTCAAATGATTCGCTACGTAGGGGTGATCATGGACATCCAAGTGTATCAACTCAGTTACTAGACATAGTCATTTAGCCGAAACAAAAATATTATATAACGTTTATAAATAGGGGCAGTGAATGTAACTGTGTCGTATACCCTTGCTTATATCTTTCTTAGGTAACATTTACTAAATAGCTTCAAAGCTGCATTCTTTATCGAGAATACACTGGTCCCAAAACTCCCGTAAAACAAATTCTACGGAGAGCTGCCAGATTTTGGAACCACTGCGCAGTTTATAGCAAATTTAGGACTACTTTTTCTGAATCCTGCAACACATGAGATTGAAGAAGAACTTGTATCAGATTTTAACTTATAGTTTCAATGTTTTACTTATAGTTTTAATGTTTAACTTATAGTTTTAATGTTTAACTTATACCTTCAATGTTTAACTTATAGTTTCAATGTTTAACTTATAGTTTCAATGTTTTACTTATAGTTTCAATGTTTTACTTATAGTTTCAATGTTTTACTTATAGTTTTAATGTTTAACTTATAGTTTCAATGTTTTACTTATAGTTTCAATGTTTTACTTATAGTTTTAATGTTTAACTTATAGTTTTAATGTTTAACTTATAGTTTTAATGTTTAACTTATAGTTTAAATGTTTAACTTATAGTTTCAATGTTTAACTTATAGTTTTAATGTTTAACTTATAGTTTCAATGTTTAACTTATAGTTTTAATGTTTAACTTATAGTTTCAATGTTTAACTTATAGTTTTAATGTTTAACTTATAGTTTTAATGTTTAACTTATAGTTTTAATGTTTAACTTATAGTTTTAATGTTTAACTTATAGTTTCAATGTTTTACTTATAGTTTCAATGTTTAACTTATAGTTTCAATGTTTTACTTATAGTTTCAATGTTTTACTTATAGTTTTAATGTTTAACTTATAGTTTTAATGTTTAACTTATAGTTTTAATGTTTAACTTATAGTTTAAATGTTTAACTTATAGTTTCAATGTTTAACTTATAGTTTTAATGTTTAACTTATAGTTTCAATGTTTAACTTATAGTTTTAATGTTTAACTTATAGTTTCAATGTTTAACTTATAGTTTTAATGTTTAACTTATAGTTTCAATGTTTAACTTATAGTTTTAATGTTTAACTTATAGTTTCAATGTTTAACTTATAGTTTCAATGTTTAACTTATAGTTTTAATGTTGTTCTCTCTTACAACTACTGTTGAAAATATAATATATATAAATGTTGATACACTCGAAGTTAAATGTTGATACATCCAAAGAAAATTATTGATAAAAAAAAATTTGACAGTGTTGATAAAATACTTTTGAGGTTTACAACTTTCATTCTTTCTAACATTTTTACCCCACAAATAGTTGAACAAGTTTCATAATCTAAATATTTATGTTCTCCCTGTCGTGCGCATCTAGAGCTGCTTCATGTGTACTCTTTTGTGCACCATAATGGTTTGAGCACTTAGTTCCTTCGGTCGCGCTATGTTGATGTCATTGCCTCTTTGCCTCTGTTGTGGTTGTGCTGATGGCGGATCTTTTGTTGGAGTTTTCTTTGGTGTTTTCTTCCCCAGTATTGGGGACGCAGGCTTGGGACTCTGTCGGAGTCAAGTTTGATTTGTAGACTTTGTTATGGTACTTGACTACCGACAATGGCGTTGGGGTGTGGGCGGTGCGAGCCCTGATTGACTGTGACGCTGAGATTAAGGTGTGCTATAGTTCTTTTAAATAGATTGTATAACTTGTAATTGCCTTTGTAAAGGCTACCAATATTTATTCGTCATTTATGCCTCATCATATCATTACTCCATTAAACCTTTGTTTTGTTATATGCAATCTCGTGATTCACTAGTATACGTTACAATTTATATTATCCGTTCTTTTGATACTCAGTTCATAAATTGATTGTTAGATTGTTAGGGGGTTCCCAGGCAGACGAGCCACGGCTAAATTACAACCCCTCAGGAAGTTAATAAACACCATTCAGGTGGGGAGCCCGGGAAAGTGCATCATACCCTAGACGAACCCTGTAAAACCCACACCTGACACCCCCCATCCCAGTTTTATTTTTCAGCCTGTACATCCCTTTGAGAGTAAATGCCACAGAAAACTGCTGGGTATCAGATACCAAATTAGTTTGTACTTTTACAAGTCAACACTCTGACTGTCAAAAAGGATGAACTTCTCAATACAGTGAAGAAACTTTTATTTCTTTCAAAAGATGTTGAGATTTTTTTTTACAAAGCTTATAAAAACTCGTGTCTTACATCTTTCTGTCTGATCGAATATTTGTACACTTAGTTTCTCCTACAGCCATTCTCAGACCAAGTTGAAATTGTGCACGATTATTTCTTTTACCTGACAAAACAAGAATCAATAAAAAAAAAAATTAACCAAATAGCTAATTAACTGTTGTTTCTTTGGTATCGAACAAGGGAAAGAAATTGTAGTTGACTGAAGTGGTGATATAAGTTGAACTAAACTATAAATGCATTTAAAAAGCGATCTCGGTAACATTTACTAGAAACCTCTTTCTTTCTCACCGCACCCCTTTCTGGAAGGATAGCTTTATGGCCTATAGTAAAAAAGCTAAAAGTATGGGATTGCGCTAAATAAAAAACAATTGGTAAAAGTATTTCTAATCACACAGATTTATCATTGTTAGTGTAGATCTACTACAAACCAATTGATACAATTTCACTTAATAATATAAGTCTAATAAGCTTTGCTTTTAAAAAGTATTTTTTAAATTTGTTTTTGTTTTAAACTTAAAGCCATCGACATTACAATTAATCTCCAAGTATAAACACTTAGAAATCAAATGTAAGTCTTTTTTTGTAATTAAACCTAAATTAATTAATCCTGATAAAAGAACATTGACTCTTATTAAAACGATGATATCAAGAAATTGATTGCCTGTTTGTGTGCCAACGAAAGTGATTAAATGTACTTCATGTATTTCCTTACAGCAGTGTTTCTAAAACTGTGTTCCCTAGTGTTCCGCGAGGCCTGAATAGTTGTTACACTAATTACTAAAATAATTAACTACTAAGCAAAGTGTTTCGCTAAATAATCAAAATGTGCGAAGTGTTCCGTTAAGGAAAAGGTTTTGGAAACACTACCCTACAGATTTCCTTGCAACAATTAGTATTATATCTAACTATCAAAAAGGTCAATCGAAAAGCCAGGGGAAATAACTTCAAAAGAAACGTCCTAGAGTTCTATCCGATCCTTTAGACTGTTGGACTCTTGGGGCCCCACTCATGATCTCTCGACAGTCTCTCTCCATTCCTTTCTGTTTATTAGCATGGTGAAAAGAAGAGGCAGACAGAGAAAGCGATGAGAAAACTGCATAAAAGAATGGACTGGCCTGACATTGAAAGAGGTTCTATCCAAGGCAAAGGACAGAGAGGATAGAGAAAGACGGCCGACAGATCTTGCGTGGTGCTTCAACGGTACAACAGACTAAGGGAAAGGTGAAGGTGAAGGTCGTGTCGTTCCATTCTGTTACCCTTGCATCACTTCTTTAATTCTCCCTCTCACAATGCACTTGTACACTCTTTTAATAAATGTACGCATAGAATACTTTCTATTTGAAAAAAAACAACACAGTTTTACTTCTTCAAAAACCTTTGACCTTCAGCGCAATTTTTTTTTAAACTCCAAATCGCGGGTGAAAATTTTCATTCGAAAATTCTTTTAAAAACCATACCTCACAAATGAGCAGCTAAAAATAATATACTCGAATATTCGATCTGTGGTTTACAAAAAAGATCGTTGCTAAAGTTTTTCTACTTTTTAAGAAATGACCCAATGAGCCTAATCAATAACTCATTGCCCGCCTGTGGACAGCCTGTTGTTGTTTTTTAAACGCGTTCAATTGTTTAATTTCACTTGAAGTTTGTTTCATTTCCTATTCGGTCGTTGATGTTTTTTTCTTATGTTTGACACATTCATGTTTACATTAAAAACAGGTTAGTGGTCAAATAAGTAAAACACTAAACATTTGAAGTGACCAGACAGAAGAAGTGGTCAAGTAGTAGAGACTTATAAGTAATTCTTAAAAGATGATTATTATGGACGTAATTACTTTAACGAAGCCCAGAATACTCCAGTTTTGAAACCCAGATAGATCAATGTCAGTATTAAAACAATCCATATAACATTTATTATAAGCAGATTCTGAGGTTCATTACAAACATCAAGATGATCAAGATTATATCAATTTGAAAAGAAAGAATAGTGTTATGAAAAGACAAGTCACGTAAATAGTGTATCAGTGCTTCAGAAATCAACTTAGGTTGCTATTTACTTTCTGGGTTTTTGTCCACATTTTTGTATCTACTGTACCATTAGTAAACAAAGCCTTTGTTTCTTATATAAAAAGTAGTGTTTATATAAGATACAGAATTAAAGAACAATATAAGACTCAGTTGAAACGGATGCTTTACATTTTAATATTATAGTGTCCGTGAGCCGCTGGCTCTCTTAATGTTTCCGTTCCTAGAGATTTTCTTGAAGAGAAGACGTAGGGAAGGAGCATAGTATTTGCTATTTATCTAAATCGTATTTGGCACTCATTTAAAAATCTTTGCTATTTATCTTAATCATTGTTGGCATGCATTTTAAAAATCCTTTCTATTTATCTTAATCATTGTTGGCATGCATTTTTAAAATCCTTTCTGTTTATCTTAATCGTAGTTGGCATGCATTTTAAAAATCCTTTCTGTTTATCTTAATAGTAGTTGGCATGCATTTTAAAAATCCTTTCTGTTTATCTTAATCGTAGTTGGCATGGATGTCCAAGTCGTTCTATGTATAAGTAAACCTTATGTTTTGTATTTGTAAAAGAGATAGATTATCATTTGTAAAAAAACTATGGAATTGACAAAAAGATTTCTAACAGATATGAACGTAATGCAAACAAAAGAGATACTTAAAGCTTAGTCGAGATTCGTGAATCATGGAATATTAGTTCAAAAAGGATTAAGATAGAAGACTGAGACCTGGAATATAGCAAACATTTAGGTATAGACAAGCACATGTCTTGAAGTACTAAGCTAAAATCCCTGATTTAGGCTGATTCAGGAAACCCAATGTCCACTTTGCACTTAAATCCTGCCTTGTAATATTACTGTTCTTGTTAGAAAAGTGACTTTCAATTTTGATTATTTCCATTCGTAAGTCGCAAAGTACTGACATGTGCCGATGAAGCCTCATTTAAAACAGTGAAGTTCATCTCATTGGACTGCCTCATTGTAACATTTCCGGCGTCGTCTCTATAGTTGCCTTTATAGCCAACGTCTGAAATAAATGCATTCGTTTCCATTACATCAATAAATGTAGAAATCCCAATTACTTTTTGCAAACTTTCGGTACTACAAATTTATAATTAATGATGTGTGGGACTTAATAATACTTACTATCTGAAGACTGTCGGCATTTGATGAACAGTAATTATCAGTCATTTCTAAGTTTTTCATATCAGCTTATCTTTACTGTGATCTACTTGGCCTCTAGGACTTATGCATCTGGAATTCTTGAAGTCCCAAGTTCAAATCTGAAGTCTAAAAATGTTGGTCTTTGTGATAGTCTTGTGTTTAAGCGTCTTTTCTGAGGCTGTGCCTTGCAGCAATGGAAGCCTCATGTGTTCAGCATTATTTTGTGACTCACTGAGTATGGAACCAGCGGGGTGTGATCAGAACTCATTGTGGACAACCCCTAGCTGGTCCAAGCACTCGTGTGCCGTGACTTGTATGCTAAGTGAAACCTGCGTGGCTTTTATGTTCTCAAGTGCAACGAACGAATGAGTAGGTGACCTAATGCAGAATCTGATCTTCAACTCGGAAAATGTTTACTTCTGGCATTTTGAAATTGTTAGAACGAACCTGTACATAATCAATCAATGGTTTTTTCGTTACCAATGGCATGTATCCTGGATTTATGGTAAGTATGGAAACTAAGGGAAAGAATTTTGAATCTAAAATAAAAGTTAATTAAATGTAATAGTAGTATAGAGTGATATGTTTAATTAAACTCGCTCGATAAGGTAGTGCAAGTGGCATTATCAGAAGAATAATCATACGAATAATTACTTTCATCACAGCATTTTTACAGCATTTTTACAACCATTAGTAGTTAACCCTAAAGCATCGCTTTCTATGGTAGGTAAATGTCTCCATCGTCTAGCCATATTACCTGCTCTTTAAAGTATAGTTGTTTTAGTTTTTTAATCGGGTTGTATGATTATGCATTGAATTAAAAAATTGTTTTTATTTAAACGATACGGACGTTGCTTCAGAATTCATTATCCGATGGTCCTATCACAGACTTCCTGCAGGACATAAAGCATAGCATCGGGAGGGTTCGAACCTAGGATCATCATGACAACAGGCAGCCATCCCATAGCGCCTCCGTATACACTAATACAGTAAAGAAGTTGTTGGTCTGTGTATTTTTTAAAGTATATGATAACTTCTTTTGCATAGAATAAGTATTTTAAAGCATGCGATTATATCTAGTTCACAACAGCGTCCTTCACATTGAACTGTTTAAACTATCTATTTCAAAATATCTTCTTTACTTACACCTTTTAATTACTTTCGTGTAGCTTTAGGTTACCTTACATCGCCCCCCCCCCCATTTATTCATATTACTTTCTTTTCTTTTTCTAGCCTACTAAGACAAAAGGGAGACTACTGAGTTTAAATTGCATGTTTTTAAAAGTATTGTAAATGTCTCGAACACACAACAAATTATCTCCCCTATTTTCATCACAATTCATTGATAATGTGGTTTCTTATCTTTTTTTTTTTTCCGCACTATTTTCTTTGCAGGTACATTTGTTTGGTAACTTTTTCGGCTACAGTTTCGCTATCAGGCTGTCACAAGATGGTAACCTTGCGTCCAACACCATTCCATTTGTTGCATGGATCTACAAAGACAAGGTGTTTTTTTCTCTATGTACAGAATCTCGTTTGGATCACTATTAAAGTAGTGTCACTAGCTGTCGGAGTCATTGAAGCCAATACAACGACCACAGTGGACGTTTTGATGACCAAGGATGGCTATCAGGTTTATATTAACAGTTTTTACTGCTGTTTCGCTGGACACGTATTGGTCTTCGGACTCGTTGGCTTTGTAGGTGTCATATATGACTTCCAGGTGTATGAACTATTTTTTTAAAGAAAGTATTTTTGTGTTTTCACACAAACTCGCTGGCGGCCCTAGTAGGTCAGTTATTTGGTAAGAATGAAGTTTTCTGATAACGAGGATAAATATAGATTACAACATTGCTTTTTTTTTTACATATGAATTTAACTATTGACCCATTATAGTAGTAAAAGTAAGTTTAAATAACTAAGTTGAATATCAACAAGTTATCATCGCTGTTATCAAGCCAATATATGAACTACAAAAGTGTGTATTTTAAAAAATCCCTATGTTCCTTTGTCCCAAGGAGAAAGTGTCACGAATACCAGTAGCAAACAGTATAAGCGCTCACCACTAAATCACTACATTTACAGATATTACATTAAAGGGTAATGAGTAGCCAACTGTTACCTTACACCATAGAGTTGGTCAATGTCATGTTAAAATATTTTAAATACAGGCTTCATTTTCATATTTATAAAGAGATTTACATATATCGGCACAATAATTTGCTAATTGTTTATAGAGACTTTCATTTTGAAGGTCTCTCAACTAGAAACAAACATTGGATACAAACATCAAGCTCTTTCCAGTTCTGCGGTTTCAGAAATTTAAAAGCTGAAGAAGTCAACAAAAGAGATGCAAAGCTTCCGTTGGTTTCAATGTGAACTGGAGCTTTTACGAGACACACTGGACAAGAGGTTACAGGGGTAGAATATAGGTTGCCAAAATTTACACTAAAACAAGCTCAGTCTTCATATGTATGAAGCTATCGTACAAGTGTATAAATACAGTATGCAAAACCAAATACCAATAGTTTTGCAGGTACAGGAAAAACACTAAAGGAAAAACAATATCACGAAACTAATCTTTCATACTCTTATACCGTTGATTATTTTGTTAAATGAAAATTGGTTGGTTTTTTTTACATCAACAGCTTCTATCAACTCATTCTGTCTGTTTGTTAGTCTGTCTGATATAAAGTTTGTATACGTTATTTGCCCGACACCCAATCTCGGATCAAGCTGAAGTTTTGCACATTTATTTATTTTACCTGACAACACAAGAATCAAGTTAAACAATTAATCAATTAGTTAATTAACTATTTGTAATTAGTTATATTGTTTTGTATCTCGAACAAGGGAAAGAATTTGTACTTGACTGAAGTGGTGGTATAAGCTGAACTAGTCCCCTTTAAAGGTCTCTGCTTCAAAGTCACTTTATACAAAGAATAGATACAATGGTGGTTAGGATGTCGGCTTCAGGAGGCTTGGGCTATGAGCTCGCATTAACGTCGTTCCCCCCCCCCCCTTTTTTTTTAAATTTTGTTTTGTAAATGCTTTTTTTAAAAAAGCGAATTTGGTAAAACTTCACCCAGATATCTCTTTCTTTCTCTCTCCCCCCCCCCCCCCCATCCAATATTCCCACCCGGTCCAGATAAGTGATAGGCTCATAGAGTATTGAGAAAGCTAATCGCACATATTTATTGTTGTTGGCCTAGAATACCTAGATCTATTATAATTGTAATTGCATGGCTGATCCAAACTAATTGATACAATTACACTTTTTATTATATCCGTTTTCTAAAAAAAAAAAAAGTATTTTATATATTTTTCCTGTTTCATTATTGTTTATCACTATCATAATCAGTGGCGTAGTTACCAATGTGCGGGTGGTGCGGGCCGCACAGGGCACCAAGTGGAGAGGGGCACCAAAATTCCCCCAAGGTGTATTAATTTCCTATTTTCCTGAGCGTTTCAGTAAAAACGACTAATTGTATGGACACGAACAAACATAAACTACTGTATTTTAAACATGAACTAACAATTTATAAACTAGTCATGTCGCTATTTTGTTTCATCTCCTTGACTATTTCTTCAATACAATGTAAGCTATAGAACAGTTTGAATCTAATCTACTAGATTTATTTCGGACACACGGTACATGTTGTTACTACACTGATCAATGCTCTGTAATGTAAAGAAGAAGAAGAAGATAGGCCAACCTTTTTTTCCTCATTGTTTAGTCCATTGGTTTAATCTAGATATTGAGTTTACAAATATATTTCTAAACTCTAGCTCTAAACAATTGTCTTAGTTTATTCATTTCTTTATGGTTCTTTATAGTTTAATTTTGGAAATAATTCTATTGTAATGTCAATATTTGTAAATAAGCTAACCTTTGTTTTCTACGAGTTAAATGTAATACTGTAACGTAAACGAAATGATGAACAGTGCTCAAGACTGACTAGTCTGGCTGGTGCCTCAAAACCCTTTTAAGCTCAGACGGAGAATTCGGCATCTCTGGTTCTTTCCGGTCTGGGTAGACTATAAGGGCCCCATACCCAAATCTATCGGGGTCCCTCATTACCGACCAGTCGGTATAGCAGAAAATGGTAGCTGATGCCAAGTTTTGGAGTATGGCAGGCGTTAATCGCCTCTTGGTGGCTCCCTCTTGCCCTATAAGGGACATGTTTATTTGTGGGGCCGGCAATCTCCTCCACAAAGGGCAACTACTAATTCTTCTAATAGGAACTCTAGAGAACCCAGCTGATTTAGTCAAATTGGCCGCAATGTGGAGGAACGATCGCATTTTTATGCGGCTCCTCTCTCTCCACTGTTGCACTAAAAAATTTGCGGGTAGCCTAGAGTCGCCCATTTTGTTGCGCTCATAGGCCGTAAGTACCGCCCTCTCCTTCCTTAAATGTAAAGGGGCCACGTTTGTTAAGATTTCAGCAGATTTGGGCTTATCGGAAAGGTGCCACAATTGAACATTAGTGCCTGTGATTGTACTCGGTCGAGTGATTCGAGGGCAGTTTTACTAGCATATACTTGAACTATATAGATGTACTCAATTTGTGATCTGACTGCCCTAAGTACAATGTGCGTAGCATGTCAGCTTTGGCACCCCACTTTGTGCTGGCCAGCTTTCTGAGTAACGCTAACTTCTCCGAGGCTTTTCTTCCAACTTCCTTGACGTGCTGGAACATTGACAACTTTCTATCCAGGGTTATTCCTAGATATTTTGGAGTGTTTTCACGGTGGAGTCGCAGCCCACCGAGTTGAAGCTCGAATGAAGCCTTAAGAATGTCGATCCCTATGCTGAACTGGGACCAGGTCGTTTTGGCAACGTTTATCTGAATCTGTCATTTGTCGCAATACGAGGAGATGGTTTGGAGGTCTGCTTGTAATGCCGCCTGTATTTGGTCGGCTTTCTTCCCGGTTGACCAGAGGACAATGTCATCCGCATAAAGCAGCTTCTTTGACCGCAGTGAGGTGCGTTTCTTAAATTTCTTAAGTCTAAAGAAGCATCGAGACAATGTCAAGCCACATCATTGCCAGAGTCCACCGACTATATGCGAGCTGTTATTGAGTATGAATTAACTGAACAATTAAAATCAACAAAGGAAGATGAGTCGGTTATCCAGAAAAAAATTATGAGGCCGACATCCTGAATGATGAAAAAGAAGAAAATAATTCAATACCGCAGGTTCTAGAGACTTAAGGACAGCACACAAGCATGTTTTTAGCATAATCTTCAAAAATTCATACTGAAGAAGCTGAACCATCAGACAGTGTAAACAATACAGAAAGCAGGATAATAATCTCAAGACTGAACGACATTGGAGATTGGCCTGATGTCATCACAGATAATATTCGCATACACCTTGTCACTCAAGGATCTTAACCAGTTCAGATCCTTGGACAGTCAATTCAGAGAGGCGTATAGACATCAAGAATCAGCAAAAGGAAAGGCTAGAAAGCTTTCAAGGGCTTGGCTTTTCCGGCAAATGTCAAACGGTGAGAAAGTTCTTAGAAAGTGGATGTGTTATTCGCTAAAAAAAAAAGAATCCTTATTTTGCTTACCCTGCATACTCTTCTCAACAAGATCAAGTACCAAATCTTCATTTAAATCAAAAGATGGATTAAATGAGTGGTGGACGTTATCCCCGAGAATAGAAAAACATGAGACCAGCAGAGCTCAGATTCAGTCATCGCTTGCTTGGAGGGAACTTGAAGTTCATTTGAGAGTAGGGAACAATATTGACAACAAGGCCCAAGATTCGATTATTCAAGAGACGAAAACCTGGAGAGTTAGTAAAATTACTATCAAAGTACGATCCACTCTTGTGGGAGCATGTGCTTCGAACTAAGCTTTGTTCCAGACAGAATACATACATGTCTCCACAAATACTAAATGAATTTATTACAATATTGGGGGATCACGCTAAAAAAACAAATCATACAGCAAGTAAAACAAGCCAAATATTTCTTTATTATTTTTGACAGTACACCTGACATCTCAAAGCTGGATCAAACTTCCCAAATTTTACGGTACGCTGTCATGGATAATGACGGGGTGCAGGTTTGTGAGTCTTTTGTTGACTTCATCGACACAAAGGACAAGCATGCTGCTGGAATCGCTAAGATGATTCTAGAGAAATTGCGTTCGGATGGCTAAGACATAATGGACTGCAGGGGTCAAGGCTATGATAATGCTGCGGTCATGAAAGGTCAAAACTACGGTGTCCAAAAACGTATTCTAGAAGTCACTATTCATTGCCTGCTCAAACCATTCTCTTAATTTAGCAGAAATTCGAGCTGCTGAAGCTGAAGTCGATTCGGTAACATTTTTTGGTACACTGGACCGTTCACACTCCTTTTTCTCAACTTCAACACACCGCTGGGATATCCTCATCAAAATAACCGGAACTAGCCTTATACGTTTTGTTGAGACCCGCTGTAGCGCCAGAGGAGAAGCCGTCAAGATGGTTAGGGATACATTTTCTAAAATTATAGAAACTCTGGAGACATTATCTAGCAGAGATGAACATTCATCGACTAGATCTGAAGCAGGTGGATTATTGGTTGCTAATCTGTCTTTTAATTTTCTCACCTATCTTGGATTTTGGGCTCCTGTATTAACTGAAATTAATGATGCGCAATTCTACCTTCAAAAACAAGGATAAATTCTGCCAAGTCACTGGTTATTCAAGACTGCTCACTCAAACTAAAAGCATTAGAGACATTTTTTAGTAGTAATCGAGAGGACATCGCTGAAGCCAGCATTACCTTTGCCGAAAGCGCGTGTTCAGATCTGAGAATCAGTATAAAACCTCAAAAACGTATTGGCCATAAGAAAAAGATGCCTGGTGAGAAAAGTGAGTACTCTGTACTTACACACAAAGAAGAGCTACGAAGGGAAATTTATTCTATCTTGGACAGGATTGTTCAAGAAATAATCACATGATGTAGCAGATAGATATGAATTTTTGTCGCCTCTCCAGCTATTAAATCCTCAGGTCGAAATCAATCTCGACAGTTCTCCTAGCGACATTGATAAAAAACGAATTTCTGCTGGAGCGAAAGAGGCTTCAACGAACTTCCAAAACAAGGACCTGTTGAGCTCTTGAATTTTATAAAAAAAATATCAGCTAGATGATTCAGTCCCGAATATCGTCATCATGATTCGCATATTTTTGATTATTGCAGTAAGCGTCGTTACACGCGATAGAAATTTTTCCAGACTTAAACTGGTCAAGAATTACTTGCGATCAACGATGACAAATTTACGACTCACTAATTTGGCCATTTTGTCTATTGAACAAGAGCTGGTGGGAAAAAATTAATTTTGATAAAATTATTGATACTTTTGCCAGCAAGAAAGCGCGTAAAATTCATTTGTCGTATGTTTATGTAAAAGTGATTTTTTTCAATTAACAATATTTGATTAATGAATACATATTATTTTGAACAAAAAAGTAAGGTTTTGCAATGTCATTATTTAGTTAGTTTTTTGTTTTTTTTAGGGGGGGGGCATCAAGATGAGGGACCGCACCAGGCATCCTATACTCAAGCTACGCCACTGATGATAATGTTCGCCTATTAAGCGTTAGTTCTTGCCCAATCTTTGTGCTGATCACGTGGATAAAAGAAGTAGTTGTGTGCCTTGACAACTGTGTGACTGGGTCTCTAGATGTATGCAAACTAAAGGCTGCCCGACCTCTACATAGACCTAGTGAGCTTCATCTACATCGTTGGCTAGTATTTTTTTAAAAAAAGGAAAACTAAACTAACCCTCCTTTATTTACAAAATTGTTTTAATAAAAAGTGGATTGCCCCTGTTAAACAGGGAGAGGTATATATTAAGTAAACGAATTAATTTTTAATGTAGCCCACAATGTTCAAAAAATATTTTTCTATTTATATTGCACACAAGTGTCAAACGGATTCATCAACGCAAATCCATTGCCCTGTGAGACAGAAAGGGGGGGGGGGGGCAATGTACACAGTCCATTAATTGTAGGGTGAACATCTTTATCAACTTCAAAATATGATGAAGAGCTGAATTTTACCAAATGTTTTAGATGGTATGAAGTTGAGTTGGTGATGTTTGAGTAGAACTAATAAGCAAGATTCCTTCCATTTCAAATATATATATTTGAAATATATATATATATATATATAAGAAATGTAGCTCTTGTACTGCAGTGGTGCTCTTGTTTCGTCCAGAAGCCTATTTTTTAATTCTAGATAATGAGTGTAGAAATGAACTAAACTTCAGTTTAAAAAATCTACTTTTTACCAGACGACACAACTACGTAAATGGTAAGAAATGGCTGGTGAAGTTATTTTAAAAGTACCAATAATATATATGCGGCCCTTTGCTCCCATTGGAGTGCACAGGATTAAGTCAAGTAAGTCAATAATATATAAATAGCAAACAAATCAAGTACTGCCCAGTTTTAGTTTCTTCTGATATTTAAAACAAAAAAGATGCCACTTTTTCCCAGTTCTCGGCGTGGCATCATCGTGAAAATTTCCGCTATAGACGATGGATCGGCTAACACGACCTTCAGTGTAGGCTCCAATAGAGCGTTCTAAGGAGCTGTGCTTTCTTGTGGAGAAAGATGAAAGAAAGGTTTGCTAAACCTGTTCCACGCTTTGGTGGCTGATAAGATCAGTTCATTTAATGAAATTCTTTGTAAGGCACAAAATAGAGAGGAGTAGAGAAAGACGGTCAACGGATCTTTTAAAATGGCCGGGAGGGGGAAAAATCATGAAAAAAGAGGAGGGAGATATATTTTCTTTTTTTTTCTAACTCCATTGTCTACATCTTACAAAGATTACCCGTAAACCAAATATTGATGTATTCACTGACCTTGTGAGGAGGCAAGAAATAGTCTACAGAAAATCAATAAATTGAATATAAGATAGGAAATTGATTTAGTTTCTTTATTGTTTAACCAGGTCAGGAAACGTTACCAAATATAAATCGATCTGATGAGAACAGATTTATGAAAATGTAACTCATTGGCTACTACGATGTCACGAGACCTGTCTTAATACTAAAGGCGCCTAAATCAGAACTGGAATATGAAAGGATAGTTCTTGAGATCATCCGTTTTAATAATTAGTTTGGCATTCATAATCCTATATTTGAATTTATAGAAAATACAATCAACATGTATACATGTGACCCAAGTAAAAACAAAGGAAGCTAAGACCCACCAGGCCTTCATCAGCTACTAAACAAACCAAAAAAAAGACAAACAATTAACACAAAATAGGGGCGTTAACTTATCTGTCCAACATCGTACATTTGTTCATAAATATTGAATCTTTATTTGTTGAAGTCAGGAGGCAGCATCTTGTAATCCCTTCAACGTAATCTCTTGAAAATTTCCTGGAGTTTTGTAGTGTACTGGAGGCACGGTGGCCGAGTAGTAAAGTGCTTGGCCTCTGAACTGGAGGTTACCGACTTCGAATCGTGGTCAATTTGGGGATTTTTAATTTCGGGATCTTAAGGGCGCCTCTGGCTCCACCCAACTATAATGGGTACCTGATATTAGTTGGGGAAAAGTAAAGACGGTTGGTCGTTGTGCTGGCCACATGACACCCTCGTTAACCGTGGGCCATAGCATCAGATGATCTTTACATCATCTGCCCCATAGATTGTTAGGTCTGAAAGGGAAACTTTTTTAGTGTACTAGTAAGTTTAAAATGCAACAAAGCTCTTGTTCATTTTATAATATACAAATGTATAGATTTGTGAGAAAACTAAACTCATTTCATTTGCGATGTCTCCCTAGGATCTTGAAAATAACATGGAAAGAAAAAGTGTGCAATACTGAGATCCTTGCGCAAACAGGTATTCCCAGCATCTTTACAGCCCTCAGACATCGCCGCTTGGACATGTTCGCCGGATGGAGCACAATCGAATCCCGAAAGTCATCCTCTACGGACAACTCGCGACTGGCTCAAGAAAAACTGGTCGCCCCCACCTCCGCTACATAGATATTATAAAACGGGACCTCAAATCAGTGAACATCAATACTGACCAATGTGAAGACATAGTTCTAGACCGCACCAGATGGAGAGAGTGACCAAGAAAGTTAGGAACAGTGAAAGAACGTGGGTCTCAGCTCAGGAAGAAAACGTACAATACGAAAAATGGCTCCTCTACCACCGAAGCAAAAGCCACCTTAACCTGCGATATCTGTGGACGGGAGTGTCTCTCCAAAATAGGGCTCCACAGCCACACGAGGAAGTGTGCTCTGAGATGAACCATAGTCGTCCTACGACTGAAGGAGACCAACAGATTTGTGAGTAAATTATATTTGAACATGTATACTCTTTCCCCAGTGGTTGATTCCGGGCGCACACAGAGGACGTTTGTACCTGTCGAGGACATCAGTTAGGTATTAATATCAATATAACAATCTTGTATCAACGTATCGACTGGACAAACATGTGGGTAAACACTATTTATCCTTCAAGAGAATCAATGTTAAATTGGGTTTCAGTAATCGGAAGAATAGATAAAATCACCTCTATGTATTTACTCCCCCCTTTTTAAAAATAGTAATCCAATATCACTGATCTATACACCACTCATTTAAATTTGCTAATGGTTCATAATGTGGGCCACTTATATTACATTTACAGCTATATCAGCAACGAGAACTTTTTTTTATTTTATTGCATACCCTAAAATCAATGTAAACATATTGGATAAATGAGCTATAGTCCCTATCAAAGGAAATAAGACTAAATCAGTGGAGTAACATTTTAATCAGAACGCCTAGTGAATATTAATTTTAAAAGAACGTATAGTGTTCATTTTTTTTAAAACCAAATATTGTTACGGCCTTTTTCTGAGACATTACAATAGTTGATGCAGTCTAATTTAATATGTCAAGTCATCACTTTGACAACACACACGCGCAAATATTATTTCAAAATCGAAAGTGATTAGAATCTATTATTTATAAAATTATTAGTGATTTGGGTTTTTTTTGTTGTTTTTTTTGTTTCATAAGCACAGGAAAAAAATAATTGAAAAATGCGTTCGATGACGTTACTACTTCTAGTGGCTGCTGGATGCGACTCTCTTCCTTGCACTACTGTCAACGAAACATGTCTCTTCATGTTCAAAGAGGATACTGACATGGTGCCTATGGGCTGCAATGGGACCACAATGTGGACCACCGTTAGCAGGTCGAAACTCTCCTGCGCAACGGCCTGCGCAGCCAACGCCACCTGTGCAGTGTTCTTGTACTCCCAGGACTTGAAGACGTGTTCTATGTGTAGCGGTGACCAGATAGACAATCTGACCTTCGTCTCCAACATGTCCTACTCCTGGTGCTATCAAAGTGTTGTCCAGAACTGGCCGTTCACGAACGTGGCCACAAAGTTCAGCAATCTTACAATGTTCATTCCGCATGTGCTTTTTGCTGGCAGTGTGGTAAGTGGTTCATTTTTGGGAGTGTGGTAAGTGGCTTGTTGTTGGGAGTGTGGTAAGTGGTTCATTGCTGGGAGTGTGATAAGTGGTTCATTGTTGGGATTGTGGTAAGTGGTTCATTTTTGGGAGTGTGGTAAGTGGTTCATTGTTGGGATTGTGGTAAGTGGTTGGTTGTTGGGAGTATGGTAAGTGGTTCATTGTTGGGATTGTGGTAAGAGGTTCGTTGTTGGGAGTGTGGTAAGTGGTTAATTGTTGGTAGTATGGTAAGTGGTTTGTTGCAGGAGTGTGGTAAGTGGTTCATTGCTGGGAGTGTGATAAGTGGTTCATTGTTGGGATTGTGGTAAGTGGTTTATTTTTGGGAGTGTGGTAAGTGGTTCATTGTTGGGATTGTGGTAAGTGGTTGGTTGTTGGGAGTATGGTAAGTGGTTCATTGTTGGGATTGTGGTAAGTGGTTGGTTGTTGGGAGTGTGGTAAGTGGTTCATTGTTGGGATTGTGGTAAGTTTGAACCCTGAGCACTCAGGAAATGTGTATTGAGCTACTTACCACACTACCACATCTGTCAATCACGATTTCCTTCCCTTGTTCAAGATACCAAACAAAATAAATTATTACCAACAGTTAATTAACTAATTGGTTAATTTTTTAATGGATTCTTGTGTTGTCAGGTAAAAGAAATAATTGTGCAAAATTTATAACTTTTTGTGATTTCTTACTTACATCGACAACGATTAACATGTCTGACTATAAGATGAATCAAAATAATATATTAAATTGCCAGTCAGTTCTTTAGCTTCATATTTTTTTATATATATTCTATGCTAAACTTCATCTTGCCTCTGTTACACTCCAGGTTCTCAAACTTTGTTAGCTAAATATTTGAAATAGCTTTAAATATTCTACATTGTCAAATAATTATTTTTCGAGCGCTTTATGTCCATTATCTTATCTTATAGATTACATACGTTACTATGAAATGCACACAGCATTAAATAATTTTTCGTGCTTCCCAAAGAGGAAAAGTCTCTTTTAGTTTTGTCTTGTCTGTAAGTCCCGTATAGATCTCAAAAACTATACATGTATTAAATTCAAATGGTTTAAAATTTTGAAGCTTCCAAAGTTCAGGTCGACAGATACTAGTATTCTGAGAGCGAGCCGTTTTTTTTCCATCAAAATAATAATAAACACTTTTAAACAATTAATGAAGTAATAACTATATTTATAACTTTAGATGGAAATAATCATTTTGTAGCATGAGAATTCATACACTTTAATCATATGTCAAAAAAAAACAACCTTAAAAAAATATATAGCACAATCTTGGGTGTCTTGAGGTAACTAATATGTGACAAGATGTTCTAGATTCTTCTTCTTCTAGCCAGCTTTATTGCTGCTTAGCTGTGAGCTCTTTTGCGGACTGTGCCTAGGAAAAAAAAGTGTGCTGTTTGGTTCAGTTGCTCAGCACATATTCTAGATAATGTGGTAATGTCTCAAGATGTCCCAAAGATGTGCAGGGGATTCCGTAGATATTTCTCTAGATCTAACTCTATCTTTAGAAAATTCAAATAACGAAGATCCTTTCAATTCAACTACAAAACTTAAATTGAATTACTAGGAATCATTTTAACGTACAGTATATACAAAATAAAATTGTATCAAATATCTTCTTTCAAGCTCGATAACATAGATTCAGATGATTACTAATTTCACAATTAGCGACTAGCCTGTACAAGTTTCAATTCCACACTAATTCCCGCACTCTCTCAAATCATTTTCTTAACTCCTCCCAAACGCTTCCTCTAACCAATCCAAGTCATTTCCGAGAGAAGGGACGCGTGTCAGATGACGCCATGGGATTTTCCTTACTCCGGCGAGTGGGTTTTTCCTTTAGCTAGCGCGTGAATAAATTCCTAAGTTTATTTTACCCTAGATTAGGTTTATTTAAACTGACAAAGAAAACAGCCCAGCGTCTATTTTCCCTATTCAAACTCAATAGTTTTAAACTAAATATGAAGATCCTAGATAATTTTTACTGCCCGACAATGCAAAATCTGCTAACATACGGAATAACTTGTTGGCAAGGCAACGCTTCATCTAAACTGTTGTGCCGCTTAGACTAAATTATTAAAAGAAAGCATAAAAAATGACACGCACAACACTACCATATTTAAATGAACTTTTTGAACAACAATGTCTAAGAAAAATCTGAAAAGACAACAGCCACCCGCTCGATCATAACTATGTCAAGTCGTCGCGAAGTGGGCGACTTTTGTCAATCAAGACGTGAACAGAGCGGTACAAAATCTCGTTCGTTCCTTACTCGGTCAGACTATATCACCGCCACTCGTTGATCAGGAAACATGAAAAGGACCAAGATGTGTTTAGATGCCGAATGAACTCTTTATGTTGTGGCTGTTCTATTTATGTGCATGTTTCTGTTGTGTTGTCTTTATATGAGAAAAGAGTCCTTGTAATCACAACAAATTTCCATAAGGATCAATTAAGCAGTGTTAGCAGTGTTTCCATAGGAATGTTATTCCCATGGGGATCCAACGGAGAACGTCCCATGGGATGGGATATCACAGATTTGTACTTCCCATGGTAGTCGATGCAACTGAATTAAGTGTTAAAGTAAATAAAGTTTATACATTTTTGTCGTTTTTACGTTTGATAAATATATAATATCAGGTGACCGAGCCTCGCTCGGATGAATAATTTGTTAAGGAAGGATATATACCCGAAGTCATTTTCGGAATATTGTTGTAATTATGAAAATGAACGATCTGGTAAAGACTATCAATCCGAGGAGTTGCTTTTTCGTTTTGTCAGTTTTCAATGTAATACACATAAAAAAATAGCTCTGGGAGCGCAAGCTCACAATATGGCTTTAGTAAGAATCATCGGGATACACATTTGAGAACAAAAGAAAATCTGCTGCCGAGGACAAAAGCAGACGGCGAAAAGAAAATCTAAATCGACCACCTGCGGACAATGGTTATGCTTGCCCTGGATGTGGCAAAATATGTAGGTCACAGCTGGGGCTGTGCAGCCACGGGAAATACTGCATCCCTCACTACTCTTCGGACTCGAAGACAAGCCTTATTATTATGGCTTTAGTAAGAATCATCAAGTGATGCAAAATCTCTACGTTATAGTGTAAAACGTGCACCTAGTAACAAAGTAAAATCGCGCATTTTTTTCTAAGAGACTTCAAAACATCGCGTTAGTATTCTAAAGAAGCGTTATTGTGAGGCATCTCTGTTACTCCGACAACCTTTCAGCTTACTAAAAAAAAAAATTGAAAAAAATAAATTCGTCTCCCATACGGAATAAGTGCCCTACAAAGCGTGACTGTCGGATTATAAGAAGTTCATACCGTTTTGCAAGAATATCGCTGTTTGTATTGCGGTCTTTGGTGAAGTCGTTCAAGAAGTCTTAGTTGCTTTCTATAAAGTACTCATGTCTCAGATCTACATAGAGGGGTTTAGAGAATCACTGGTTGACACTGATTTTTGTAGACAGGCGGAGCGATTTATTTCGCCACACTCTTGCTTGGTGGCGTCCAAAAGCACGACTATCCCTGATCACATATCAACCTCTCTTTAAAGCAATGCGTCATTTGATACTATGCTTCCCAGATATGTGAAGTTATCTACCACTTTAAGGGAAGTCTATGCGCGGTGATCTTTGGGCTGAGTAGGTTTTATTGGGTGACTTCTGGAACATGACTTCTGTTTTACCGAGGTTTATAGGTTAACCAAAAAAAGCAGCAGCGTGATGAAAATTCGTTGATTGCGAGCTGGATATTATCAGGGCAGCCTTAGGCCTATGCTGCCGCAGTGGACCCCGAAGGTTCAAAAGCCCCGCGCTGATTCTAGGTGTAAATTATTAAATTAAACCATTATAATTTATACTAGGGTTCCCGTGGTCTCCTTGTTTTCAAGGAGCTCCTGGAAATATCCTGAAACTCATAAAAATGTCCTTAAAAAGACAAAATTGTCATTTTGGGGTGTCAATCAATAAGGTAAACGCCAATCCTACGCGTGATATAAAAAAACGGCATCGTCAGCTTTCATTGAATAAAAATGTAATGCAAAAACGAATTTTTTTTATAATACAAAATCTTTATTTTCACTTATTATCCTTATCCCTACCCTTACTGATCCGCGCGCAATCCATTTCACATAGGGCCCCGCAAATGTTAGGGCCGGCCCTGGTTGTGCAAGTAAGGCATAGATAATGGGACAGTAAGTAGACTTCGAATCTTAAATACATTGCAATAATTCAACAGCAAAATAATAACAAAGTAAAAGCTACCTACGGGTGTTACAATTAAAGTGTTAACAATTTTTAAAGCCTTTAAAACACAATAACTAATCATACATAAAGATATTTAATTTCACTATTTTTCTTCCATAGTTTCATAATGGATCAATGTACAATAAGATGGTGCGCAAATGTTTAATTACGCCAATTAAATCATTAAATCTTTTCTTGTTTGCGAAGAAATGTCTTAGTGTACTGCTGTGAGCCTAGTGACGTAAGCGGTGTCAAGTTTTTTTCCCATTGATGTCATGTAGAAAATTTCATTCATAAAACATTCTAGCCAAAATTAATTCTTCGATAATGAGCCGTTTTCAAACCGATGTAACGGTCGACTTCGAGTTTTCCCAATGTGGCCAATGAGTTGAGAATTTTTTTCTCAGTATGATGCACATACCGTAAAATTTTAAAGAAAATCGTTAGAGCCGTTTTGGAAATAAAATTTATATATATATCCTATACTCTTAAGCGAGCCGGCGCAATCCACTTCACATAGGGCCCCGCAAATATTAGGCCGGCCCTGGGTATCATGTCCAGTGTGTGCAAGTAAGGAGTAGAGAAGCTGTGTTATCACCATTTCTTGTGTTTTGGTATGGGACAGTAGACTTCGAAGTTTGAACACATTGCAATAATTCACCAGCAAAATAACAACAAAGTAAAAGTTACCTTTAAAACTCAATAACTAATCATACATTGACAGAAGCTATTAGAGCATGGAATGGGTTGCCTGAGCTAGCCAGAAAAACCAGTGACTTGGCAGAATTTAAGTCATTGGTTAATATGCATGACTAAATGCATGACGCGTAGGACGTAATCATCTTCTTTTTTGAAGTAACGTCTGTATTATATAAGATAAGATAAGATAAGATAAGATGGTGCGCAAATGTTTAATTATGCCAATTGATTTATTAAAACTTGTTCATGTTTGCAAAGAAATGTCTTAGTGTACTGCTCTGAGCCTAGTGACGTAAGCGGTGTCAATTTTTTTTCCCTTTGACGTCACATAGAAAATTTTCATTCATAAAACATTCTAGCCAAAATTAATTTTTCGATAATGAGGCATTTTCAAACCCATATAACGGTCGACCTCGAGTTTTCCCGATGTGGCCAATGAGCTGAGATTTTTTTCTTACTAACATGCACGTACCTTGCAATTTAAAAGAAAATCGTTAGAGCCGTTTTCGAAATAAAATTTATATATATATAAATATATATACATACATACAAGAATAGCTCGCTTAAGAGTATAGGATATCAAGAGTTTAACAGACGTTTGAAAACTAAGTTTGTAGATCGATATCAAGGCTCTCTGACGACCTTTTCCGTTTGCAAGTTCGCTGAATACGAAACAGATGTCGAGGGTTCTGCAATTATGAAAGCTTGAGAGAGACTTCTATTACTGATGGCAGTATAAAAAAGACTATCTATCTAAAAGATAATTATTCAAAAGGTTCTATTAGAAGGGCACTATAACAATTTTTTAAATACTTTATTTCAGGTCCACTTGCGTGCTTTCTACCACACTGTTCAGGGGTTCCAAATCAACTTTCGACATTTCAACAACGCCGTAAACAACTCCATGCAGTTCACCTCAAGGGGCCCGCCAATTGTGCCCACACAACAAGTGGCCCTGAACTCTCGCCTCAACACGGTGTGGGCCCAGGAAAAGAGAATACCTTATGATCCATATCCCTTTGTCGTCAACACGACGACCTCCGTGGACATTCTTGTTACAGTTTCCGGTTTTGTGATTTTCATCGACCAATCGTTTTGTTGCTTCTTTGATCACGTGCTGCCCTTCGAGAAGGTGAAATATTTGTTTGTGCCCGGATATATTAGAATAGAGGAGCTCAGGGTTTAGTACTGGCGATTTTAGTTCTGACTCCCGACCATCTGCTGGTTGCAAGACCACGTTTTAAAATGATTCGGATCTAATTGATTTCTATGAGAAAATTCAAAGAGGATAAACGTGGTCACTTCCATTTCCTTCACCTGACACACATACACTTAAATTATTTTTTTCACAGCGTTAAGATGAAATTATTCTTAGGTAAAATCTCTAGCCATTACTCTAACGAAGCCTTATCTTTAGTGCCTGGGAAGCTACAGCTTAGAGCCACCAAGAAATATTAAGCACTAGCTTATCATATCTGGATTAGTAAAAAGCTAAGAATGTCAATTAGCTTAGGGCCTTTTCAAGTCTACATACTCACGCTTATTTTATCTTTTCAAATACAGACGTTTTCAGATGATAATTACGTCCACCAAGTTATGCCTTTAACTGACCTGTGCCCATTTTTCGGTCATTAAAACGATTTTAAATTCATTAACTTTTAGTAAAGAGAAGAGTCGATAAGATTCTGAGCAAAGGAATTGTAAGACAGTAGAATCAAACGAAATTGACACCGGTAGGAAGTCATATAGAATAATATTGATGCACCAGCAACACTCTCAGACAGGTGTTGTGTGGCTATAACGTTGCAGTGATTCTAGATGTAGTTCTATGGAACTAACAGCTCAGAGTAATGAGACTCACCTTGAACAGAATGAATTTGTAAAAAAAAAAATTCCATTTTAGATATTAAATAATGTACAGCATAAGCTTGAATGGTAAAATAAATCGGCACAAAGGACAAAGTCATTCATATTGACTGAATGAAACACAAATGTTCAACTGTCTTTGACAATCTTTTACCTCCCGTTACATATAGTTTGATAGATTTTTCATTTTTTAGATAAAAACAAGAATTGAGTAAGTAAAGGGAAGTAACCAGTTTAGTACCATGTGAGCTAATTTTTTATCTTTCAGACAAAAATGGTGTCATAGCCCATTCGCTAGCCATAATAGCTTCAATAGCTTGCTAAATAGATCTAATACCTCAAAACAACTTCGGGTGTTATTTCAAAACAAGTGACGCTCTCGTTACGTGAATATAATTTTATTTTCATTGCAAGCCTCATCGTCTGTGCTTCTCTTTCACTGCCTGTGTATGTGCTTTTAATGTCACCATTTCATTGATTGTGACTTTGTTAAAATGTATAACTTTTGATTTAACGTTAAAGGCTCTAAACCAGGGGTGGGCAAATTACGGCCCGCGGCCCGCCGAAGTGTTTTATGCGGCCCGCCGACACCTATAGAAATCAGGTGTGCCCACAGTATATACATATAAAAATGCAAATATTAAAAATAATATCTATATACATTATTGAAATTGTCTCACTATAAAAAGTTTTAAGTAAACGAAGATTATGCTTATTGGCATCAATACACTCAATTCAACACACAATGTCTGAGTGTTGGGTAGGCTTGGAACAAGATGGCAAGTGTAACAACTGATGGAGCTCGATCTTTGACTGAGACAAATATTTTTAATAAAAAATATCCCAACCATAAACTCTAAACAGGAAAGTTTGCACAAAGCTGAATAAAATTTCTACTTAATATTGCGCATATAATAACAAACATGAAGCTTAAATGGGTGTTTACCATGAGTAGTTCCAAATTAGGATCAAAATAATCCAATATATCGCTTGGGAAAGCTAAATGAGATATAAAATCTTAAGGAAGAAATTGTTATGTTGACTGTGACCTTGTTACCAATATTTCTAATGAAGAGTGGAAGACATTTCATGTTTTCTTATGAATGCTATCGCAATGGGTTGCTTACATATGAAATACAAATGCATGTTAAATCTCTTCAAACAAGGCTTTCCCATTTCTACAGGCATGCAAAAGAAAATAGTTTTTGTCACTTTCCTTTGCTGAAAGGGGAACCTATTTTTAGTGAAACGATTAAAAGTAAAACATTTATTAAGATTCCTTAATTGTGCAATTTATAAAAGCAAATTTTAAGACGTCAATAACCAGTTTTCAGTACCATCAGCTCACCATTATGGCAGAAGCTGATTCATCTCCAGAGGACATGCTGCTCCAAGCAAAGAGAAGCCCCAGTCAGTACTTCCACGGGAGTCTTATGGGTGACAGAAGCTGTGTGGCTACCTGGTCGTGCCACACAAGCGCGCTGAACTGTGGTTCGGATTTATCGACGGTCGAGGGTTCAAACCCTGCCCGCTCCCATCCCCCGTCGTCCTGCGGGAAGTTTGGACTAGGAAGTAAACTATCTTCAACTCTGAAGGAACATCCGAAACATTGTAAAACATTTGACAAAACATTTCAACACTTAAAAAAACTGTGCTGCTGTTCCCACTATTTGTGTACACATACATCTGCTCTTCTTTTTCTTTGTTCTCATTTGACATGCTGGAGGGTTCAGATCAGTCATCCTTTCTATATCTGAGATGAACCCCGCAGTGGTTTCCAGATCAGGCATTTCTCCGAATAGTCTTTGGAGAGACTTGCTCGGGTCACTTGATTTAGTATGCACCATTGAAGGACATGGTCAGCATTCTCTGGTGATGCTCCACAAGGGCAGGTTTCGCTCGTACCTACATTTAACTTCCGGAACATATATTATTGTCTCATTCAGTGAGCAAACATTTTGTTTTGGAAACTAAACAAGTATAATCACTGGTCAATGTTGACTGACTGTAATTTAACCGCAGTCACATGGGTAACAACTAGTAAGCCAGTTCCACAGTTTCGGAACATTATGCAAGAGTGTAAAAAGTAAAAAACTGCACATTAAGTACAACTGTATATTTGTGGGGGTATTGTGATATAAAAAAACAGCAGCAAATTTAAAAAATAGTAAAATTGGTTTCCAAAATTTTCTAACTCTTGTTGTAATTTTTCATCGCGGAGTGTTTCGGAAAAAAAGAAAGAAACGTGAATATAATACAGTGTAAATATGAGTTGAAAGACATTCTACACACTTAGCTAGCGTATCTTTCTAAGATATATTATTTATATGCGGCCCGCCATTCCCAAACTTTTTTTAATGCGGCCCGCGATACAAAAAGGTTGCCCACCCCTGTACTAAACCAATACAATGCTGTGTAAGTGCTGTTATTTGTGTTATTTGATTTGCACTACGCAAAACAGGTGGGTTTCTGTGCAGGGCTTTTGCAAGAGAGAATTTGAGCCTCTCAAGCCCTCACTCGAATGGAGTTTGATGATGATGATCATTGTCTTTGATTACAAAGTATTTTATGTTAATACACAGACCCAGCTATAACCTAAATAGTTTGTACATGTGACACAAACAAAACCATTGTCTCTTTTAATTAAATAGGCAGCAAAACAAGAATTCAATACCTTTGAAAATGAATGTAGTTTTCATTAGTATGTTTAGTTAGATGTAGGCCTACATTGGCAATCGTGATCAGCATATTGAATATAGAAATAGCATGCATACACTCATATTTATTGCATTCTTCATCGAGTTTGTTTTCATTATAAGTATGTACCAATGTTTTGGAATATGTGTTACGTTTAAGTTATTTCAGTGTAAACGTCTTCGTATTCTAAAACAGTTGAACTTTGAATAATAAAACACCGAATACATCAAAGAGCATGAATTACGAATTCTAAAATTCATACATCCAACAAGAATAATCCCACTAGTTCACAATTCTAATATCATTACTAAATCACACAAAATATATTTGTTAATCCAAACTTGTAACATTAAATTAAAATTTCTGGTCTGCTAAATTGTTTAACTTGTATAGTAACTTCCGGTCTATTTTTAGAAACCTTATCTCCACTTCCTCTGCCTGTATTATACGTGTGCATGTTATTTCTCTCACTTCTCATTCTTGGATCAAGTGGAACTTTACACAAATGTTGTTACTCTAAGACAATACATGAATCGCTTTTTTTTATGAACAAAGTAACTAACTAATAAGCAGTTATTATTGATTTTGTTTTACTTATAAAAAGTGAGATAAACCTTGCAGTGGTGAGAGATGACAGTTGCGCGCTCTTTTTTTTATATGAGGTCTTTAGCGGCCACCGAAAGGGGAAAAGAAGCTATTAGTTTTGTGTGCTCTGTCTGTCCGTCCCGTTTAGATCTCGTAAACTAGAAAAGATAGTGAAAATCCGACATCACAATATTTTAGACCATTTAAAGTTTTGATGCAAAGGCTACTTTTTCTTTTTGATAAGCGATAAATCTCCTTTTGAAATTCAATCATGCAAGTCGTTTTTTTTTTCATAAAAATACATTTTTACAACTATTCAATATTAATAGTAACAAACACTGGAGTCTATTTAGTAAAGGAAATAGCTTTTTACCATATTTTAAACACATTTATCCCAACGGTTTTAGATTTTTGTCTTTTTTTTTTTTTTTTTTTACAGTTGTATTGCTAAGTTAAGTAAGTTCTGTCGAACTAACTACTACATTTACAAAAAAAATGTAAGAAAAATAATCTATTTAGTATGCATATAAGTGGAACATGATTTAAAACAACAATTAATAAGTCGTTTTTCATATTATCACATGAACTGTAGAGGTATACCGCACGAGGAAACATTTAACTAAAGGAATTTTTTTACCAAATTGTTTTTTTTTATCTTGATTAGGATATTGATCCTTTACAAAACAATTAGATCAATTTACATTTAAAATTACCACCAGTGAGCTCTAAGTATAAGCAATCATTATGTGTTGTTTTTTTCAAATTCGCCCTTTTCAAGTACTAATAGATTTAGCTTTAGTGTTAGTCCTGAGGCTATTTAATATCTGTATTGATTGATACACTGACACCTAAGACCAAACTGTTACACAGAAGAATGGCAAGATGGTGGAATATTTTTTGAAAGCAACAAGCAAATAGAGTTATAAAATAAAACTCAGAAATACCTATCATTCTAATTTTAGTTTACTTTTGTTCTAAGCAGACAATACTTAAGTAGACAGTTAAGCCTTTTGTGGGGGGTCAATGATTCTGAAGACTTTGCAATATCACTTCTGTTTGTGGGTTAGGTGGATGATTTACTTATAAAGAACTTCTCGTCTTAAAATGTATTCCAGTTTATAATTTAACACCGACACATTTCACATATAATCAATTTGTAAACGTTATTTTGACTCGGATTTGTAAAGCATGCTAATTAGAAGCTGTGTCTTTCTTTTTCCTTTAAAATAAAGTAAGAAAATCTGTGTTCATTCATTCATCTATTCAAACGATTCAAATGTTGTATTTTATAATCACCTTGTTTTTGGTATCAACACTCTTTGCAAATATGCAATGCAACAATATTCTGATTATCAGTCAGTATAAGGACGTCACTGCAATGGAGCCAGCGGGTTGCAACCAGAGCACAATGTGGACGCTGGTCAGCGAGTCCAAGCTTTCTTGTGCTATGACCTGTACTTCCAATGTGACATGCGCTGTTTTCTTGTACAGCTCCAGGGCGTTTAACTTGTGTCAAGGTAACCAGATAACCAATTTAGTTTTTAACTCCAGTAAGACGTACTCTTGGTCTAATCAAACCTATGAACAGAACTGGCCACTGAATGATGTAGTCAACAAATATACGCAGCGCTCATTGAATATCACCAAAAAGATAACACCTGGAACCGTGGTAGGTAGACATTTTTTCATTAGCATTAGCAATAACAATTAAATGTCAAATATACTGTATTGTGTAAAACAATCTTTCGTCACTTCTGAATCAAATTCTGTTTATTTTCTTGTAGGTTCACCTGTACGGACTTGTGCATAATCTCACTGGATTTTATATCAACTTTAAACAAGACATTCTCTCTACCAATGTCTCATTCCTCTTCAGGGCTCGGTACGCCCCTGGAACCTTGAATTCAATTATTGTATTAAACTACTGTGTCAACAATACCTATGGTCCAGAGATGAAACCAGTCATTGACCCATATCCATTTGTGGCCAATACAACAACTACTGTGGACATTTTAGTAACAGGAGTTGGATATAAGGTGTTTATAGACAGGTCGTTCTGTTGCTTCTTTCAACACCAGTTGCCCTTTGAAAGCACCAATTTTATTTATGTCAGTGGATACATTGAAGTATTTGAGTTTAGAATGTAGATGTTTCCTTTATATCAGTGTTTCCAAAACTTTTTCATTAACGGAACACTTCGCACGTTCTGAGTATTTAGGGTAACACTTTGCTATGTTTTTTTCAAAGATTATTTCACGTACTGACCTATTACTACTAGTTAATTATTCCAGTAGTTCGTGGAACACCTATTCAGGCCTGGGGGAACACTAGGGTTCCAGAACACAGTTTGAGAAACACTGCTTCATAATAATAATATTATTGATAATATAACGAAAACGAACAAAATATGAAAACCTTATAGCTTGGAGATTAAACGGCTATACTATAAAGTAGAAAGTAAGTATGTAAGTATGCTGAATGGAAATCAAAACCGTTTGACCAATCTTGATAAAACTTGGCACAAATGTTCCTTGGGTACTAACTTGAACCGTAATCTTATCTTATCTTATATAATACAGACGTTACTTCAAAAAAGAAGATGATCAAGTCATACGCGTCATGCATTTAGTCATGCATATTAATCAATGACTTAAATTCTGCCAAGTCACTGGTTTTCCTAGCTAGCTCAGGCAACCCATTCCATGCTCTATTAGCACTAGGGAAGAAAGAGTATTTGTACAAATTTGTCCTAGCTTATGGGACTAGGAATGTGCCTTTATCTTTGTGTCTTTCAGAGTATTTTATTAAATTTTGTTTTTGTATTTGAAGATTATGGTTCAGTGTTTTATGTATAATTGCTACTTTACTTTTCAGTCTTCTGTCCTGAAGGTTTTCTAAATTTAGTGATTTTACTATAGGTGTTACTCTAGTCAAATGTGAATATTCATTTGTTATGAATCTCACTGCTCTATTTTGTGTCTGTTCCAATTTCTTAATGTTTTCTTGAGTTGAGGGGTCCCAAACGGAGGATGCATATTCTATTATTGGCCTAACCAAGGTTAAATAACATTTTAGTTTTCTGTTCTTATTTGATTTATAGAAATTTCTTTTAATAAATCCTAATGCTTTGTTTGATTTTTTTTTATAGTTTCATCAATATGTGGATTCCATGACAGTTTTTCATTTATTATAACACCTAGGTATTTTGCGTTTTTAGTCTGTGTTACTGGTTTGCCATGAATAAGATAAGTGGAATTAATTTGTTTTAGTTTTTTGTTACTCTTAACAACTGACGTTTTTCTGGGTGGAAAGACATGCTCCAATTTGATTCCCATTTCTGTAATTCATCTAATTCTCTTTGTAAAATATATGTGTCTTGTGTTGTTTTTATTGTTCTATATATTATGCAATCGTCTGCAAATAATCTGACTTTTGTTCCTGAAGTAATGCAATTTGGTAAATCATTTATGTAAATTAAAAATAGTAGTGGACCCAAGACTGTTCCTTGAGGTACACTTGAGTTTACTGTTATCGGTGTTGATTTAGAGCCATTTATTATTACAGTTTGTTCTCTCCCTAACAGAAAATCTTTAATCCACTGATGCAGTGGACCATTAATGCCAAAATATTTTAATTTTTAAAGCAAACTATGGTGGTGAACTTTGTTAAAGCCTTAGAAAAATCTAGTAAGATAGCATCTATTTGTTCACTATTATCTAAACCTTTAGAAAAATCATCAATTAGTCCTATTAGTTGTGTTTCACATGATCTATATTTCCTAAAGCCATGTTGGTATGGTGTGAGGACATTTTGTTTGTCTAAGTGGTTTATGATGTTGCTACATATTATGTGTTCTAGGATTTTACATGTGATGCTGGTAAGTGATACTGGTCTGTAGTTTCCTGGGTCAGATTTTTCTCCTTTTTTAAATAGGGGGTGACATTAGCTTCTTTCCAGTCCTTTGGTACTCTGCCCTGGTTAAGTGAAGCCTGAAAGAGTATTTTGAACACTGGGGCAAGCTCGTTGCTTAGTTCTTTGAGTAATCTAGCTAGAATACCATCAGGTCCAGACGCTTTATTTGGTTTGGTGTTGGCTAATAGTTTTTGAATTCCATTTTCTTGTAATACTATATCTTCTATGTTATCTACTTGGTTCAAATTCAGTAATATGTCTTTGTCTCCTGGGGCTGAGAATGCTGATGCAAAGTATTTGTTTAGGATGTTTGCTTTAGTTTCATTATCATTGTGTATTATGTTATGTTCATCTTTTAATGGCGCTATGCCTGTTGTTTCCATTTTCTTAGACTTAATGTATGACCATAGGTTTTTGTTGTTATCTTTAGATATTACATTGTTTACGTATTCACTCTGCAGCTGTCTGCTTACTTTTTGGGTTAAGTGTTTAATTTTCATATACTTTTTGTAAACTCTTTCTGCCTTAGTTTCTTTAAATTTTCTATATAGGTTTTCCTTCTGTTTACAAAGCTTCTTTAGTCTATTATTAAACCAGCATTTATTTATTTTGTTTGATATGTATTTAGGTCGGTATATGATTTTCTATAATGCTTTTAAGATGGTTTTTAATGAAATTCCAGAGGTCATCGACTGGTTGGTTAATGTCTTTTTCTAATAAGAATGTTTGTTGAAAGTATAATGCAGCTTGGTGTAGTTGTGTTAGGTTACATTTATTCCAGAGTAAGATTTTTCTTTTGGGTTTTGAATTGGCTACTGCTTTTATCTGACTGTGTATTTTTATGATCTCATGGTCTGATAGACCAGTGATAATATCATAATCAACTACTAATCCAGGTCTGTTGGTTAAGAAGAGATCTAATGTGTTTTTTAATCTAGTTGGCTTTTTAATGATTTGATCTAAACTTAGGTTGTAATGTATGTATTGTAGCCCTAAAACAAACTTAAGACCCTAAAAAAAAAAGTTGACCAACTATATGAAAGCATTATAACTTCATCGATCTAGGCTATGTTTACCATGTTTACATTAGAAAAGATCGAAAGGATCTAGACCTAGATCTAATTTTAAGAACTATACTTTGTGCAGATAGTTTTTTACTCTAACACATGAAAATACAAAATAAAGTCCATTTATTTCATTTTTTAATAAAATTAAGCTTCAAATTTTTGTTTCAAAATCATTGTTTTTACATAAATTCATTCCTTATATCTGCGAATTTAGAATTCCTGATGTAGCCCACATTCTTTCATTAGAAAATACCGTAATGTTACACATCTGTCTATTCCTAGGTTTGTTTTGTTGTAAAATGTTTTACATATTTTGGATGTTCCTTCAGAGTTGAAGTTTACTTCCTAGTGCAAACCTCCCGCAGGACGACGGGGGATGGGAGCGGGCAGGGTTTGAACCCTCGACCGTCGATAAATCCGAACGACAGTCCAGCGCACGACCGCACGACCAGGCAGCTATCCTGTTGTCTGTTAGACCGCTGACGATAATGCCGCCTATCTTGCATCATTCATGCTACAAAGCTACCAATCAATAGCTAACATCTTTTCACCGTCACCATAGATACAATTTAAAACTCTAATTCAACTCTTTAACACATGAACATACTAATTATAGTCCATTCATTTCATATTTTAATCAAATTAGTTTTTCTAAAGCATTTTTCATACATTCGTTCGCTAAAGCTGCAAAGCCGTGTTGAGATATATATTTATACATTAATCACGTACTCTGCATGCGCATAGCAAAGCCTTCATTCATAGCTCCATTCACACTATTTTATACATTTACGCATTCCGCATTCACTTTACTTATAGCATTATTATTTCGTTTAATTGTTTACAAAACACTCTCAGTGACTATATCGACAGTAATACGCAACTTAAGACCCGCGGTCCGCGGGTAATATATGTCTAATGAAGGAAAAAAATAAAAATATATCCTGTGGTTATATCAGCCAAAAAGATAGGGACAACTGACCTCCATATTCGAGGCCCTAAACATTCCTAAGAATGTCTCTCAGTTACCTGTCAGATGGCAGTATTGTTGCAGACATAACCAGAAGATTCCTTAGTGGACACTGTTAAGAAGACTACATTAAATTTTATGTCCTTTTAACGAAGCTCATCCCTGGTAGTGCCAGAGAGAATTTTAAATCAATTCATACAAATAATAATAATAACTGCATCTTACGTATAACACGCTATTAGAACGAAACATCAAACAGTCGTCTCGAATAAGGGTCTTGGTCAGCATAGGCGGCCGCAGGATTTTTTGCAGGTGGGTGCAGGCTGACACCTATGGCTCAAAGTCGTAGCTAGCTTTAACTTTTTTATTACAGAAAATAATAAAGAAAAGAACTGGTGCCCTCCCTCTCCCCCACCCCCATCAATACCTATGCAATATCAAGTTCACTGTAAGAAAAGCCGGCGATGAACGATTATCTGGTAGTTCTAATATTCTTACGTAAGTTGCAATTCTTGAATTGTTTTAGGATGAAGACAAAACAAGTTGAACTGAGCATTAGTATTGCTTGAAAAGTGAGACGTTAATGAAGGAACTAACGAATTAAGAGACGGAATGTAAAGTCGTGTTCTGTAATAATCCCAAAATATAAACATGTGGTTTTTGCTCGGTGTGTCTGTCGACTGCTAATTCTCGGCAGCATCAACTCATTACCAAGTTTGTCTGCCAGCAGCGTCACCTTAGGATTCCATTCCTGAAGTGTTCCTCAGCATGGTTAAGTTGGTTTTTGATTAATGCCATTAATGTGACTGCTGATGTGCCGTTGAGCGGCCACTTATGCTAAGATGGACAGACTGCAACATCACCGAAACAGGTTCAAGAACAGGTGAATAATTGACGACAAATCAGAAACACACGAGAAGCAGGCACTGATTACACATATGCAGATTGTCTGGTTTCACTTACAACCGTTATTTTAAAATACGCCGAACAGTCAAAGATCTTCTCAAAGTTGTGACTTAAAGCACGAATAAATTCGTATTTCTCTGTCCATCGTGTCTCACACAAAAGAAGTAAATTTAGCACTGACGCTCTCGCTTGGGACTGTTACGGAAGAAATAGATAATCTTCTTGATGACACCGATAGCATTACGTATATCTGAAACGTCATTCAGGTCAATGATAACAAGTTTAAGTCTAAGGAACGCGCAACGGACAAGGTCTGCTTTTAGATATTTTAGCCTTGGCTGAGTAGTTTGTCTATGTCTAGACTGCACATAATGTATTCGCTAACATGGACGTGAGTCACAGGCAGTGCGTCTCTCTCTGAACAACAGGGACAAAACCAATGAATTCTTCTCGAATACAATCGCCATCAACAAATCCAACGCTCAAACACATCTATTCAGTGCCAGAGATATCTGCAGTTTCATTACCGAAACACCAAGAGAATACAGTTCATGTTGTTGCCAGTGCTCTGTCGTTTTGACTCAGGTGGCAGAACTTTCTTCTATCTCTTCTATCGTCAACTGGTGGACGTGTTTCACCTGCTCGTTTATTGAGTGCTAACAATCACGCAACTCCACACGACGTAAATACATGTGCTAAAATAACTGCACTTCTCAATCTTAATCAAAGAAACTTTCACATCTATCAAATCGAAAGACAGCTGGCAAGGATTTTTCCTCCAAGACAAACAAAAAAAAACAACAACATATATTATATTCTAGGCTTTAACTAAATATAATAAAAACTATAATTATGTGCAAATGAAAACAAATCGTCACGACTAACGCGCTATAGAATATTGAACTGCAAGCCTATAATAAAGCGGACATGGTCGGATTAGTTAATTGATTTGAAGGTGTAAAAAAAAATTGGCTAAAATTTGGTTACTCAGAATTCAGAGGGGTGCACGTACATGGCCAGCCACCCTGATAAGCTTAGGCTAGTCTACTACAACTGTGCTTCAGTCACCACTGGAAGCACTTTTTTTGTTGGTACTTTGGCTGTTCAGAATCCAGTATTGGGGGAGGGGTGCAAATTGCTTCCACCTGCAGGCGCCCATGTTGTTGGGCATTCCTGGATGTGTTTTAATAGTATTCCCATACATACATGTGAGCGTTTCAGCGTAAATTTTGTTGTAATAATTATTGATTTAATTTAGCTTTAGCTGAGTGCAAATCTTTTAGTCATTTTATTTTTTTTAATTTACATTATAAAAACTGAAAAGAATGTAGACTTCATACTAACTGGAAGTTTTTTTAGACAGTAAATTTTTAATTAACTTTGTTTTTTAATGTATGTTTTTAATTTCGTGCTACATATATATTATTTGTTATCTCCCTTTTATAGAACAAATTTAATATCTAGTAAATGACATAGAAAGTAGCACATGGAATAAGAAATTTGAATTAATCTTTGCCTCAGAGTATTTTATTAGTTTGTGTTTTTGTATGTGTATGGTATGGTTCAGTGTTTTATTCATTATTACATAAGGTGCGTTGGTCCGACCACATACCAGACACAGAAATCTTAAAGCTGTCCAACATGCACAGCATCAATGCGACAGTAAAAAGGTCCCAACTTCGATGGGCGGGACATGTAGTCCGCATGCCAGACAATCGCCTTCCCAAACAACTTCTGTACGGGGAGTTGTGTGCAGGAAAGCGCTCCCATGGAGGCCAATACAGGCGCTACAAGAGCACCTTCAAGGAATGCGATATCGACATTCGTAGCTGGGAAGCACCAGCTCTCGATCGCTCCTCATGGCGTGAAGCTGTCTCAGAGTCTCAAGATTTGAAGCAAGAAGAGTGGCCAGGGCGAAAGAGCGCCGAACCAACAAAAAGCTGAGAGAAGAAGCAGGCCTATCTGCAACTGACTTAACCCACCCATGCCACATATGCGGCCGGCTTTTTAAAGCGAGGATTGGAATTCACAGCCATCTTCGAGTCCATATGAAATGAGAAATGTGCTCACCTTCGACCACGAAAGATGAGCTATATATTATTACAAAGCTTCAATCAACTTACTCTATGTGTCTGTCTGTCTGTAGGGTAAAAAGTGTGTACACTTTATTTTTCCCACACCCAATTTAGTATCAAGCTGAAGTTTCGCACAATTATTTCTTTTACATGACAACATAAGAATCAATAACAAGAATTAACCAAGTAGCTAACTTTAACTATTGGTAATTAATCATTTGTTTGGTATCTTGAACAAATGAAGAAATCATACTTGACAGATGTGGTGGTTTGCGTAGAATTAGTTCCATTGAGGAGCCCTGATAGAACATTTTTATGCAATGGGCTATGTTGCTGCACATAAAAATTATGTGAAACGCCACTAACTGGGATATTTAATTTCGAGATTTTAAGGACGTGCCTGTGTCCGCCCAGTTTACCTACCCGGTGACTTTTTACAGTCATGTTGAACATTTTGTAATTTCTTTGGTCAGTACGATCTGAAAACTGTTTCATCTAGGGCCTAGCTTCAAAAGAGTAACTGACCTCAGCTGTGGTAATTGAAGTAGATTGTGCTGCCCACACAGCATCCTCCGAACAGTTGGCTTGTGGATCTTGACATACTGAACAGAGGCGGCCTTAGTCCAAGGGGTGGCAAGTAGGGCAACCGCCCCAGATTCCACGCCTTAGTGGGGGGGGGGGGGGAATGGAAGGGCACGATAATGACAACCTTTTGTCACTGTCATGTCAGGGTCTTGCCTGTATATAAATTATTGAAGTATTATTAAGTATTAATGTATGTAGGTATTAAAGTAATTTAAATAAATTATTATTACTTTTTGTCCCAAGTTTAGCCCGACAGTCACACCATACACACCCAGTTGTGCATTAACGATGTGCATGATGATTTAAATAAAAATTATGAATTCAATCTAATGATATATTTACAATGAAAAATGATATATGTTCAACAATAATGATAAAGAATTATAAGTACATATAGCATGGGCGTAGCCAGGATTTTTTTTGGGGGGGGGGGGTAGGGGGACCCCCTCCCTTCCGCGGAAAAAATATTTGTATGTATTTATGTATGTGTGTGTACATAATCTTTATACATTCTGACCATTCATTCTTTCAGAACACGTTTATTGTGCCCTAGAATAGGTTCTTCCTGTAGTTAGTGGAAAAATTGTTGACTCCCAGCCATTAGGCCTACTATCAAGGGGGTCTGGGGGAGCGCTAGGAGCTTCCCCTAGCGCGGGGCAGAGCCCCGCCGCTAAGAGCACAATTTCTGCTATTGAATGCCAACAAAATGCTTCATCTGAGGTATCTACAATGCATTTTCCTGCTATTAAGAAGTCTTATTTCAAAAACCTAGTGTGCTATTCTTACTGACTTAGACCCTCCAGCGCCATTCGGAGCATTTACCGTCAAGCTGTTTCCACAAAAATCTGTCATTGGTAATTTCTGAAGCCTCTTCTCACCTGCTCTGAGGACCTCCATGAACGTGCGGCGCCAAGTTGTACTAGGATATCATCCCATTTCTTATTATGCGTAATTCATTTTGTCGGAGAACATGTCCCGCAAACCTCATGCGACGCTCTGTCACAATCTTACTAAGAACTTCCAGTTCGGCATAAAATTTCCTAGATTTAGACCCGATCTCTATAACTGACTCCTAAAATCTGTCTTAGCCATCTTTGTTGAGCCACATTTAGTGTTTTTCAATTTGGGCAGATGACTATTCACTGCACTTTATCAATGGAGCCCCACCATTGGTAGAAATGTGTAACCTCTCTTGAATACACTCTTGAAATTAGGTGACTGTACTTTGCTTTAGATTTTATATCGAAAAGAGAAGTTTTATCGTCAAAATCATCTGTTGGGGGGTTTAAAACTAAAAATTCTAAGGACTTAGGTTTTCTTAAAATTCAAAACCCCATTTAGCTACGATCATAGAATTTGGTAAATGTAGTTTGCTTTAGAATAATATTAAAGATAGAGGTTTTCCATCTCAAAACGCTCTATAGGGGGATTTTAAACTAAAAACCATCTGGAGGAGAGGAGTTTAAACTCAAAACCCCCAATTAGTTAGGCTACGCTCAAATAATTTTAGTGTGTAATTTGCTTTTTTTATATTGAAAAGGTATTTTTTAGCATAAAACCCTTCTGAAAGGGGGGGGGGGTTAAACTCAAAACCCCTTTTGGCAACGCTCATTGCATTTTGAGTGCGTAATTTGCTTTTTTTCTTACACTGAAGATGTATTTTTGTAGCTTCAAACCCCGCTGGCTGGGGGTTAAACTCTAAACCCCTTTTGGCTACGCTCATAGATTTTAGAGTGTAATTTGCTTTTTTTTTTAATTGAAGATGTATTTTTTAGCTCCAATCTCCACTGGAGGGTAGTTTAAACTTAAAAAGTGAGTCAAAACCCATTTAGCTACGCTCATAACATTTTGAGTGCATAATTTACTTTTTTTTTTCATATTGAAGAGGAGGTTTAGCGTAAATTTTGGAGGGGTTTTAAAATCAAAATCTTCCTTAACTATGCTCTTGGAATTTGGGGATTGTCGTTTGCATTTTTTGTTTTGTTTTTGTTTTATAGAAGAGAGGGATTTAACTGCAAAAACCCCTGGTAGCGGGTTTTAAACTCAAAACCCACTGTTATGGGGTTTTAAATTCATAACCCCCTGGTAGGGGTTTTAAAATCAAAACCCCCTTGGCTGCGCTGGGGCAAGTGATGGTTCAGTATTAAAATCTCAACTAAAATAAACAAAATCAAAGCAAAAAATTAGTCACTCAAGACCGTCTCCCCCCCCCCCCCTCCGGGGGGATTTCATTTCGGAGGGGGGAGGGTTGAACCCCGACCCCCCCCCCCTCCGACTACGCCCATGACATATAGTATGGCATGCAAAATCAATACTTATAGAAAGATTCTAGTAAATACTTAAGAATTTAAAAATAAACAAGAATAATTCACATTAACTTATAAGGTTCAGTAATATTGTCCACACAGTGACAAGACAACAACTGGCAATACAAGTAGATTTGGCTTCCAGCTAAAGATACTGTCATCGACGATCCCTAAGTAAAAGTTCATAGTAGCATCAATAACTCACAACTTCACAACGCACCACCATTAATGGATATAACAATCCGCAATCTGGAATCTGGAACCTCAGTCTCGTAAATCAAACTTGAAACATCAGACAGAAAACTTGAGACGAACACCTCAGTCCTGTAACCTAAAACTGAGATCTCACTCCTGAAACCTGAGACTGAAACTTGACACTAAGTCGAGACTGAGACCCTATAGAAAGATAAAGAACAGATTCTTCTAATCTTCTAATCTATATACAAAAAAATACGAATACAATCGAATCCAAATAAAAATTAACTGTACAATATGAATAAAAACTTACCCTAAACATGGGTCAAGATAATCCTTAAAGAATATCTACCAAGGACAACGATAAGGCTATCCAATACCAGATTCAAGGAGAAATTCAAGAGCTGACCAAAATATAGCTTGCTTCAGTCTATCAACATGGCGTGAATGCACCAGACGAGCTAAGACAAAATACGTCATAAAATATTATGACGAAGCGACAAGGGGAGATCAGCTACTACACCGAAATAAGATAACGCAAATTGCGTCATCAAGAGTTGATGAAAGCGGCGCCACTAAACAGTGAAAATTCACAGTAAGATTAAGTAACCAATTCAATAGTTGCGACAGTCTGTCCATCGTACAAATAGTCGTGCTATGACCAGGGCCGGTCTTAGGCCACTGCAACCTATGCGACCGTAGTGGGCCCCGCACTTTCATAGGCCCCGCGCGATGCGAATTCAGGGTGTAAATCATTAAATTAAACCATTTTCACTTATTATTAAAGGGTTCATGGAATTCTTCAGAAATTATAAAATATAACAAAAAGTCATGAAAATGTCTTGAGATTATTAAAATCTTCTGAAAACTGATGCAAATCTTAAAACTGACAAAATTGTCATTTCGGGGTGTCATTCAATGTGGAAAACGCCAGTCCTACTCGCGATTATAAAAAAAAAAAGGCATTGTCAGCTTTCATGTAAAAAAAATGTATTAATAAGCCTAATTTTAACCAAAACAAGAACTTCAAATACTTAATTTACTTCAATAGTCACTGGCATACAAATATTGATCTAAATCTATCTCGACCTCTTATATATACCTATATAAAAAAAAATAAAAGCGATATTTTGCACGTCGATAGTAAATTTAAAAGGCAGATCTGAATGTTTATCGGCTTTTTGTTGGAAAACTACTATCTACTGTAGATGGCTCGTAAAGTTAATTTAACAGTGATTTTGTACTTAGTAAAGCATGAATAAAATGCAAAGACAAATTTATTTTCTTATACAAAATCTTAATTTTCACTTATTATCCTTATCACAACCCAAATTAGGCCCCGCGCAATCCGTTTCGCATAGGGCCCCGCAACCTGTAGAACCGGCCATGGCTATGACAGAAGCCAAGAATCCCACGCATTGCCAAGGCCGCCATTGGTGCTGAAGAGAAACTTAATTTCTTTATCTTCTCCTAATTCTTTGTTGTAATGTAGTTCACCTCTTAATGTATAAGAGAAGAAAGTGGAGGTAGCTTCTACTGTTTACATAGGCTGTATAAGAATAAGTTGAATTACACCCCCTTAGAATTTGAATTCCGAATGTTTGTTTACAAATCAGTATGTCTGGGAAAAGAATTACTAGTTACTTAGCCATAGTGGAAGAACTCTTGTTGGAACGTTATAATTTTCTGAATTATTATCTTATAAAATTAGGATGTTGAGATGTGCTAAAACAAGCCAGGGCTGTAAAGCCACTAGGATGGATGAGTGTCCTAAAATTAAATTTGGTCTTGAAAATCTTTATCTTGAACAGACGCTCACCGGATATTTGCGGGTGTAAATGCCTAATTCATAAAGAGTTAAATAAATAAATAGAAGTTTAGGAACATTTTGTCGTGTAAGTCTGGATCTATAGGCCTAACATTAGAAGCTTATAAACTATGAGTAGATTTATGCACTCAATTAACTAGGATTTTTTTTTCGCGGGGTAGATGAGGTAGGAGGGGGAAAAAATGTTAATTATGTTTTTAAATCTATGATTATTAGTTATTTATTGCTCTTACAAAACTTTGTCGGCTTATAAATAAGGAATCGTCTTTTTGTAAAAAAAAAAAGTTTTGTAAAAATATATTTTAATGTTTCATTACATTTAAGTTTGCAAAATTACAAAAGTTCTTTATAAAATAATTCACTCAAAGATCTGAACGAACTAAATTACTTCGATACAGATAGAATTGTTTACTGATTTCTATATTTAAAAGTCTAGATTTATGTAGGCCTATCATTATATACTCTGAGTGAGTTTATACCATTATATAATTTTAACCATCATTGCTTTTTCGCGGAGAGGGGGAAATTTGGGCGGCAATAAAAAAGTTACATTTAAAAAAAAATCTATCATTACTCATTAGTTAATTATAGAATGTAATTCAGTTTCTTGGAGTGTTTCTAGGGTAAGTGATTTTGCTAATGACTAAAGGAGTTACATTATTCAAACGTAAATATTTATTTGTCATAAACCTTTAAGTGCATTTAGATCTATTTTGTGACTGATTTAGTTTCTTTTACTTTTGAAGTGTAGCCTAAATGGTATTTAATAACTTTTTTTCTAAAAAAATAATCAATAATCAGCCTAAAAATTTAAATAATGTACTTAGATATATATCTGTATAAATAAAAAATGTTAATATTAATACTAATAAAGCGAAATTGTTTACCAAAAATTTAAAATGATGACCTTTGACCTAAGCCAATCGTCTTGGCAATACAACATGAAACCCATAGACATACAAAGTCTATGATGAAAACCAACAGTTAACAGTATTATTGAGTATAGATCTAGATAATTATTGATAATAGAAATAGATCTAGATTCTAGACCTAGGATATTATAATCATAGTAGAACTAGATAGATCTATATATTTTAGATTCAAATATCTTTTTAATAGATTCTATATCTAGACTAGATTGCTTTATTTATCATATGATATCCCCTACAGTAACTTGAGTAACAAAGTCTACGTACATCAGTACATGTGAACTCTCAGTGATTCTCGTACTAGATCTTAGTACGTTACTCATACTGTCGCTACTACTTACTAATTACTAGATTCTATCTAGAATTTACGTACGCTTTGCCTTTCTCTTATTCGTAGACTTACTTAGTCCAAGTGACACTAAGTCTTATAGTGATTCATTGAATATTCATTTTTCGGTTGGGTCCCTGCTGAACAGTTACAATGCTAAGCGAGTCAGCCAAGTGGCACCTCCACATGGCATACTCACACTGCATACTCTAAGCCTAATTATGATATTAATTATTATTTATTGGAACTAGATCTAAAAATTCTAAATCTAAAAATAGATCTATGACTGATCATTATTCAGTACAGCCTTAGTAGAGATCCAGAAAATTAAATTATGATTAGTTTATAATCTATTTCTTGGCTCTAGATCTTATAGTATTAGTATTTGATCTAGTACTCTATAGATCTACTGTCACCTAGATTTACTAATTATTTAGAATGGTAAGAATATAAACTCCATGTAATGCTGTCAAATAATATATAGACTAGTATAATTGACAATCACAATGCCTGAAGTTAAAGGATTTCACTTCTTTGAGTAAGTTTATTTTTTTTATATTCATATATCTAGAGATCTAGATCTTAATAATAAGATCTAGATCCACTGTTATTATTTACTTTTATCTAGATTTCTACATTTCTAATCTATATATATATATAATAATTATTATTATGTAATTATATATGTTTTAGTCTTAATACTTTAGATCAGTGATGGGCAAACTATGGCCTGTTAGCCAACACTGACTCCTGCAAAAGTTTAATTAGGCCTGCCACATGTTTTCAAAATAAAAATTTTAAAAGTACAAATTTTCTTCAAAATGTAAGAATTCAAGTTTTCTGTACCAGATGAACCATTGGAATAATATTGCAAATTTTTATTTCCATGATACACTCAAAGTTGTTGTCCCATTAGTAAAGTTTCAAAAATTGCCTATACTAAATCCTTGAGTCTACTCACCCTTAAAGGAAACAGGTCTGACATTTGTAAAAAAGTAAAGGCAATTGGTCATTATGCTAGCCACGGAGCCTACTTTTTTTTTTTTTGCCCACTGTTATGGGGTTTTAAATTCATAACCCCCTGGTAGGGGTTTTAAAATCAAAACCCCCTTGGCTGCGCTGGGGCAAGTGATGGTTCAGTATTAAAATCTCAACTAAAATAAACAAAATCAAAGCAAAAAATTAGTCACTCAAGACCGTCTCCCCCCCCCTCCGGGGGGATTTCATTTCGGAGGGGGGAGGGTTGAACCCCGACCCCCCCCCCCCCTCCGACTACGCCCATGACATATAGTATGGCATGCAAAATCAATACTTATAGAAAGATTCTAGTAAATACTTAAGAATTTAAAAATAAACAAGAATAATTCACATTAACTTATAAGGTTCAGTAATATTGTCCACACAGTGACAAGACAACAACTGGCAATACAAGTAGATTTGGCTTCCAGCTAAAGATACTGTCATCGACGATCCCTAAGTAAAAGTTCATAGTAGCATCAATAACTCACAACTTCACAACGCACCACCATTAATGGATATAACAATCCGCAATCTGGAATCTGGAACCTCAGTCTCGTAAATCAAACTTGAAACATCAGACAGAAAACTTGAGACGAACACCTCAGTCCTGTAACCTAAAACTGAGATCTCACTCCTGAAACCTGAGACTGAAACTTGACACTAAGTCGAGACTGAGACCCTATAGAAAGATAAAGAACAGATTCTTCTAATCTTCTAATCTATATACAAAAAAATACGAATACAATCGAATCCAAATAAAAATTAACTGTACAATATGAATAAAAACTTACCCTAAACATGGGTCAAGATAATCCTTAAAGAATATCTACCAAGGACAACGATAAGGCTATCCAATACCAGATTCAAGGAGAAATTCAAGAGCTGACCAAAATATAGCTTGCTTCAGTCTATCAACATGGCGTGAATGCACCAGACGAGCTAAGACAAAATACGTCATAAAATATTATGACGAAGCGACAAGGGGAGATCAGCTACTACACCGAAATAAGATAACGCAAATTGCGTCATCAAGAGTTGATGAAAGCGGCGCCACTAAACAGTGAAAATTCACAGTAAGATTAAGTAACCAATTCAATAGTTGCGACAGTCTGTCCATCGTACAAATAGTCGTGCTATGACCAGGGCCGGTCTTAGGCCACTGCAACCTATGCGACCGTAGTGGGCCCCGCACTTTCATAGGCCCCGCGCGATGCGAATTCAGGGTGTAAATCATTAAATTAAACCATTTTCACTTATTATTAAAGGGTTCATGGAATTCTTCAGAAATTATAAAATATAACAAAAAGTCATGAAAATGTCTTGAGATTATTAAAATCTTCTGAAAACTGATGCAAATCTTAAAACTGACAAAATTGTCATTTCGGGGTGTCATTCAATGTGGAAAACGCCAGTCCTACTCGCGATTATAAAAAAAAAAAGGCATTGTCAGCTTTCATGTAAAAAAAATGTATTAATAAGCCTAATTTTAACCAAAACAAGAACTTCAAATACTTAATTTACTTCAATAGTCACTGGCATACAAATATTGATCTAAATCTATCTCGACCTCTTATATATACCTATATAAAAAAAAATAAAAGCGATATTTTGCACGTCGATAGTAAATTTAAAAGGCAGATCTGAATGTTTATCGGCTTTTTGTTGGAAAACTACTATCTACTGTAGATGGCTCGTAAAGTTAATTTAACAGTGATTTTGTACTTAGTAAAGCATGAATAAAATGCAAAGACAAATTTATTTTCTTATACAAAATCTTAATTTTCACTTATTATCCTTATCACAACCCAAATTAGGCCCCGCGCAATCCGTTTCGCATAGGGCCCCGCAACCTGTAGAACCGGCCATGGCTATGACAGAAGCCAAGAATCCCACGCATTGCCAAGGCCGCCATTGGTGCTGAAGAGAAACTTAATTTCTTTATCTTCTCCTAATTCTTTGTTGTAATGTAGTTCACCTCTTAATGTATAAGAGAAGAAAGTGGAGGTAGCTTCTACTGTTTACATAGGCTGTATAAGAATAAGTTGAATTACACCCCCTTAGAATTTGAATTCCGAATGTTTGTTTACAAATCAGTATGTCTGGGAAAAGAATTACTAGTTACTTAGCCATAGTGGAAGAACTCTTGTTGGAACGTTATAATTTTCTGAATTATTATCTTATAAAATTAGGATGTTGAGATGTGCTAAAACAAGCCAGGGCTGTAAAGCCACTAGGATGGATGAGTGTCCTAAAATTAAATTTGGTCTTGAAAATCTTTATCTTGAACAGACGCTCACCGGATATTTGCGGGTGTAAATGCCTAATTCATAAAGAGTTAAATAAATAAATAGAAGTTTAGGAACATTTTGTCGTGTAAGTCTGGATCTATAGGCCTAACATTAGAAGCTTATAAACTATGAGTAGATTTATGCACTCAATTAACTAGGATTTTTTTTTCGCGGGGTAGATGAGGTAGGAGGGGGAAAAAATGTTAATTATGTTTTTAAATCTATGATTATTAGTTATTTATTGCTCTTACAAAACTTTGTCGGCTTATAAATAAGGAATCGTCTTTTTGTAAAAAAAAAAAGTTTTGTAAAAATATATTTTAATGTTTCATTACATTTAAGTTTGCAAAATTACAAAAGTTCTTTATAAAATAATTCACTCAAAGATCTGAACGAACTAAATTACTTCGATACAGATAGAATTGTTTACTGATTTCTATATTTAAAAGTCTAGATTTATGTAGGCCTATCATTATATACTCTGAGTGAGTTTATACCATTATATAATTTTAACCATCATTGCTTTTTCGCGGAGAGGGGGAAATTTGGGCGGCAATAAAAAAGTTACATTTAAAAAAAAATCTATCATTACTCATTAGTTAATTATAGAATGTAATTCAGTTTCTTGGAGTGTTTCTAGGGTAAGTGATTTTGCTAATGACTAAAGGAGTTACATTATTCAAACGTAAATATTTATTTGTCATAAACCTTTAAGTGCATTTAGATCTATTTTGTGACTGATTTAGTTTCTTTTACTTTTGAAGTGTAGCCTAAATGGTATTTAATAACTTTTTTTCTAAAAAAATAATCAATAATCAGCCTAAAAATTTAAATAATGTACTTAGATATATATCTGTATAAATAAAAAATGTTAATATTAATACTAATAAAGCGAAATTGTTTACCAAAAATTTAAAATGATGACCTTTGACCTAAGCCAATCGTCTTGGCAATACAACATGAAACCCATAGACATACAAAGTCTATGATGAAAACCAACAGTTAACAGTATTATTGAGTATAGATCTAGATAATTATTGATAATAGAAATAGATCTAGATTCTAGACCTAGGATATTATAATCATAGTAGAACTAGATAGATCTATATATTTTAGATTCAAATATCTTTTTAATAGATTCTATATCTAGACTAGATTGCTTTATTTATCATATGATATCCCCTACAGTAACTTGAGTAACAAAGTCTACGTACATCAGTACATGTGAACTCTCAGTGATTCTCGTACTAGATCTTAGTACGTTACTCATACTGTCGCTACTACTTACTAATTACTAGATTCTATCTAGAATTTACGTACGCTTTGCCTTTCTCTTATTCGTAGACTTACTTAGTCCAAGTGACACTAAGTCTTATAGTGATTCATTGAATATTCATTTTTCGGTTGGGTCCCTGCTGAACAGTTACAATGCTAAGCGAGTCAGCCAAGTGGCACCTCCACATGGCATACTCACACTGCATACTCTAAGCCTAATTATGATATTAATTATTATTTATTGGAACTAGATCTAAAAATTCTAAATCTAAAAATAGATCTATGACTGATCATTATTCAGTACAGCCTTAGTAGAGATCCAGAAAATTAAATTATGATTAGTTTATAATCTATTTCTTGGCTCTAGATCTTATAGTATTAGTATTTGATCTAGTACTCTATAGATCTACTGTCACCTAGATTTACTAATTATTTAGAATGGTAAGAATATAAACTCCATGTAATGCTGTCAAATAATATATAGACTAGTATAATTGACAATCACAATGCCTGAAGTTAAAGGATTTCACTTCTTTGAGTAAGTTTATTTTTTTTATATTCATATATCTAGAGATCTAGATCTTAATAATAAGATCTAGATCCACTGTTATTATTTACTTTTATCTAGATTTCTACATTTCTAATCTATATATATATATAATAATTATTATTATGTAATTATATATGTTTTAGTCTTAATACTTTAGATCAGTGATGGGCAAACTATGGCCTGTTAGCCAACACTGACTCCTGCAAAAGTTTAATTAGGCCTGCCACATGTTTTCAAAATAAAAATTTTAAAAGTACAAATTTTCTTCAAAATGTAAGAATTCAAGTTTTCTGTACCAGATGAACCATTGGAATAATATTGCAAATTTTTATTTCCATGATACACTCAAAGTTGTTGTCCCATTAGTAAAGTTTCAAAAATTGCCTATACTAAATCCTTGAGTCTACTCACCCTTAAAGGAAACAGGTCTGACATTTGTAAAAAAGTAAAGGCAATTGGTCATTATGCTAGCCACGGAGCCTACTTTTTTTTTTTTTGCCCACTGTTATGGGGTTTTAAATTCATAACCCCCTGGTAGGGGTTTTAAAATCAAAACCCCCTTGGCTGCGCTGGGGCAAGTGATGGTTCAGTATTAAAATCTCAACTAAAATAAACAAAATCAAAGCAAAAAATTAGTCACTCAAGACCGTCTCCCCCCCCCTCCGGGGGGATTTCATTTCGGAGGGGGGAGGGTTGAACCCCGACCCCCCCCCCCCCTCCGACTACGCCCATGACATATAGTATGGCATGCAAAATCAATACTTATAGAAAGATTCTAGTAAATACTTAAGAATTTAAAAATAAACAAGAATAATTCACATTAACTTATAAGGTTCAGTAATATTGTCCACACAGTGACAAGACAACAACTGGCAATACAAGTAGATTTGGCTTCCAGCTAAAGATACTGTCATCGACGATCCCTAAGTAAAAGTTCATAGTAGCATCAATAACTCACAACTTCACAACGCACCACCATTAATGGATATAACAATCCGCAATCTGGAATCTGGAACCTCAGTCTCGTAAATCAAACTTGAAACATCAGACAGAAAACTTGAGACGAACACCTCAGTCCTGTAACCTAAAACTGAGATCTCACTCCTGAAACCTGAGACTGAAACTTGACACTAAGTCGAGACTGAGACCCTATAGAAAGATAAAGAACAGATTCTTCTAATCTTCTAATCTATATACAAAAAAATACGAATACAATCGAATCCAAATAAAAATTAACTGTACAATATGAATAAAAACTTACCCTAAACATGGGTCAAGATAATCCTTAAAGAATATCTACCAAGGACAACGATAAGGCTATCCAATACCAGATTCAAGGAGAAATTCAAGAGCTGACCAAAATATAGCTTGCTTCAGTCTATCAACATGGCGTGAATGCACCAGACGAGCTAAGACAAAATACGTCATAAAATATTATGACGAAGCGACAAGGGGAGATCAGCTACTACACCGAAATAAGATAACGCAAATTGCGTCATCAAGAGTTGATGAAAGCGGCGCCACTAAACAGTGAAAATTCACAGTAAGATTAAGTAACCAATTCAATAGTTGCGACAGTCTGTCCATCGTACAAATAGTCGTGCTATGACCAGGGCCGGTCTTAGGCCACTGCAACCTATGCGACCGTAGTGGGCCCCGCACTTTCATAGGCCCCGCGCGATGCGAATTCAGGGTGTAAATCATTAAATTAAACCATTTTCACTTATTATTAAAGGGTTCATGGAATTCTTCAGAAATTATAAAATATAACAAAAAGTCATGAAAATGTCTTGAGATTATTAAAATCTTCTGAAAACTGATGCAAATCTTAAAACTGACAAAATTGTCATTTCGGGGTGTCATTCAATGTGGAAAACGCCAGTCCTACTCGCGATTATAAAAAAAAAAAGGCATTGTCAGCTTTCATGTAAAAAAAATGTATTAATAAGCCTAATTTTAACCAAAACAAGAACTTCAAATACTTAATTTACTTCAATAGTCACTGGCATACAAATATTGATCTAAATCTATCTCGACCTCTTATATATACCTATATAAAAAAAAATAAAAGCGATATTTTGCACGTCGATAGTAAATTTAAAAGGCAGATCTGAATGTTTATCGGCTTTTTGTTGGAAAACTACTATCTACTGTAGATGGCTCGTAAAGTTAATTTAACAGTGATTTTGTACTTAGTAAAGCATGAATAAAATGCAAAGACAAATTTATTTTCTTATACAAAATCTTAATTTTCACTTATTATCCTTATCACAACCCAAATTAGGCCCCGCGCAATCCGTTTCGCATAGGGCCCCGCAACCTGTAGAACCGGCCATGGCTATGACAGAAGCCAAGAATCCCACGCATTGCCAAGGCCGCCATTGGTGCTGAAGAGAAACTTAATTTCTTTATCTTCTCCTAATTCTTTGTTGTAATGTAGTTCACCTCTTAATGTATAAGAGAAGAAAGTGGAGGTAGCTTCTACTGTTTACATAGGCTGTATAAGAATAAGTTGAATTACACCCCCTTAGAATTTGAATTCCGAATGTTTGTTTACAAATCAGTATGTCTGGGAAAAGAATTACTAGTTACTTAGCCATAGTGGAAGAACTCTTGTTGGAACGTTATAATTTTCTGAATTATTATCTTATAAAATTAGGATGTTGAGATGTGCTAAAACAAGCCAGGGCTGTAAAGCCACTAGGATGGATGAGTGTCCTAAAATTAAATTTGGTCTTGAAAATCTTTATCTTGAACAGACGCTCACCGGATATTTGCGGGTGTAAATGCCTAATTCATAAAGAGTTAAATAAATAAATAGAAGTTTAGGAACATTTTGTCGTGTAAGTCTGGATCTATAGGCCTAACATTAGAAGCTTATAAACTATGAGTAGATTTATGCACTCAATTAACTAGGATTTTTTTTTCGCGGGGTAGATGAGGTAGGAGGGGGAAAAAATGTTAATTATGTTTTTAAATCTATGATTATTAGTTATTTATTGCTCTTACAAAACTTTGTCGGCTTATAAATAAGGAATCGTCTTTTTGTAAAAAAAAAAAGTTTTGTAAAAATATATTTTAATGTTTCATTACATTTAAGTTTGCAAAATTACAAAAGTTCTTTATAAAATAATTCACTCAAAGATCTGAACGAACTAAATTACTTCGATACAGATAGAATTGTTTACTGATTTCTATATTTAAAAGTCTAGATTTATGTAGGCCTATCATTATATACTCTGAGTGAGTTTATACCATTATATAATTTTAACCATCATTGCTTTTTCGCGGAGAGGGGGAAATTTGGGCGGCAATAAAAAAGTTACATTTAAAAAAAAATCTATCATTACTCATTAGTTAATTATAGAATGTAATTCAGTTTCTTGGAGTGTTTCTAGGGTAAGTGATTTTGCTAATGACTAAAGGAGTTACATTATTCAAACGTAAATATTTATTTGTCATAAACCTTTAAGTGCATTTAGATCTATTTTGTGACTGATTTAGTTTCTTTTACTTTTGAAGTGTAGCCTAAATGGTATTTAATAACTTTTTTTCTAAAAAAATAATCAATAATCAGCCTAAAAATTTAAATAATGTACTTAGATATATATCTGTATAAATAAAAAATGTTAATATTAATACTAATAAAGCGAAATTGTTTACCAAAAATTTAAAATGATGACCTTTGACCTAAGCCAATCGTCTTGGCAATACAACATGAAACCCATAGACATACAAAGTCTATGATGAAAACCAACAGTTAACAGTATTATTGAGTATAGATCTAGATAATTATTGATAATAGAAATAGATCTAGATTCTAGACCTAGGATATTATAATCATAGTAGAACTAGATAGATCTATATATTTTAGATTCAAATATCTTTTTAATAGATTCTATATCTAGACTAGATTGCTTTATTTATCATATGATATCCCCTACAGTAACTTGAGTAACAAAGTCTACGTACATCAGTACATGTGAACTCTCAGTGATTCTCGTACTAGATCTTAGTACGTTACTCATACTGTCGCTACTACTTACTAATTACTAGATTCTATCTAGAATTTACGTACGCTTTGCCTTTCTCTTATTCGTAGACTTACTTAGTCCAAGTGACACTAAGTCTTATAGTGATTCATTGAATATTCATTTTTCGGTTGGGTCCCTGCTGAACAGTTACAATGCTAAGCGAGTCAGCCAAGTGGCACCTCCACATGGCATACTCACACTGCATACTCTAAGCCTAATTATGATATTAATTATTATTTATTGGAACTAGATCTAAAAATTCTAAATCTAAAAATAGATCTATGACTGATCATTATTCAGTACAGCCTTAGTAGAGATCCAGAAAATTAAATTATGATTAGTTTATAATCTATTTCTTGGCTCTAGATCTTATAGTATTAGTATTTGATCTAGTACTCTATAGATCTACTGTCACCTAGATTTACTAATTATTTAGAATGGTAAGAATATAAACTCCATGTAATGCTGTCAAATAATATATAGACTAGTATAATTGACAATCACAATGCCTGAAGTTAAAGGATTTCACTTCTTTGAGTAAGTTTATTTTTTTTATATTCATATATCTAGAGATCTAGATCTTAATAATAAGATCTAGATCCACTGTTATTATTTACTTTTATCTAGATTTCTACATTTCTAATCTATATATATATATAATAATTATTATTATGTAATTATATATGTTTTAGTCTTAATACTTTAGATCAGTGATGGGCAAACTATGGCCTGTTAGCCAACACTGACTCCTGCAAAAGTTTAATTAGGCCTGCCACATGTTTTCAAAATAAAAATTTTAAAAGTACAAATTTTCTTCAAAATGTAAGAATTCAAGTTTTCTGTACCAGATGAACCATTGGAATAATATTGCAAATTTTTATTTCCATGATACACTCAAAGTTGTTGTCCCATTAGTAAAGTTTCAAAAATTGCCTATACTAAATCCTTGAGTCTACTCACCCTTAAAGGAAACAGGTCTGACATTTGTAAAAAAGTAAAGGCAATTGGTCATTATGCTAGCCACGGAGCCTACTTTTTTTTTTTTTTTTTTTTTTTTTTTTTTTTTTTTTTAAATTGTATTCTTAAATATTTTAGCTATAAAATGTTGGATAAAAAAAGGTAGAAATTATTCTAAATATGTTTTTCAAGAAGCACTTTTATTTTAACCTTAAAAACAAACCTCTGATGGAAGAATTGCTCAAGTTTACTTTTAATAATAAATATGTCTGAAGCTGATTCAAATAAGATGAACTATTATAGAGACACTCATAGCTTCATACAGCATTAGTTCTAGTTAAATTGTGATATCGTTAATTCATATCTTAAATTTCTGTACTTTCTTAATAAAATATTTTTATAATAAAATAATTATGGCCCGCCAAAATTTTTCATTCATTTTTTGGCCCTCTCTTCAAAACGTTTGCCCTTCATTGTTTTAGATCATAAACCCAGACATCTAGCCTTTCAAGATCTTGATTTCTTGATCTATCTAGATAGATCTATCTCTATCTTGTCACATTTGTCCAAAAGAAAAAGTACCCCATTCAGAGCTTTCGATCTATTGAGATAATGTACTTTCCCCAACTAATTTCAGAGTTGGGTGGAATAAGGGGGTCCGAAAAAATCCTGAAGGTCAAAACTTAAATTTTTACCCAGTTTCATACCCTCCCCCCTTCAATTTTGTCTAATGTTCAGATTTCATTCATATATTGCAATAGAAAAATAAAATATCTGTAAGATGTTTTCAAATAACAATTTTTTGTCAGGTTACTTCTCACTGAGAGTTAGGAACATAAAAAAAAAAATTTTGGAGTAATGACAGTAATTAGCAAGCTTAATGTCAGTGATAAAACTATTCTTTCAATTTTTTCAAGAGGATGTTTTGTTTTAAGCTGCCTGTATCACGAATGCTGATGTTAAAAAGCAACAACAGTGTCTGTCCCAGTAAATGCATTTTTCTACATCTTGTGATGATTACAAATGCATTTATTTGTTTTATTAAATGCCTAATTATTTCCCCACCCTATGACATGACCTTAACATAATTTAATAGCTGAGTTGGGTTATTCGTCACCTGCATGCCAAAGGCAGATAAAGCCTTGCAAAAGCTTATAAAAGCTGCCTAGTCATGTGATATGTGCACTAGACAGACTTCAGTCTATCTGGGATTAAGCTGAAATTGTGCGCAATTATTGCTTTTACCTGACAACACAAGAATCAATAAAGAAAAATTAACCAATTAGTTAATAAACTATTGGTAATAAATTATTTTATTTAGTATCTTGAACAAAGGAAAGAAATTGTACTTGACAGATGTGACCTCTTGAGCCCTGAGTGAAAGGTTGATAGCCAGTTTTATTTTTGTGTTGTCTATCTGTCTGTCCATCCATCACGTTTATATCTCATAAACTACAAAAGATGGTGAAAATCCCACATCATGATATTTTAGACCTTTCAAAGTTCTATTGCAATGGCTACTTTTTTTCTTTTCTGATTTTTAATTTTTAAAATCAACTATGCAAGCTATTCAACTATTCATAAGAATACACCATTTTTACAACTATTTACTCTTAATTGTAAGAAAACTCGGGAGACAATTTAGTAAAGAAGATATATATTTATCATATTTTTAAAACATATATACCAACTGTTTTAGATTTTGTGTCCAAAAAAATGTTTTTATTAATTGTATTGCTAAGTGAGCAAGTTCGTCATACTAACTACTTCAATTTAAGAATAATGTTTCCTTTTTTTTTAAAGAGAAAAAATCTATTTAGTATGAATATAAGTGGACTATAATTTAAAACAATACATTAAGTAATTACATTTATTACTCAAGTGAACTGTGAACTGCTGCTCGGCTGCGCATGGGGCACCTAAATAAAGGAGAAACGTTTTTTTTATTATAGGAAAACGTTTTATCTGTTGAGGCTTTGAATGTTAGATTGGCTCTATACAAAACAATCAGATCAATTAGATAATCATTCAATAACATCAGTCAGGCCAGGCTCCACCTTCGCCTATCCCTTGGTCTGTTGGACCGTTGGTGCACCACACAAGATCTGTCAACCGTTTTTCTCATTTCCTCTCTATCCTTTGCCTTTGATAGAATTTCATTCACTGGCAGGGGCAGGCCTGTCCATTCTTTGATGTAGTCTTCCCATCGATTTCTCTGTCTTCCTCTTCATCTTCTTCCTGGTACTGTTCCCTGAAGGAAAGTCTTTGCGAGTCCTGAGGATTTTGTGATGTGGCCATAGAATTTGAATTTACTTTTTTTGACAGTGGTTAGCAGGTCATCGTGGGGTCCAATGGCTGTATTAATCCTGTTTCTAATCTCTTCATTTGTGATGCGGTCTTTGTAAGTGACACCTAGGATTTAACTATATCTTCATAACCATCAGCTCATTGAATACATATGAATATTAACAATGTAATAATAATAGGCGTAATAATAATAAATCTCCGTATCCTGTGGCATAAGTATCAACAGTATCGGCAACACTTTCGACATGTACGTGTCTCTTCTTTTTGTATTCATGAAGATAGGGTTGTAGTTGTTGATTGTTTGTAGTTCATAGTTTCTGATATTCTTTCTGAAAATATTGAAACCTGCCTCTCTACCTGCCTGAGCGGGCCTCTTCGGGGGCCGATTTTAAGTTTGTATTTCCAAACAGTATTTTTAACCTTGTTTCTTATGCATTAAAAAACGATCATGTAAACATTCATCAAGATACCCCTATCTTCCCTCCCCCTTTCACAAATGGTTGAGACAAGGGATAGAATCATAGCGCATCGAGAAAGCTAAAAGTTAAACAATTGGTAAAAATATTTCTAATCGCACAGATTTATTATGTCTAGGTGAATCATACATTTAATTACATGACTGATCCAAACTAATTGATACAATTACACTTAATATAAGCTTTGTTTTTTTCTTAAAGTATTGTTTTTAAAAATGTTTTTCTTGTTTCTACATAAAGTGTCTAGACTTTTATAGCTATCAACTCTCTAATAGTCTGGAAGCAAGCATCTAAATGTATTAATTTATGGATGAAATATGAAAACTAATCTTCATATCATCCGCCTTTTGTTTACTTTGAACTGAAACCCTGGTTTCTCCTTTTCTGGTTAGTGTCATTCTTGCACCTGATTGTTCTCGCTCATGTGAGATTGTTGTGGGAATGATATAGACTCCAGAGTTACGTGTCCATGTTTACATTTCTCTTGTCAGTGACGCTGGTGACCCCTAAGCTACTTGGCACCGCCATGATCGAAATGCTGATCAGAGTGTTTCTCAACTTATTCTGCCAAATACCCTTGGAGTAGTGTGCTTACAATTCGTCGTTGGGTTGTAGCTTCAGACAGCTAGTCAAACTTTAAAAAAAACAAAAACAAACTACAATAAACACACGTAGTTCTGCCAGGCGTCACCAACTTGAACTCTCGCTTTAGCTTGAAGGTTTCGTCAGAAATCCTCAGCCAATACAAACTCGCCTGCGATCGCGCGCGCGCACACACACACACACAGACACACCTCGTAACTAGTAGACTTTTTTTTTTTTTACCTCTTAACATCTCCCGCTTATTTTCCTGTCATACTATTTACATATACACAGACACAGAGATACTGTTCCTTCTTCATGAACAATGAAATCTACTGCCTGAAATGTCTGCCAAGAATCTCACAAAGGTATTTGGACTCCAGGTTGGGTGTCATTTGTAGGCGGAGATGTCTGTTTAACAGTCGTGTAAAAACAAATGGGACTTTGCGTTATAAATATTTTTTTAAAAATCTATCTATCTATCTGTCTGTCTGTCTGTATCCATATCTGAATATATATATATATATTTATTAATAGATAGATAGATGGATATACATTAGTTATATATACGTTTGTTATACATGCGTTGTTGTTTTTTTTTGTTAACCCATGCAATTTTTTAAGCGGCTATATGGCTGTATGCTATAAATGGGCCGCAGATGTCTAGCAAAAGGATGTTTGTGACACGATGATCTCATATATCGGGTTGGACGAATTGCTATTTTCTTGCTAAAACTACTATCATTATTATCATGATACTACTAGGTTCACTATTGCTTTATTTGTTTGTAACATAAAATTCCATGACTACGTCGCATGGGTCCAACTCTTTCAACACAGCCAACGTCTTCCATGCTGGCACTTTTTTTTTTCTACGTTGACAAGCCTTAATGGTGTAGATAGTGTGGCGGTTGTTGGCCTGTGACCCTTATTGCACGCCTTCTTTCCAACACCGTGGCCAATCGGTGGTTTAAAACAATATGTGCCCTAGGGATTGTCTTGCATTTATTATGAAATACGCAAACAAATTATTATCACAGCAAGATGAAAGGGGGAAATCACTCTATTGCTTTTCATGTTTCAATTTTTAGTTTTAGTTTAATTAACCGTCACATTGTTTTTCCCATCGGTATTGGTATATCTCTTCATACCAATATTTAGCTGTTTGTTTTAGAAAAGCACCGTGTTTGTTTTTGTATTTATTTTTGTTACGCAAATTTTTTTTTTCTATTGTGAAACTCCCTCCACACACACACACTTAACACGATAATTACATTATAAACCTATCAATTCAACAATATTATTTTGTTTCTAGCATTTCTAGCATTGTTTTGATATTTAGTCCACAAGAGAGGGGCCCCCAACAATAAAGATAAACAAAAATATCAGAATTTCCGGCGAGTTAGTATTTTTTTTTACCATTTTATTTTCAAACATTTTTTTTTTGTGCGCATTCTACCGAAAATATTAAAATCTTACGGATGGAAACATTATTTTGCCCTCTTGTACCAGCTCTGATTTACGACAGATCGTCAACCCAGGGCCTTGCTCGCCACAAATTCAAAAATATAGGTCTATCTTTTGTACTAAAATATGCATTACATATTAAATATTTTTTTAATGAAGGAAATTAGCATGCTTTTAGATATTAGTATTATTTTTAATAAATGGATTTTTATTGAAGCTTTCGAAAAAGTGTAGGTACCTTTACACAAAAAAAAAATCTGCCCCTGGGCTTCCATATAATTAAATCCGGACTTGATTTATGACGAAAGCAGTAGTTTTGAAGTGAGTTGAAATATAGTTTTGAAATTGTTCAACATCTTGTTATTTTATTTGGATTCTCACATCTATCTACATTCAAATTGAAAGCTGCAAATATATGTGAAATAAAGTCACAGTTTATTTTGTTGTTGAATCTCAGCTTTGTTCATGACTTGTTTGATTATAAAGTTATACGTCTACTAGTTGTGTACTAGATGTCTGGGGCTCCAACCGAACGCATCACTCCCCCCTGTGAGCAAGATGGAATCACGAATGATCATGTCGTGGCATGCAAAGAAAGGTCAAGGCTGCTTTTTGCATTTCTTTTACCTTTTAATTTATCTCGCTATGGGAATCACACATCTGAATTGTGTACTTGACATTGATTTCTAGGGCAAGTGATGTGGCGGTGAGTTGATTGTTTGACCACGGAAAACTTTTGCTTGCCTTTAGAGCCGGTGAACTCTAAATTTATCTGACCTCAGGTCACGACAGGGTGTCCCTCACTCACCCTCTCCCTGGTCTTCTGAGGGGAAAACTTTAAAAATAATCTGGTTTTTGGCTTGTCCATTTAAGTGGCCCCCGTGGTAAAAACCACATTGCTTTACGTGCGTTCCGTCAGCCACGTTTAAATCTATTGAAAATCCGATTTAACTCTCGCCAACACAGTGCTCAAAATAGGCGGCTAGTTTTTAGTCATCCAAAAACGTAACCTTTCATTTCTAAAATAAAACTATGCATCTATTTATCTCTCTATATAATTCTCTTCTTCGTTCAACAGTTTAAACGAGAAGAAGTAAAGGAAAGATCACTCTCTTATTTCTGCAAGTCGGACGAACTAGAGTTACGCCACGGATGATAAGTAAAATTTAAGAGTTTGTATTAGAAAATAAATTCGTCTTTGCATTTTATTCATTCTTTACTACGTACAGAACTACTTTACGATGTTTCAATCTATCTACGAGAATTGTTGAACTAAAGTAATTCTTCATTAGTTTGAGGAGCGAGAAGTTTCTTTAACCAGATTCCAAAATTACGGGATAATGCGTTTTTTTTTTTAATCGCGCGTATGATTGGCATTTCCATATTGAATGACACCCCAAATTGACAATTTTTGTCAATATATTTCAGGAGATTTCTATGAGTTTTCTAAAGATTTTAATAATTTCCGGATATTTCCAGGACTTTTTCATATATTTTGCAATTTCAGGAGATTTCCAGGAGCTCCAGGGAAATCGACAGGAGGCCGCAGGAAATCGGTTATAAGTTAAACAATGGTTAAATTTAATAATTTATACATTTAGAATTAGCGCGGGTCCTATGAAAGTGCGGGGCCCACTGCGGTCGCATAAGTGCGGAGCCCACTCGGTCACCTAAGGCCGGCCCTGCAAAATAGCGTCGTATGGTACGCCGCCGGTCGACTAGTTTGCATATAAATGGAGACGTAAAGTAGAGAATAGATCAGAATGGAGAGATGTGCTAAACCAAGCCAGCTGTAGCGCCACTGGGATGAATGGATGCATATCAACCAATTTAAAAACAAGAAAAGGGCACTTATCGTGTTACGCACGGCCCCAGTTCTTACATTTCACCTTCAAAAAATTCTCATCATTGTCGGAACAATAAATAGCTGTTATTTTTTTAGTGTATTCCGGTGTACGGAATAAAATGTTAATTTTTTATTTCTTTTTTAATTCTATGATAATTTTTTGGGAGGTGCTGTGGCTGAGTGGTAAAGCGCTTGGTTTCCTAACCAGAGGGTCTCGGAGCTTTCATCATCTACTCCCATGTCATTCCAGTATCCACAGCTTCGATGATGAGTGACCTCTTCCAGATTTGCTTGGGTCTGCCCACTTTTCTATTTCCTTGCGGATTCCAATGAAGCGCCTGCCTTGTAACATTCTTAACTGGTTTTCGCTGAGTGTGTCCTATCCAGCTCCACTTTCAGTTTTTTAAATCTTGGACTATGGGTATTTTCTCGATTCTCTTCCACAAGGTGACAGAAGTTATATTTCTCTGCTACCCAATTCTCAATATCCAGTGTAGGCATCTGTTAACATAGGTCTGAAGTTTTCCTATATTTGTTTTCTTGCTTTGTGCGCTGTAGTCCTATCTCTTTTGTGAGCCTGTGACATTAGGAGAATCTGGGAGATGATGTCTTTGCTGCATTCAGCCACCCAGGAAACACGCCGGTTATATCTAAGGTGCCACTTCTGGATAGACTAGCGGATCAGGCCACTCGCCTACAGCTTTTAGCTGCAATCATCTTGAACTTGGATTTTCAATGTTTTTTTCTAGCTACAAAACTTATATCAATTCAATCTGTCTGCCTGTTTGTTTGTCTATCTATTTGTTTGTCTGGTAAAAAAGATTGTACTCTTTAATTCTCCCACACCCATTCTCGAATAAAGTTAAAACGTTGCACAATTTTAATTGGTATACTGAAGACATAACTCTAAAAAAAAAGAAACAACAACAATTAACCAATTCGTAAGTTAATAATATTTTGTTTGATACCAACAATGGAAATTAATCCTTCAGTATTCACAGATAAAGCTAAATATTTAGGGTTTCGTCCCCTTGGATAATTCAACACGTTATTTCTGTCGCTCACATTCTTGAATGAAGCTGAAAATGTACCTAACAAAGCATGAATCGATTAAAAAATTAACCAATTAGTCAATTAATTATTTATAATCAATTATTGGTTATTGAATAAGGGAAACAACTTTTACATTTTTTTAGAAATTTCGTTGTAAGTGAGGAATTCTTTTCCTTTGATAAGCTTTGTTTTCTTTTTAAAAGATTTTTTTTTTTATTTTGCTTTTTTTTTTTTTTTTATTTAGATCTATAAATGACCCACAGACGAATCACACACAATAAATAGCGGCTTTTCTCTCCTCTTGGGGGCCGCTTAAAACGTTTTGAGCATATTTGTTTTGTGTATAGAGCACTGAAATAAATTATGGCTTTTTCAAGTTCTACCTCGTGTATTGGCTTTTAATAAAAAAAAACTTGGTTTCATTTGGTATAGGAACTAGTGTGGATTTTCACGATAAACTAAACAATGTCTGTCAAGGACGCTAAACAAAAGTTTAATTCTGCCAACTAAACAACAAACCTACAAACGGAAAAGCTTAGAACATTTGATTCTGCGGTGCTAAAAAGTGCACATAAATTATTATATTTCTTTTAAAAAAAGCCTAGCTCGTCAACACTTTATTCTTGACACCGGATGCACCAAAAAGCTGTCTGTTTATAACATTCCCGCCATATATGAAAATGTCTAAAACAACGGGCCTGCCATCGAAAGAGGTTCTATGTATGTCAAAAGACAGAGAGGAATGGAGAAAGACGGTTGACAAATCTTGTGTGGTGCTCCAACGGTCCAACAGACTAAGGGATAGGTGACAGTGAATACAATGGTGACACTAAAGCTGGTTGGGTCAATCATTAAATTAATTGATTGTTGCTGCTCAGAGTAAAAGAAATATCATTTTTAAACAAATGATAAAAATAAGGGCTACGGCGCCCAGCCTCTGTGCACTGGGCACTCGATGCCCTGGTCCATCCGAAATGCCTGACCTCTCTTTTGTCTCTCGTCAACCTTGTCATGTAATCTAGAACCTACCTGCCAGACAAGTTACTTCACCATTATGTTTAGCGAGTCCCCTCGTTCGCCTCAGAATAGAATAACGGGGCCGGCCTAGAATAACTCGACACGCGCCGTGGCCTCGTGCGTCTATATAAGGTGTTTGGCCTCGGGCGACAAGACATTCAATGTCCTTGTAATGTTGACCAGACTAAGTTCTGCAATACTTCTAACTAAGTAAGAAGCTGGATATACTTTCACTTACAATATTTGCTGCCATCGACAGTAAGTTATTTAAACTTAAATTAGCATTTGTTATTATTTATAAAGATATTTTCAATTATTTCTCTGATTATTATTATTATTTCATTAAAAAATCGGAACCACTTTTAAAAAATGTTTTTTTCAGTACTTCTATTTTTTTTTTTCAAATATTTACTTTCGAATTTTGAACCATTTATATATATATATATATATATATATATATATATATATATATATATATATATATATATATATATATATTTAAACTTGTTGATATCAATTTATCTATGTATATGTATGTATATATCGAAATTTCGCACCATATTTCGTAATTGCAAATTTTCAAAGCCTTGAAGCTGTCTGGTCCCTAAGCACAACTTTTCGTGAGTTACAAAGATAGTGTCTAATGAAGTGCTCATGACGTCAGTGATCATATCTTTCACGTACAATTTAACCAGAGGCTAGCAGGTGTGAGAATATAGAATATAGAAATATAAATATAGATATATATAGAGAGAGATGTATATTTCTAAATTATAATTCTTTTGAATTGGCTCCTTTTGAAATTTATGCCATTTTCAAACATCATGTTTTGAAGTGGATATAAATGGATAAACAAAAAATCACTCTAGATCTATGTGTTGCAGGCCGTCATTAAAAGATGTTTTCATGATACACTTTGTGTCGCACTTCTTGCTGTAAGATGTTAAGACCAGACTTTGTTCAAAATGTCTTATAGATCTTTGTTCAAACATATTTGTATGATGTGGCCGCTAATGCTTTAAAAGGGAATACTGTGTGTTGTGATGATTGAGCAGAAGACTTCCCAAGTCAAAGGTCATATCCTAATGGTGATTGAACTTGTTAGTCCAGGTAAAAGAAGCAGGCGTCATAGTTCATCCAGATGTAATTAGTTCATGTAATGACTGCTTTTTTTTTTTAAAACCTGGGTCACAGTATTCTCATCATATTATTCTTTCATCCCCACCCACCTCCCACCCAACCAAAAGACATCTATGTGTTAAAATTAACTATGTGTTGCTTCTATTTTTTATAGCGCATCTTTCATGCTCAATGGTCCTATCTATTTGCTGGACATGTGGATGATGGACATGGTCCTGTGGGGGTGTGGCGGGAGGGGTTTGAATTTGAACTCGAACCTCATTCATATGTAGCCAAGCGGTATGGTCACTCAGCCACACATCCCAGAGTTCCAATTGTCCCTTATTTTTGCTTAATGTATTGTTCGCTCTTTTAAACTACATATGATTAAAATGCTGATTTTAAGAATGAACATGTTGATTAAAATATGAAAGCAAGCAAAATATATAAAATTACTTTTAAAAAAGCTAGTACTGCACATTTAAAGTCATATACCTCAATACTGTAATATTTATTTCCCTTTTCAATATCTTAGTAATTAATGAATGAATTAATTAATAAATTAATTGTTATTTATATATTTATTTATTCATGTTTTGATACATGACAATGAATAATTGTGCAAAGTTTCAACTTGGTCCAAGAATGGCCAGTTGGGGAAATAACGTGTTCAAAATGTGTACCAGACAGACAGACGGACAGACAGAGGGAGCTAATTTAAGCATGACGCATTATCTGTTCACAACTTAAAACTAGTTCAGCTAGTTTAGGTGTCAGAACTGCCATGGCATGTAGATCTTCACCAGAATTCGAACCCGGTCAAACGTGTCCAAACCCAACCACTTTACCGCCCCACGCGTTTGGGAGGTGGAGGGCGGGGAGGGAGATATCTGGATCTAATGTCTTCTTGCTCTCGTACTCTCCAAGAGAGATCACTCCCGTTCGTAAATTAATTTCGTGCATACTTTACTATCACACTTGTTGACCGTGCTCGACCTGGTTACATACACGTGATAGCCTTATCCTCCTACAATACTCTATTTATGGCCCCAATATAAATCATTTTGATAGCGGCTCTGTCCGAGGAAACCTATGCTTGTCTGAAGTGGTCGGTGTACACCCCCCCCCTCCGACCTCCTTATTTTTTTTCTCTGTCAAACATAAACTTCCTTTCACCCCCCTTCGGTTTCTATTTTTAAAAACAAGACGCCTGTCTGTTCTCGTCTGGTCAAAACAAGTTGGAGGGACATCGCCTTTGATTCGCTGATCATGCGTGACTCATTTGGCGCTTGGTCATTCCAAACCCTAATCTTTATACGACATTTCGTGAGGTAGAGCTGATAAGATGGGGGGGGGGGGGGGGAGGGGTCAAGCGGCCAGCTCACAGCTTTCTCCCTCTGCTGGCGTCAGTGGAACATACGAGAGTGTACGTTTCATTCCAGGTCTTAAGTTCTGAGCGTTAGGGAATCTGTATGCTAATAAACTGAAACTAAGACTTATTTTAGACTGCCCGATGCTTATCCGTTTACGTATAAATATTTTCCCTTGTTTATAACTAGTAGTTATTTATAGAATAACAAAGCTTATATCAACTCTGTCATCTGTCTGGACACATGTTGTACACGTTATGTCTCCCATTTCTCGCATCAAGTTAAAACTTTGCACAACTATTCATTGTACCCTAACAACACATTAATCAATATAAAAAAATGACCATTTATTTTATCAATTAGTCGTAATTATTAATTATTTTTGCTTTATATTCAGTACTAAGCCTTATGTAGAGAATTAGGTCGTCGCCTAAAAATGTGAAACTAACAAAAGATAGCTCTAAAACCTATTTTCATAAGCACTTGTCTAGTTCAGTGGTTAGCGTGGCGGTCTTCCAAGCTTGAGCCCTAGAGTTCGAATTAAAGTCGAGCAACCTTTTTTAATGCTTTTTAAAAGCGATCACGTTAACACTCTCGGATACTCACTCCCCCCCCCCCAACTGATCCATACAATTGATTAGTCGATACCGCATTGAGCTTGCTAAACGTATGAAATTGCTCAAATCAAAAACAAGCGATACAAATATTTCCAATCGCACCAATGTATTATTGTTAGTCTAGAATCTATTAGAAATTCATTGAATGAATGAGTCAACTAATTGATACAGTTACACTTAATATAAGCTTCTAAAAAAAAAGAGTTTTTCTATTTTCTTCTTCAAGCTTTTTGCCCAAATTCTTTAAGGGGAAGATATAATTAAAAAATGGGTAGGGGGAGAGGGGCGGTGTAAAATTATGGTGCTGATGACCTCGTGCACATATTTAAAATGGGGAGGAGGGCTTTTAAATGGAACTATTTTTAGCATGACAAGTTTTTTTTATTAAGGTTTTCAGTCCCTCTCAGTTGTCAACTTTAAATAATTTTGTTTATCATAATAGTAAAATGTGTATAAAGTTTTGAGTGACCACAAAAGTTCAGTTTCGTTTAGGTCATGCTCTTTAGGACAAAGACCAAACTGTCGTGTGATACCATCACATTCTGACGATCCCTACAGATTAATTGATTATTCTTGTCTATTGTGACCCTGCAAAGGTCAACACTTCCGTGTTGTCAAATTGTCCCGTTTTGCTTATTTGTTCCATATTTATGAAATGTTGCTAGCTACTTTATTTTGTAAGACACATACATATTGCAGATATAAAGTTGGCATTGGGGACCAAATTTTAAGAGAAATGGTCAACTAAGTATAGCGAAATCATGGACAGTCCTGCTAGGACACGAAACATGGACCCTCTGGTTAAACAGCTTCGCCTAGCAGCAACATAGTGACCAAACTATTCGACCATTCAGATACCCAAATTGTTTGCGTTTTCGTTATTTTGTAAGCCTTTTTTTTAAACAGAGATAATAATACAAACATTTGTATAAAATTTAAAAAAAAAGTTAATTTTCGTTTTAAGATACAGCATTGAAATTATTATATGCAATATTTTTTTTAAAGAAAAAAGATATTATTGTAAGAAATTTGGTGCTACTGTGACCCCAGGGCCCAAGCTGACGTCCAATTACAAGACGTATTTCAAAAGAGCAGGAGAAGAATAGGAACGTCCTTCTAATGCGTGTGTTGTCAGATAAACAAACTCCAGTGGGGCCTCGTGGGTTGGGAGATAATCACATGATGTCATGTACTTTGTAATTGTAGCTGTGAGGAAGGTACATCGTGGGAGGTAAAAAAAATGTTGTTTTAACATGTTGCATTTTTTCCTTTAGCCCACTTTCCCCACCCCCCAAACACTTTTTTCCAGATGGGACCACAGGCAGAGATGATAATCACAAAGCATCCAATCGCTGACTTACTTCCAGAAGCAGATCTTTGAATTCAAACTGTTCGGATATTGCCATTAGATATCACGTTAATTGTTCATTAGAAGCAAATTTTTCTTGATGCTTGAAGGCCTTTATTAATGTGTTCTTCTGAGGCTAGAAACTTAGATTTCAGTTTAAAACAAACAAACAAAAAAAAAACAAGCAATTTGTTAGATTCAGTGGTCGTGACATCTAAATATTGTTTGATATCTAGTTATATTCTCATTTGTTATGGAGCATCATTTCAGAGGGACGTGGTGGTTGAGTTATAAAGTGCTTAGCTTCATAACTGAAGGTCATGGCTTTGAATTCCAGTCAAAGAATTATATTTTGAATTTTGGAATTTTTAGTACGCCCATGAGTCTACCCAACTCTAATGGGTACCTGACACTAGTTGAGAAAAGTAAAGGCGGTTGGTCACTGTGCTGGCCAAAGGACACCTTTGTTACCTAGGGGCCATGGAAAATGATGACCTTTATGTCGTCTGCCCCTTAGATCGCAAGGTCTGAAAAGGGTACTACATTTATTTATTTAATACCGGTAATTGTTTTTTTTAGGAAGGGAGGTAGTTTTCCCCTTCTTTCAACAGTGCTTTTAGGGGAAACGTCAAAACCACAGTCGTATTTCTAAAACGTATTGAAAGGAAATCAAATAAATCTCTAAATGCTGTTGGCAAACGAAACTCGACCAAAAGGTTTCAATGTTTAAGGTGATGTCTATATATTTGTATTGCATCTCAATTTAGTCACCTATTTTATTACTTTTTTTTTTAGAGAGAAACTTTAAATTTGTGGCTAGATGTGTAGAGTCTGACTGTACAAAGTCACTATAGATGGGGGACTCTGATTGCCAGAAAGACGCTAAATCCCTAGCAAATATTTCTCAGAGAGTTATGTCACGTATGGTGATAGTCTGCTAATCAGCCAGATCTCCAGGCGTTGCCGAGGACTGGCACTGTATCAAGTTCACGCTCTGGTTGGCATGTCTTGCTCCGGGCGATGAACTCCTGGTTTGATTTTTTTTTGCAAACTCTATCTACAAGGACAAACTAGACTTTGTGTGTGCTATATCGAATAGCTTAATGTGTTGCTATATCCTTTTCCGATTTACACAATGCTTGTTCTTATTGTTTTAAGGCTATTTTATTTTTGTTAGTATCGAAGGAATCTCCTCGACTGAACAAAAAAAGACAGTTTGAGAGACGCTAAAGAGAGACACTATTAATATATGTTGTGACATTTGAATCTGCTTAGATTGTATGACTATTATGGTCTCCTGGTCTCGTAATGTAGTAACTGTGGCGTATCTGGGGATTCGGGAGCCTTGACCTTTTTAGGGCCCCTACATTTTGACAGTCGACATCATGACATGAGATAATGTACTTAATTAATTGGCTATGTCTAAATTCCATTTAGTACAATATATATGTACTATTAACCAAACAATAATCATTGGGACTCTTTTAATAAATATTACCGTTGTTTATTGGGGGATATAATGCACTAGTGACAAAACTCAATTCATATCGCCTCACGTCGTGCTTTCTGTGCAGCAAAGTCATCTATAACATCATTTAGATCAATGTTGTCTAGTATTTTAACTCTGTTTGAATAGCAATAATGCATGGCAGTGGCGTAATATTTAATATTAAATCTTTAATAAAATTGGGGCATTCCTTTGTGGATCCCCCTCAAGTGGAGGCAGGTGGGGACTTTCGAATTGGACACCTCCTTCCCGCACTCCAGCTACGCCACTGTGTAGTAAATCGTTATACTTTTAATTGTAAAACAAATTTCGTCACGGATAATAAAGATTATTATTATATTATTTTCCTCATTTAGAAATCTTCTGCAGAGTGAAAGTCATTGTATCGGCGACAAGGCGGAAATGCCCGGCTCTCTGATCGTCTGCACAAATGGACTATACGCTTTTTTTTTCTCTTCTTTAATCGTAACTTTGACACTTTAAAAATCTTGTGTGTTGGATTCTTCTACTTGTTCAAACTGTTTTTTTTTCGCTAGACAATGAATTAATAAAGTTCTTAAATTTCAGAGGAATAGTTGCACTATTTCATTAATTAATACTGTACTAGACTCAGCGTAGACCTGATTCAATTTATTTTTTCATCACCACTTTAAAAAAAAATCAAAATAGAACTGTTATCATCTTTTAGTGTTACAAGCTTTTTCTGCTTTAGGCCATAGGGGCAGGCGTAATGGAGCAGACGAAGGTGATTAGGACTTGACCTTAATTTGTACTTTTTGGTCAGCACATTCATGATGCATAAAGGTTCTTTTGTAAAGCAGCTAATATTTTTTGTTCAATGTTCTACGTCAAATTGAATTGCAGTTTTTTTTTATTTTATTTGCTAAAACTCTCTTGATTGCCCATCAGAGTAGGCCTACATGGCGCCCCCCCCACCCCACCCAATACAGAAAAGTGTTTTTCATTACCTTCAGACGACTCTGCCCCTGGACTTTTTTTTTTTTTAAAAGTAATAATAAACGTTTAATTTTTTGTTTTAAACGCGATCCCAACAGAACCTGTCTGACTTATTGTTTGTTTTAAACATCTGATCTTGACAGGTCTGTGTAACCATGTCACTATATAATGTCGTCAGACATGTCAATTGGGTTCTGTAAGCGAATTAGTGGCTGTTAGAGAGGTAGCAATGTGCTCGAGACGGGGGGGGGGGGGTGGCTAGAGGTGAGGAAATAGACACATGTTATCTGCATTGACATAGATCTGCCGGATGTTGACTTTATTATTAATCTGGTTTTGTTTTTCTAGTCAAAGCACATTTGTGTAACTTGTATTTGTAACGTATCTATTTTGATTTCGTTCTGGTATGTAGATCCATGCTGTGAGTGGTATACGGTGGTACTGTCAACCTGCCACAATTCGGTCCTCAATGCATATAGTGGGGACTTATTAAAGTCTGGCCTTCCCTTTTCAAAACCGTAGTCCCTGCCTAAATATACAAAGCCAAGCCCGCTTAGAAAGAATAACGAGATGGTTAGGCTATCGCAATATGAGTGCAAAATTAAAGAAATAGACTTTAGCCTATTCTACATCAAACGTCGGATTACAGATGTCTAAAAAGACACATTATAGTGCACATTAATAACAGCTAGTTTACACAGCACTGAACCTGCTACTTTAGATTGCTTCCCTCTATATGGTTGCCACTTAAAAATGTAATAAAGAAGAGTTACATCCCTTGAGTAAATGGTCTGCGAGTATAATGACATCTCTCCGTAACATAGTCTACAAACACATGCACATTATACTCTTTTTCAGTATTCATTATAACCTCCATAAAGATTTGTAGATCTAGACCAGTTGTATGTGGGAAATAACTATTGAAGCCTGACCTTGGTCGCAGACGACAAAAGAAAGAGTGGGATCATGGGAACTATTCAAATTTCCCAGTTTAAAACTCGTTTTCGGCATTAAAATAGTTCTTTTTTTACGATTTGCTAGATCTATATATAGACTTGTTATACGCAATTGGCTGATTTAGCATAGACAACAGTAACATTGACAATCTCTTAACGTACATTCGTTAAAATGTGTAGATTTATTTTTAATACAAATGTATGAATGATTAAAGGTTAAATAGAAGCAAACATTGTGGATTTCTTCCTGTGTAGATTTGATTGCACTCTTACGTATTGCAGATTGATTACAGCTGGATAACGAATTAAAATCTCTAATGAAGACCTAGATTTAGATCTCAATCTGATATCTGATGTCACTTTTTCTCTGTACCGGAAATAAAAGTAGACTGCGCTTTTAGATTTGGATTCGGTTTGATTCACTAGAACTGAATGAAAGATTTAAAATATTTGAACGTGTCCCCTGTTTCAATAAACTTGACCAGTACGTCATACCTAAAATTAGATTTAAACCTGTCAAGTTTTTCCTTTAGCTCCCCTTTGGGTGGCTTTGTGCGGGAAAATCCCTTTGACATTGTATCGGTGAGTCAGAGCTAGAGGGAGTTCCAATAACTGTGCTCCACATGAACTGTGTTGGCCGAGCACACCACTGAAGGGACATATCGCGACAGTGTTGACCTAGTTGGCGAGGCCAGTCGAGATCTGTTTTGTCATCTTTTCTTGGATCTTTTCAACCTATTGTTGTGAACTTTCTCAGAGATTTTTTTAAGGATGAAGTCTCTAAATGGAAGGTAGATCTATTCTACTTTTTTTTTTCTAAATCAATATTAGATTTAAAATAAATTGCCTAGTAGACTCTAGATCTAGATTTATATAGATCTATATTATATATAGTATATATACTTTATAATTTATATATAATCTAGATCTAGAGTCTTAAATCTATAAACGATATTACCTAATAGGCTAAATCTAGTCTATCTAGAATTCTAGATCTAGACATCTATATCAATTCAAGTATATCTAGATATCGGTAATCCTGTATTATACTGAATCATTGATTGATCTATACGGCAATACATAGAGCTAGGATCATACTCATTACATAGACCCAATACTAGACTGTCTATACTTCTATAGGGAGATGATTTTTATGTTCTATAATTAGAGGGTCTAGGTTATACTCTATACACTATAGGCCTACAATAAATACTATAGATCCATACTCTATATGAATCTGGTATCTATAGAATATAGACATTATAGACACTTATCTAAGACAGTAATTAGGTCTATACTTAATTATAGTATAGGCATACTTTATCTACAGATCTTGATACTTATATAATATATATATATATATGTATATGATTATAAATAAAATGTGTTTAAAGTTAACTTCCTTGGTGACTTGGTCATTCTAGATTCTACATATTTTCAAATTGAATGGAAATAGAAAGATCTAGACTGGGCTATAGATTATAAAATCTAGATCTAACTCTATCTAGATCTAGATATCTACAAATCTTTTCATCTAAGAGTTTATAATACCTCACTGAAACAAATAAATATGTTCATAATTAGATCTAGATCATTTTTTTAAATGAATTTAGATAATATTAGAACTGGTTTGTCTTTTTGGAATATGTTTTGTTAGGGAAATCTTAGTTTCACTATCCACTGCAATGTTGATGTCTCCTTACTTTTGTTAACCTACTAATGTATTGATTTAGGCTGCAGGTTATTTCAAGGTTTCTAGCCTCAACTTTACATACTAGGTCTATTTCACCATAAAATCATAAGGGCCATGGTTGTGCTAGTGTGTACAATTCCTAGTCAAGGAGCTCCAAATGATAACTAAATACTATTTTATAATGACACTGATAAAGCTGTGGGGGCGACCTAAATAAAGACAGTTTTGACCCACTCATTGTAGGGCCTGTATCAGGGGAATGTTTGGTATGTGTATGTGGGAGTAGTATTTTTAGCTTGAGAAAATTGCATAGGTCATGATAGATGTTTTATACACTGTGTTACAGAGAACCACTCAACCATAAAGCTGTGTTAAGTCAAAGTGTGTTAGGTCTGGTAATGGGGGAAGCTAATGTTTGAGCTTAGCATATATCTATTTATACTATATACCAGTTAAGTCTGTAGCTTTAGTGTAGTTTAAAAAAAATATGTATATTATATTGGTACACTACTGTACACCTTTTTGTTAAATTGGTTTTAATCGACATTAAAAAAAAACAACTTTTCTTTCTTTCTACCGTAACACAATACTTTCAAACTCATATTTTTCAAATCTCCATATATTTTAGCAGTTACAATTATTATGATACAACAAAGTAGTAAACATATTTTGACACTTTGTTTACTTCTAACGTCCAGGTTAAAATTGTATTTTGTATTTGTATTCAGATATTTTTTTTTTAAGTAAGAGGGCAAGTAATTATGAACTTTGAACTATTAGTTTTTTTGTTGGTGAAATAAAAATATGACAGGCGCCTGTTTCAACTGTTTCAAATGAAAGTTTAATGCCATGCAGATGGCCCAGTGTAAAAGGTCGTTAAAATAAAATGCCTGTCATTGTGTGTTCTCCAAGAGTGATTAGAACCAAACAGTTTAGAACAGTGATGCCCAACCTAATTCGACCAGCGGACCGTTTTAATTTCCGACACTCGTCTCGCGGGCCACATGACCGAAAAGTTTCAAAAACGAAATGAAATTGTTCTGAAACTATTTTGGTAGTAATTGTCGATTTAATACTTAAATAATAGGTTATTTGACATATTTTTTTTACGCGTCAGAAAACAGTTTCATTTCTCTACTTAAAATGGGATAGTGTAGATAGCTTTACAACCGACTCATTTTTTTGGTCTCGCTTTGGTAAATATTCCCATGGATCCTCCAATCTCTACGCGTAGTTAACAATCTTTTATTCGCGACTCAAACCAAAAATGCCGCGATATTTATTTTAAAATGCCGTTTCTATGTTGTCGTTTTATTAAACAGCCCACACTTTCTTTATTTACTTCAAAAAAGGAGGTGATTTATTCAATAAATATGTTGCCTTATTAACATATTCAACAAAAAAAGTAAAGATAGGCTCACTTTTCGTGGTAGATTCTACATTCAGAGTTCCAATTCACACACAAATGTAAAAGGTCACGGTACCAATCCATCAGAGAAAAAGTGAGGACCCAAACGTAGGTAAAGATACTTTTTTTCAACCTTTTTTTTTGTTTGGAAGGGAGATTTCTACCCTTTGTGCCGACGTTACGGCGGGCCTGATGGAACCACGTCGATCTGGCCCGCGGGCCGTATTTTGGGCATCACTGGCTTAGAATATACTGTACAAAAACGTTTCCTCCGACTTTTCGATTGGTCATTTTATGCCTCGGATCCCATTCAATTAGGATTAGTCGCATCTACGCTGTGTCTTATGCAGATAAGTCAAACGGATGTAACTCTCCAATAACGAACTCCAATAAACCAGGCGAAAGGCCTACAGTGTAAGTTAGTCGACGCTGATGCCGAACAAGGAGTTTGGATATAACGAGGGGGGGGGGGGGACCGTCGAATGTCGGCAGGCTGAATCTCTACGTCCATTTAAAAAAAATGAAGCCCTAGTCTTGTTTTTACGAGTCGCGTCATTGTCTTTAAGTCAAAACTTTCCCTTTCTATGAAACAAATAAGTACCGTAATTCCCAATCGTACCGTCACAAAAGTGTTATAGTGCAGGTCAGAGTGCAATGATTTAGTAGCTTCTTTTTTTACCTCCCTTATGTCTCACCCCTTTGCCATTTTGTAGTCGACATGTGCAGCTGATGAAGTCCTTAATCCATCAAGATTGTTTGCTTCTGAATGTAATCATTCAATGTCATACTTAACAAACAAACACGCAAACATATGCACTTGCCACGCTATAAGAGTCTGTCGTAGGTTTATATGCCCGAGTCAGCCTGGTCAAGAAGACCCTGAAAAGGATTATTTGATCAATGTCGGTAAAGATGTGAGTACTGTGAATAAGTTGTAATTTAACTTCATCAGATCTTTATTGAAACTCCACCTACACTGATCTATATATTCTGTTGGGCTTTTGTGCTGGACAATTTTGCACAGGGCTTTTTTTGTGACGGTACGCACCGGTACGGCACGCACCGGTACGGCGTACCGGCACCATTTTGAAAATATTATTACTTTTCTTGTATTTTGACATATGTTATTAAGGTTTAACTATTTTAAAGTTAGGCAATCAACTACTGAGTACCGGCACCTATTTTTTTTTTACAAAAAAATAGCACTTTATATACATATTTATTTATTTATATAGTAACTTCCAAGGCCTTTGTCTTTTGTTTTTATAATACACGATTTTAACAATTTGTAATTAAAATGTTCCATAATCTGCCAACGCTCATTAAAATATGGACTGTTTATAATAAATCTGTTTGAGTGGCTTTGGAAGAGTATTCAAAGGAAATGTGTGTTGGTTCAGTGTCTCATTACTATGTGTTTACTTAATACACATTGAAGTGACCAATTTATCTAACACTGAGCATCAAAAGCATGACATGTTCCTTAAATGTTGTTTTTGATGTAGTTCTTTTGTGTGTGTGTGTGTGTATTCGTGGATAGTGTTGTGTTAACTCTTGCTTGTATCTAGTCTTGCCTTTGATAGTGAAGGATTCAAAGTCTTTGTTTTAAGCTGTTGACTTGTTTACACTTTCATCTTGAAATTCGTAAAGGTCATTTTTGTTGAAGTAAAGTAATTAAATTAACAATTGGAATGGAAGCTATTATTAATGTCTCTGAAGGTGAGCCATAGCATCAAAGCTTAAGCTAGTTGTAACTGGTCTTCAAAGTTAGATCTGACATCACCATAAAAACTTTATAAAACACTACGTTTCATTTTACATTAGTAAAGAAATATCATCACGTGACTTGAAAAAATATTTTCTTTAAACTGATGGCTAAGAAAAAAAAAATTCATGAAAAAATGTAATATTTTAGGATTGGATTTCAATGATGCATTTGAGGTTTTTCTCATTTTTCTTTAAAATTCTGATGTGATTTTTTAACATGCAATTGAAAACTTTAACATATGGTATAAAGTAAAATCTCAATCAGTGTTGGCATGCATCAGTGAGTTAAGGCATCACATTGTATTTCTGTCATACAACCAAGATCTGTGTTAATATCAGTATAGAGTTAAAAATTAAGATAACTTAGTTAATTTTTTAAAAATAAAACATTTGTATTTCAACGTCTTTTTTCTCTTTCCTTTTTCAGGCTGACCTTGGGTCAGTCACAGTTAGAAAATGACTTTAGAACGGTCAATCTCGCAGACAACGTTCAACACAAATAATCAAATCACCACCACCATCTTAGCTGAGCGCCTCCACCGTACATCCTTCTGCTCCCCAACTGCTGCTTCACCCTGCCATGTGCCGTTGAGGGTGAGCACACCTCGGGCGCACCCTCCCCTGAACAAAACAAACTCTGACCACGCTATACTAGCACTCAAGTCCAACCTCGACTACGCAAAGCCTGGATGGTCCCCAACTGGTTCTGTTGATGATGTCCAACTGCGGAAGAAGGAATACAGAGCAGTTTCCAAGCCCCAGAATGCGAGGAGACAGCTAAGCCTCCAGGGCAGCAATTTATCTCCACAAGCTTACTTGCAGAAAATCCCCAGGCGTTCTTCTTTTCCTCATGTTTACAGGCAAGATAGCCGCAGAGTGAGCAATTCCTCCTCCTTCGTGGAATCTAACAGTCAGATAAAGGAAAATAATACACTAAACAGCTCTTCCATTACACAGTTCACAGAGAAATCATCACGTGCTTCTTTAGAGAAATCCAACTCTTCTCAAGAGAGCGCCAAAGGAGGTTCTAAAGAATTTTTACTGGAATTCCCACCAATGCCTAAGTCTGGAACTTCGCTACTATCTGCTGCCAAAAAATCAGAAAAGAGTAAGGAGAAGAAATGCAATCTGAAGCCAGCACAGTCCATGCCAGGCCTTGTCGAAGCTTCAAGTAAAGATTGCCGGGCGTATTCGGCTGATGCTCGCCCAAGGCAAAGCACCTCTTGTGCATTTTTCATGATTTTTAAACGCAAAAAGAGATCTAAAGAAGACAGATCTCCTTCCCCGGTGAGACAATATTCATACAAAAGTACCGAATCAGCTCCGAAATCCGAGCTCCACACAACTTCTAATAAAGATAATAGCATCTTAGAATCTTCTGACCCAAAAGAGAGAAGAACCTCCCATTCTTCTAAAGAGCGTAGGATATCCCAGACATCTTCACACAAAGATAGACCCCCTTCTCAGGCGTCATCCTCTAGGTACCAACCAACGCCCTCGTCATCTCTCTCCGTTTTATCCCCCAGCACCACAGATAGGACTCCGAAATTTGAAAGCCGATCTCGCTTGCGGCATAGAAAAGATAAAAACACTCACAGACACACGTCCGGGTCAAGGTCACAATCAGATTCACGAAAACATTCTAAGCATCATCATATCAGACACGAGGATCTGCCCCCGCACCCGTCAATCTTAAAACAATCCAAGGAATCAACAAACATAGTGACATCGCTTTGGTCCAAGAGCAAGTCCAAATCTGAGACCAAAAGTAGAGACCAATCCAAAGAAGTAGATAATAGGAAGCGAGTTCAAAACAATAATTCTTCGCACGGTGATACTACTTTACAAACGAAACAAAAATCACAAAGTGAACATAATTCAAAAAGTGAAAATAAGCGAGATAGTGAGGACAGGGACGCCAGGAGGGCACATTACAAAAAGGTCAAAGGTAAACAGGACAACAATAACAGGCCAGAAGACAATAAAGTTGTAGACATTGTCATTAAACCCAAGCCCTCCATCGCAGAGAATATTGACTCTACTTCACAAGATGACATCATCCTTGCTGGAAACCTGTCCCTGCCTTTAGATCATATCAACAAATCAAGGCACAGTTCCTGTGTTGACCAGCCCATTATTAAACCAGAGTCCGACTCTGATTCAGACTGTGACCAGAAACCTGGTGACGATCACTTTGAGGTGTTTACGAAGACGAGTGCCAGCCAACCTTCATCTCACAAAAAGGTTCAGTCTCCCTCGTGCTCAAACACTAGCAGTTCTAACTCTGACTCGCCCAAAAAGACAGACAATCATCACTCGCAATCATCCCCCAAAAAGGCTAACGTCTCCAGCTCAGAATCTAGTCCCATCGTGAAGAGCACAGAGTCGGCTTGTGGTTCTACGCCGAACCTTAGGGGCAAGTCTCTGATCAGCACCAGCAAGACCGAGCCCGCGGCCGAGTGCCACGAGCAGCCTGCTTTTGATAGGCACCCCGTGAGGTCGAGGTCGCTGCCCAGGTTCGAACCTCACCTTCAGTTTGACGCGGACAATAAAGTGATATCGGACACGGAGGACTTTGAGTATCGGCCGACTGAAATGAAAGGACCTTTGCATCTCTCCTTCTGTGGCTGTGGCTTCCTGGGCATGTACCACCTGGGTGTGGTCACCTGTCTAGTCAATAGAGCACCAGCCTTTCTAGAGAAGATTGAGAAAGTGAGTGGTGCTTCTGCCGGCGCCCTGATGGCGGCTGTTTTGGTCACTGCCAGAGACAAAACTGAGGTAAGAACCGCATAATTAATATAAGATCACGTGTTAGCCTTATTTAGTCCACATTTCGTTTTGTTTTTCCCGCTATAGGTTGTACAACAGTGACTAATCTTTAAATATAGCGATACAAAAACTTAAAAAGAAAATACGTATCGATAACATTCCAACGTGTTAAAAATAACTTGCCCAACAGAAACATTCATTTTTGTACCTCTCTGTGATCGATTCCCGGCAGTCGTTTTCATTATCTTTTTTTTATTTATTCATTTCATTATAGTTCAGAAAGTTCCAATATATAAAAAAATCTCTCCACCTCCCCCAAACTTTTTTCCCCCAATAACTACTTCGAATACCTTTTTTTTAAAAAAAAATAATCATTGTCAAGAAATATAGTATAGTCAAAGGCGGGGGTGGGTAGGGTGAAAATCTTTCTCATCTTCTTTGTCCGCAGCACTAGCACGGCGTTCTTTGATTGTTCAACCCTTTGGGTCACATTTTCCGAATTCTTCCAAAATACTTGGTGATTCATTTGCGCACCCCCCTTCTCCTCACGCCCGCATGTGCAATCTTGGTGTGGTTTTTAATTTTCTGACATTATTAACCTATCCTTATTGCGCCAATTACTAACTTCATTTTGTTTTAATAACTTTTTTTTGTGGCTGAAATACAAATAGTAATTTTAAAATTGCTTGGCGACATCAATCTCTTATTAAGACAACGTAGCTTTCAACCCATCTATAAGTTATAAGATATGTCTTTTCTTTGTTTTGTGGAATGTCTTATAAACGAACCGACGATATAGCATTACTGTGTCAGGATTATATATATATATATATATATATATATATATATAGATAGCTAGATAGATAGATAGATAGATAGATAGATAGATACCAATATGTATATTTAGATATATATAGATTTAGATATATATGGAGAGAGATATCACGGATAATAAAAAAAAAGTCACTACAATACTTTGTTTGAGTTGAACTACTCAACTCAGCGTTTTTTTTTGTTTTTGCACGAATGTTTAGCATTTCCTATGAGTAGGCCGCAGGAAGTGGAAATGGAAACAATAGGTCCCCCCTTCTTTGTGTAGAGGTAGAGGTAGGCGGCGGGGAGCGTAGTTTGAATCATGAAGTGGTGTGCGTTCCCAGAGTAGGGAGGTAGACGAAGTCTGTTGGTAAAATCTCATCTGCCTTTTAGTTATTTGTTGTTGTTTGCTAGTACTTTAAATCTTCAGTGTTGTTGTTGTTTTTTTTAGATGTTAATTCTATGCATTGTTATTGTCTGGAGTTGTGTTGGTCAGTTGTAGTTTGATATATAGATGTAGTTATGAATGTTTTGGTTTTGTGGGGTTGTTGTTTTTATTTCTGTGACCTACATTTATGTATCACTTAATAGGAGTTTAGAATTCATTTGTGCAATACTCCTTCTTCCCTAGTGCTATTAGAGCATGAAAGGTTGCCTGACTCCACCAGGAAAACCAATGACTTGGCCGAGTTTAAGTAATGGATTAACATGCCATGACTAGATTGACCTAGGGGCAGGGTTAGGACCTAGGATGTTATTATCTTCTGTATTTTATAAGATAGTAAGATAAGCACTTCCGGCTGGTACTGCATCGGGAGATAACCAAAGAAAATGTTGCATAGTTTCTCGTTGTTTCAATGGATTTGAAGCTGAAATTACGTCTTTTTTTTTTCAGAGTTTTACATGTTTTCTTTTGAAACTCCTTTTTTAAACCGAGCTTAGATCAACTCACTCTGTTTGTCTGGTCAAAATCGTTTGCACGTTTTTTCTGCCACTTCCCATTCTCGGATCAAGTTGAAACTTTGCACAAATTATTCATTGTTCATGACAACGTATGGATCAGTCAGAAAATTAACACATTAGATGATCAATTAGTCTTAATAAATTACACCGGCAATGTTCTAAGCTAAGGGAGATAAGCACAAGCCCCTGCAATAATGAGAGACAGGGCAGCAGCATTAGGAGAGCAACGTCCACCATTGCGTCCAGTTAAGATTTAATTCAGAATAGTTCATGCAAGTTTACTCCAGTGTTGTTTTTTATATTTAAATAACTTTTATATTGAACTTGTTCACCAAAATTTGTTTCTAGAACATTTCAATCAAATCTCACCGAAAGCTAGAAATGAGTCCCACCGTTATTCTCTCCCCTTTCCCCTTAGTTATCCTTATCAATCCCCCCTCCCCTTCTGTCTTCTCCTTACACTGTCTATCACTACCGATTAGTAAAGGTGTGCCTGATACGTTTCACTTGTGACTTGCGGGACTGGGCAATACAAAATGTGTCTGACAGCGGCACGATCTGCACGAATTTCATTTCTTATCGACCACACCCCCCTCCTCCCCCCCCCCCCCCCCCCCCCCCCGCATGACCAAGTGACGTCATTGGCAGGATCTGATTGTTCTAAAAAGCTAATTATAAAGCGACACTTGGGCTGAAGGACGAAATTTGAGTAAATAAAAAAAATCCCCCACCAAAGTTTGCAGGTCTTTCTGTAATCCCAGCTGTCTACGGACATTGTTAGACAGGTCTTCTGTGAAGTTTGTTAGCGAATGCCACACAATGTATGTCATAAGCATTTGCGTTCAGTGTTCTTTGGTTTTGTTTGATTAGATATCGTTGCGTAAATGTTTTTATTTGATTTCATATTCCATGACCTTCATCGTTGGTTGCGTGGCAACTATCTCCATTAGTAGGACTGTCTTTGTCATTGACTGTTGCGTTTATCTACATTTCTGGCTATACCGAAAAGACTTTGCAGTTTCCCTTAAAGTTACGTCATTACTTTATGGCCCTATTTTTTTAATAATTATATGCATGCACCTGAAGCATAACTAGGTTAAAATATTATGTAATGTATAATAGATTCAAAATATTAGGGTCCGTGTAGCACATTATTATGTACTCTCGGCTTTTTATTTTCTAACATTTAAACTTTTACTGTTCAAAATTAATGACAATAATAATGGCAATGTCTTCTATTCCGAACTTTAAGGATAAGTGCAGTGTTTCCCATGACTACACAAACCCAGTTGCGACCAGTATAAAAGGGTTCATAATTAGTCTATCGAAAAAAGTTTTTGCTGGCTGTTTTGTGGGTTTGTGTGTGTGTGTGGGTCTGAGATGATTCTTTTCTCCATAAAATTATCAGATTTGATTACTCAATAAAGTTTGGATGGAAGAGCAGGCGTCCTAGAATCCCATCCCAGGACCAAGATTTGAACTAAGAACATTAGGCTCATTAGCCAGGTTCTTTACAACTTGGCCATCATGTCCCCACAGTTATTTAATCTGCCCGGTATGGCGTTAAGATTTGGAGCCAACACATTGTACAGTGATTTTTAATGCTGTTCTATTTTGTTAAGATGTTCTGTAGAAGTTCTGTTTAGATATGGGCATGGGCTCCACAGGCTACTAAATGGCGAGAATATCGGTTCGAGTATCTCGGGTTCAAATCTCCATTTTTTTTAAAATCACCCTCTTTATTTTATTGTCATGTTAGTCGAGCTTTAAACAATTCTATAGCATCGGCTGTTTTTTTTTGTTTTTAAGTAATTTCCTGTCTTCTGCTGAATAACTTTGAGGAGCTATGAGCATTTATAAAAGAGGCGTCATATATTGGAACACCATAAGCTCAGCGTATCTCGACCAATGTTAAGGGTGTGAGAAACACTACTCTAGCTGTCGTTTGTTCTGTAACATTCGCGCATTTTCCATTTTGTTATTGCAGTCACCTGCTCCTGTTCCCTAATGTTGCGGACACACACATCGCGCTGTGAATGTGACAAATCAACATTGTATTGTTCTGTATGTTTACATTTATTACATCGAACAGAGTTGTTGTTTAGCTTTTGAATACATTCTAACATCGTGGCATTTCTGTAGCAATAAATCGTCCCCAGTCGCTGGGCTTGGTAATCAGCTGTTTTATTTTAAATTTTGGGAGGAGGTGGGTTATTCAATCATTAATATGCATACATGTTTTACTGCATAATGGATGACGCATGTCTGACACCGTGGCATGTCACATTTCCCAGTAACACCTAAAAGTCAATCTCATGTTTATAGTCAATTGTTGCCGAACTTAGCTTGAAACACAGGGCACGTCCCAGAGACTGTTGATACTGTATCACTATAGAGCCCAGGTTTTTAAAAACAACTTCTTTTTTGTTTGGTTAGTGTTTTGATATTACTAGGGTTCTTTTTAAAAAAAATAATTTTATTTTCTATATATTAAAAAACACAACAGTTCACCGAAAGACACAAGTTTTAATTTAAAACACAACTTTCTATGTGATTTAGTTTGATGACAGTTTTATCTTGAAACCTGACTCTAGTACAGATCAACAGAGAGCTCATCTCTTCAAACTAATGCCCACTAAACTAGAATCTTAACTTTACCTATACCAAGTCACTTGTGGCGCCGAGAGAAACAATCGTAACTCGAATCACCTCGCATTGTGAGCCAAATTTTTTGCCCCTCCGGATGCGAATATTAAATACTGTTTTTTTTTCATTCGGTGATTTTCTTTAAAATGAGCTCCAGATCGAATGGGGCAACAAAAAACATCTCTTTTGTTAAAACTATGTCGTAGTTGAAGGTCAGGATGAGTTCGACTTGTTGGCTCAAGTTCGAATTGATTTTTTTTTAAAATATATGTTCAGTTCAAATAAAAAAGATTTGACTTCGAATCCAAATAACAAAAAAAGAGGGGTGCTTCATTTTATGTGGGTAAGCAGACCTAGTAGTGACTTACATAATATTAGGCATATAAAGCAGACCATACTGTTGTTTGCCTGTGGCCGACTTGTTAAGTTTTCTTTTCAACGGCTACTCTTATCTTTGGCTTTCCGTTGGTTCTCAGATGTGTATCCACCGCCTTAGTTTCGGAAGCCATTTGCTGGCACTCCTCTATGCCAGGCACAATCTAACTATGTTTTAGTTGTCCTTTCTGTATAGTATTGCATTATAGTTTGAATGTTTGCTATCACAGCCCGACAGTCCAGTAAAAAAAAAAAAAAAGCAACACTATAAATCAATTAAATATTTGAAATGGACACCTATAGATCTACACCGTCCAGCTTATAATTTTTTTAAAAACTAGATCTACCACTTATCTAAGTTTTGACAGAAATTGTTCTCATGGTGTGTATGAAGTATGGCGTGCCGGAGTTACAAGTACACCGCGGGTGTGAAAACGCGAGACAAAGGTTGTGATTTGATGATTTGTCAAGTTTGATAAAACTTTGTCCTTTGATTACAATAAGAAATAGGATATAGATAATCTACGCGCATTCCAATTATATCCCTTCATTGGGAGTCCAACACTTATGCACTGCATTGTGTCTGCTTTTATCCAGGCTCATTTCTTTCTGTTCTCTTTTGAGCAAGAATTATGGCATTAGTCTCTGTTGTTTACATAACCAAAACAAAATTCATTTTCATATAAAATATTTAGGAGTTAGCTCGAGTCGATAGTTATACTATCTTTTATACTGCGGGAAAAACAATCACTTTCATCTACTTCTCTTTATTTCACCACTTTTTTTAAACATACCATATCATTTCATTCAAAGTCAACTCTGCCATTTTTTTTTTTCAAATCTTGGTGATCTTTAATGTTCTGAACTCAATTCAATGCTTGTCAACATTCAAGACAAATGTAATATTGAAAAAAAACAACAACCAGCATATATACCCATTTTAGCTGTGGTCCATTTCTCCTGTTTCTTTTAAATTTGCATATTGGACTCTGTAGAATCAGTGTATCCACGTTCTATCCGACTTCTCCTTAGTTTGGACTCGGGAACAAATGTAATGGATGTGGCTCTGTTCCTAAACTATTTGTTTGTTTTTCTTATGTCTTTGGATTAGCGATATCCGCGAGTGTAACAAAGATTTGGTGTATGCGTTACGTTTTCAAGTCGAGTAACTTATTGAGCAGACGTGGCTCCATTAGTCATAGCCTCCATGTTGGTTTCTCCTCTTTGTGTTGAACTATTGGGGGTCATCACCTTTTCTGCGCGCGCGGGCGTGGGTCAGCAGGTCAAGACTTACGCCCCCTTTTTGTTTTCTTCTGAAAACAAACCAAAAAAAAACAAACTCGCGTCATCCGAAATTGTCCTTAAAGTTCTTGATATGTTAAAAAGAACATTGTATAGAGTTTATTTAAAATCCTGAAGTTTTCCACTTGCCCTTGGTCAGCTTCTCCTAAAATAATTTTAGTCATGACAGGACACTGTGTTGGGCCACTAGTGATAGGTAGCAGACAAGTTGAGTGAAATGGATGTCATCAATCAACCGCCATGTTACGCAAGTGGTGACGCAATGCCCTTGCTTCAATGGCGTCACTCAATACTTAGAATGAGCTGTTTGGTGGACCAAAATAAATGGTAATAGACAGATTGGTAGAGTGTAAGGAGACAGGTCATTAGATAGATGCATGAACTCACAGTCATAGGCAGGCCAGTACTAAACAGATAAATATAAATTTAAAAAAATATAGAAAATAAGAGCTATCAGAAAATGGTTTAGCTAAAGATTATTTTTTTAAAATTCAAATTATTAAAATCTGTTTCATGCATCAATAAAACAAAATCTAGACATTTACTTTAAAAAAATTATTGTGATATGACTATTGAAACTTTCTAAACATAAAATAACGTATTTAGTTTCTAACTAGACCTCTTGTACACACATATCACCTATCTATTTAATCACTATCTATATCTCTCGTACACACATATCATCTTTCTATTGAATAACTATCTATATCTCTCGTACACACATATCGCCTATCTATTGAATGACTATTTATATCTCTCGTACACACATATCGCCTATCTATTTAATGACTATCTAGACCTCTACCATAGTATGAAAGCGATGCTACTTTCATCTATTACAAAGAAAGTGACAATTCTAACTGCACCATTCTAGTCTATGTTAACTAAATGAAATGTATTAATTTAAAATGATGTGTCTTTTATTATAACGTTGTCTCGGTCGGCCGGGCTGGTTATAAAAGCGGGGAAAAAAAGTGCTTCTTCTTGATAATACATTCCTTAGGACACTGGGGAATCATCACTTTGACCATCTTAGAAAAGAAAAACAAAACCTGTTTCTCTCTAGTATTCTACCTAGAAAAATCTAGTCGATTTTTAAGATAGTACCCTATAGAGAGGGAGAGAGAGAGAGAGGAAAGGGCCTTGTGGGTGTGGGGGGGATGAAGCACCAATTGACAGTTAGGTAGAACTAATTGTTCTATTATAGCGACAATGCGAATCATGCAGATGAATATGAATGGCCGACCTTCAAGAATGACATGCAATATACAAGTGTGATAGGAGAATGACTCGTAGCGTACTTTAAACGGTTGAGAAATACCGTCAAACTAGCGGGGCGCTCGCGTCTGTTACTCCCAGGCTCATGGAACATTAGACCTCGATAGTCTGCTCCTTGTCACCAGGTGTTCAGTGCATAGTCTCATATAGTCATATAGGTCTAGTCGTTCGTTAATGTTCCTTCTTAATCTAGTCCGCCCATTCAATGCTCGAACCAAGTGTCGGTGAACTTTTGTTTGGTTTAATTAAACAAACACTTCCACATCGTCACATTGCTTGGGTTTTAATTGTCTTCATTGTAATGACCTGTAGGAAATGTGGAGAATGACATTGGGTTCATTGGTCCAGTTAATTTAGTTACAGCTTTGGTCCTCCAGTGTCTCATTAGATTGACCCCCCCCCCCCCTTAACCTCTTCCCGTGCCTCTATTTGTCCACTTCAGCAAACATGGCTGTTACAGAAAGGAAATCTGCACAAGTTTGTTTTTAATCTGCCGAACTCCTTGTCGCCTGTCAGCCACCAAGAGCATACAAAAAAAAAAGAGGGGGGGGGGGGAGGATAGATTCGATAGTCTGAATATAACTCAAGTCTAAATAATCAGTTGATCAGACAATGTGTATGTGGCTTACTACAACTATAAATTGATTAGTTATTGTTGTCACTGTACGCCGCCGTTTTGAGATTAATGCGAACTCCAGTAAATCACAGTTATCTGCTCTTTATGACTAGATCATGTTGTGATTTGATTTTGTAAAAAAAAATGCAGTAAGAAAGAAAGCAATAGGTAATCTACGGACTAATGTAAGGACGATATGGGAACCAAGAGGAAGTCCTAAGAGTATAGAGCAAAGGAAGAGATGTCATGATATAGAACACAGACAGTCTTTGTGTTCCATGTTGTCATTGAGAGTTACCTGTTGCTGACTAGAAAATCAAAAGTTGAAACTAATCGATGGTTGATGACGGCCGTTGACTTTTGGGACCAGATAGTAAACAACTAAACGATGTAGGCGTACATTTTTTTAATAATAGAACTTGAAGTAACTTGAATAAACTTCTTTTGTGAACAAAACTATATATATATATATATATATATATATATATATATATATATTACACTATAGACAAATTAAAATTGAACTGAAATGCACTCTGGTGTTTCCACAAATCTAACACCAAAAAACACGTCCTTACACTCCTCACTTCTTTGGGTAGTCTTCCGCTTATCTTGCATCATTCTACAATGAATGCTCCCTTTCTTCATCATCACTTTTGGGAACAACTCTCACACACTCCCTAACATCCATAATATAGCCTACACATAATGTGATTGAAAATCATTGTGTAATTATTTATTTAGGCTCACTTAGAGGAAAAGTTTACTTTATGCATGATCTATCAATTAAAAAAAATAATAATTCAGCATCAATTTTGAATGCGGGTTTCAAGTAACCTGAGTGATTGCCCTTGCTTAAGTTTTGACTTTCACATTTTTTTTTTGTCTGCATAGCCAATGAGATCACGCTGGCGGTACAATCTAGTCATGTGGAAAACTACTATGACATAAATATTCAGAAAGTTTAAAAACAATTTCTGTGAATAAATCGGGCAATCATGTGAGTGAACTAGCTTAAAGACGGTTATTGATAAAGTACAACTTGACATATTTTTTGTAAGACCTAAGTTCATTGTTTACCTATGTCATAGAAAGTCTGGCACAGAGTGACACTACCGGGTCTGGTGGCCTAGAATTTACGGCACTGTCGACTGCCCGTGGCTGGTGTTAGCCAGTTCATATCGACTAGCACCGCATATGCCAAGAGCCAATAAATAACGGTTCTGTTGTTTGATCTGCCTTAGTGGGCCCCCTCGGTGCTTGGCCCTTCTTTCCATGTTATCTTTGAGTCTACATCTCCCACTGGAAGAGATGGTACCGTAATGTTCATTGACGTAAAAAACTTGTTACGAAATAGAACTAGGCTTTAGTATTCAAGGCGTGTTATCGGATGTGGGTTTAACGCCTTGACGTTAAAACATGGCACCAAATAGAAGTCTACAACTCCCCCCTGGAAGAGATGGCACCGTAATGCTCATTGAAGAACTTGTTACGTAATAGTAGAACTAGGCTTCGGTATTTAGAGCGTGTTATCGGGTGGTAGGCTGTGGGTTTACGACATCTCCCTGTCGTTAGAAACGGCACCAAACTTTTGTCGGGTAGCTCATTATTGAGCCATTTGTAAAAGATAGTATTTGGTTTAGGGCATATTAATTTCATTTTCATTGGGGGGGGGGGTGAACACACCAATCTCAAAGATAGTCACTTACCTAGTCAGTTAATGTATGATTCTCCAAATGTACTAGCCAGCCGCGTTAGGTAGCTGCAGACAATGCTTTACAATTTAACCCTAACCAACATGTTGTCCTACGTAACACGCCTGATCTTGAAGCTTAAAGATTGAACTTAATCTCATATAGTTTATAAACTCAAAGAGAAAAAGAGCTCTTTTGTTGGTTGGATTTCTCGAGACGATGTTTAATGCCCTTGAGAATAGGTTAACATTATGGAGCCTTTTCATCCGCTCTTTTAGGCAGTCGCTATTAGAAGTGTTCCGCTCCGATGCTAGACCTGGTCCTAAACTCTGTGGCTTTCTGATCAACTAAATAAAGGTGTGAGGAATGGATAAATATGTAAGGGCTTCTGAAAACTTGAGGCAAGGTGACCGAATGTTAGAGCCTTTGACTGATTAACTGTCAGTCTCACTCTTTATTCTAGAAATCGGTGAATTTTTGAGAGCCTCTTTAGCACCTTTGATTTCTTAGGGTTGTGTTCTCCTAATTTAAATTACGCTTGCTCGGTTGACCATTGAATGAAGTTAAATAGACAAATATGGAAAGAAATATCCTTGGTCAAAGTTAAAGTAAGGGTTGGGTAATTAAAAACCAAAGCCATTAAATGTATTCCAACTAACCCTTTAATGGTATGCCTACATAAATATGCCAGTTTGGCAATAAAAACCACACTGAAGTTCATTGTACAATGTAAATGCATATTATTTTTCTCTCGTAACAAGTATGCCAAGTAATAGAAGTAAATCAGGTCAAGATTTACTGCTATAAAATATTCTATATGCCATCACGTGTCATAATCAAATCACTGGAGGAATTCTTTGTTCAAGTGTACTTTATGTACAGCTCAGGGTTTCTAGGATTGACTGTGTACAACTTTCATTTCATGCATGACCTAATATTGTGTGACCTTCTCGTTTTAGGCTTTGAATTGGAAATGGTTGAAGTGAACGCGCGGGATATGTTTTTTGTTTGTTTTGTTTTGCGCATTGTCTGCAATGCGAGTTACACTTTGTTAATTTATTTTAAGCATGCCTTTAAAAAAAAATAGTCGTAACCTGGCATTTATTCATGTTAAAAACAACAACAACAACAACAAACAAACATGGGTCATAGTGAATCAAAAGAAAAAAAAGTTTCTTCTTGTTACTTTTGTTCAAGGCTTTAATTACTTTGTTTCGTATCTAACCACGTGTGTGTGTGTGCACTTTTTGTATTTTTCAACCTCTTTTTTTTTCTTTAGGTCGGCTGCTAATTTATGTTTCCGGGCAGTCAAAATTAATGTCCCTTGTTTTAGAGAAATGAGGAAAATAAAAACCATTTCCTGTACATTGCTAAATTTTTTTTTGTGGTAACCAAAACAAAATTGACTTGGTTTTTCCTTTATTTTATAATCCACTTTTTTTAAAATACAGAGCATTACAAATTATTTCAAAACAACAACTGATACGAACATTACTTTTGTCTATGAGCACATTCAATGTTCTCTCTGGTTTTTAATGGTCAGCTCGCATATGCAAAGTGTAATGTAATCCTCACATAGTCAGCAATCACGCCGAGATCAATCGTCACAGAATGCCTGAACACTGAGCTGCAACATCACAACCTGTGGGCAGTAGAGACTAACAGCTCGTGGCCACGTCAAACATACACAAGATGGTAAAGATTCATAGACACTGTTATGCCTCTTGTCCAAAGTTGATCTAGTTTGTTTGTTGTTTTGGATTCTGGTTGTTGAATGTTGTTGTTTTTCTTTAAGGTCAGTGTTTGCACTGCATACATTTGAATGTGTACGTCTCTCAGCATTTTTAACTTTCACTGTTTCATTTTTTTTTTGGGTGGACTGTGGCCGGTATGGTCAGTCTGAAACAAAACGTTTTTCATTTGCGAAGTGCATAAGACGCTAAGTGCTTGCTTCAATGTCCAAGTAATCCACACAACATTTGTGTGTTTAGAGCTGGGTCACGTCTTGTTTTGTTTTTGTAGCGACTGCGCTCACGTCTGTCAGCTATTCACACGTTGTTGTTGCTCACTTTCCTAAGGGGTTGTTCACACGAGCAAGGGTTGTTTTATTATTATTGTCACTAATTTACTTATTTTACATAACAATTATTTCAAGGGTCACATCGCGGCAGGACGTCAACACTTTGTGTACATTGCATGTAGATCGAGAACATGTTCTTTATTTTATTGCAATGCCTTATACACACCTTTAGAATTATTTGGGGATTTCTTTTTTAATGAGGCATAAACTCTAGCTGTTCTCGATTAATTCTTACTGCAGGGCCGCCAAAGTCAGTAAATAACAAAACTCTTGACGTGAAGATGTTTTAGCTGCCAACTTTTATTACAGCATTATGTAAATATATATTGCCATAACTTGTTTAATAGTTAAACGCAGTGACCTTGAGTTTATTGGCATGATATGAAGATTAATATTATTATTTTAAAAAATGTTTTCACCTTTTGGTCGACGCCATTTAAAACCTAGAAATCAGCAATAACTTAACCTAGCTTGTGTTCAGTCAGTACAGACGTATTTATCACTGCAATCAGTTAATATGTTTAGTGCTATGCTACTTTTTATAGCTAATGCGAAATATGAATTATCTTTTTATTAGCCTCTTAACGTCTGTTTATGTTTTATAAGAAAAACAAGGCAGTTCTGGTTCGAACTAGACACATAAAGTAGACCAGGAGTGGGTAGGGGGAGGCCTTAGGATAGAACTAGATGATGAAAGACATAGATCTAGATCAAGGCTTAGCAGCAGTTTAATGAACAACTTGTAACACATTGGAACAATTTTTTATTGTGACGTGTTCGTATACTTGCAATACACTTTTCCCCACTTCCGAGTTATCGGTTATTCGTGGCAACGAGCTATTGATCTCCACTGCCCACGGGTTGCGACGTCGCAGGTCAGTGTTGAGGCCTACTCTAACGATTGGTCTCGTTTTAACGCGACTTAAACCTAACAGGATGAACATTGCCGTGTTTGTAATTATGAAGAGAGAAAGGATTGGATTATGCTTTGAGCTCTTGAAAATCATAATGTCTAATGAACATTCAAGATGCGCAAGCACGATAAATGCACAGTAACGAAATACACTTGTAACCAAACACTTGTAGCGTTGGCTTTTTATGCTTCAGATATTTTAATGCTTAGATTTCTGGGCCGTAACTCCAGTTTAAAAAAAAAAAAGAATCTGGGGGAAGGCGGGGAGAAATTGTCCATATATATATAGGCAAGTAAAGCGACCTCATAAAATCGCAAGGCCTCCATTGGTGTATTGTCTCTACGTTTCTTTGATACGACGTTTTCAAGTCAAAAAAATTTTTTTTCCACATGAAAATGATAGACCTCGTTCATCTTTAATTTCTATACATAAAAAGGGGGGGGGGGGGGAGGTAGTGGATCATTTTTAAAAAATAATTTTTAAGAAAATAAATCTTATTAAATATATTTCCTTAATAAATCAATTTTTTGTTCCGGACATGTCATTAGTGACAAGAATTAATTGTAGCAAGCTTCAAATAGCTGCGGCCTAGTTGTCGTCTGCATCACCGCCATAGTGTCACGTGACTCATTTTTCTACATTGGATTCTGAGTTACAATCTACATTTAATTATCATGTAATTTGGATCTGTATTTCATTGATCTATTAAGTAAGATTTAGCCTTCAGTTAAGTAAAGTTTTAGTAAAGAAAAAAAAAAAGAGTTTTTTAATAGCCAACATTTTTTATTTAAAATAAATATGTTAAATAATCCTTTATTTTAGGGTCGCGGATCCGTTCACACGTTGTTCGTGTGTGTTCCTGTAATTGAGATAGAAACTGAATACCACTTAATGAGGAAAAATAAAGTGTACATAATTATCGCCTCTTCTTGACTTGGCCAATGTGAACGAGACTAAATTTATATGAAGAAAACATTGACCAAGTAGAAGATACATTTAATTCTATCGGGACAATGTTTGAGTATTATTGCAATAAATGTATTTAGTTCTGTGTGCAAGTAATAATAAAGATTTCATTAGTATTTTGTTTATTTATAGTATTATCATGGTTTATTCTTTATCTACACAAAATACACACAAGGAGTGGAGCAGGCTTCAAACAGGCTTGGGGGAAGCATTTGCACATGGTATCATCTGACATGGTATAAAATTGTAAATGAAGGTCAAATATTTTTATGGAGATGTGATGTCAAGTTTAGGTCTGCCTTATGACATCACAATGACCAACCACAACAAGGTCATATACCACTCCCCCCCTCCCCTCGCTCTTGAATTGAACTAGATTTAAATCTATGAGTATTCTAGAGGTTAGTGTAAAAAAAAAAAAAGGTATTTTGTTCATCTAACTCACTTCCAAAATACGTCTTATCACTGTGGCAATATAAAGTCTACCCAAGACAGCTGACGACAATACCGCTTATCTTGCATCATTCACACTGCAAAGCCACCAACCAATCGCCAACTTCTTATCACCATAGAAACACACACACACACACTCTATTTGTCAATACAAGCTTCTAGTTTATGTGGAGTTAAAAGAATTGTTCAAGAGGTTTTTTTTTATCAAGCTAGTTATATACCTACAAAGGTTAGTTCGACTAGCTGTCTGGAGATAGAGCTCAACGAGCACACCCTTGAGCAATATTCAAATTTCAAACACTAATAAAATTTCACTAAGATGAATGAAGCATAGTGCATGATTTGACTAAATGCATTATATCCACGACTTCAGTGGCAGTACTGTTTGCGACAGTCTCTATATTAAGTGAATATCTTTATCAAAGATGTTTTTGATTTTAAGTACTTAACCCTTAAAATGCGTTGGGTAGTTTAGCCTGTAGACATCAGTTAAAATGCGTTGGGTAGTTTAGCCTGTAGACATCAGAATTGTAATTCCATTTTGTATGCACTCATTGTAAAACTGCTCAGCACTTTAAGGGTTAAGTAACTCACTTTTAATCCTTACATTGTTTCTTTATGTAAACAAAAAAAAATTACCTTTATATACATATAATTCTTGCATAACTTGAAAGGGAATTTTTTAAAATGTATCACTAGGAATCCAATTAAGCAATGAGCTAACCAAAAAAAAAGAAGAAAAAAAAAACCCTCCACCTGTTAGGAGAAAAAATTGGGTGAGAGGTAATAGATGTCTGAACCTAAATAGAAACGTAATGAATGTGCTTCCTCAAATCTGTCAGCAGCAACATCCTTTGGGGCCTTGGTTTGAAGTAGTACTGTCAGCCTAAAATAACCAGGTGATGCATGAATCATCCCACTACATTTTTGTTGTGTATATCTTGGCTGTTGAGGAAGTGGAGGAGGTTGTAAAACAGAATCTAGAACTTCTTTACAAGAATTAAAATGCGTGATGGTGGAAGGGGGCACTGAGTTTAAACCAAAGGAAACAATTGTATGTTTTTGTTACAGTTTTAGAAAGTTTATTAGCATAATGGCAACACTTTTGAAATGAGTAATTTCTTGAAGGGATTTAATTATTCTTGTTTTGTACACAATCCGATAAGGTTATAAATAATTCTCTTTTATAAATATTTAGATCTGTTGATTTTGAATGTGAAGAAGAGATTAGAAAAGAATGCTGTCATGAACATTAATCAAAAACAATTTTCTTATCATTCTTTTAGCAGCCAATTATAAACCTGCTACCTCCAAAGTAAAGTTTTTTTCCTCTGGTTTCTTTTTTTCATATTAAGTAGTGTTAATATATTGCCTTTTTGTTACCTTAATAAGCATGGGGTTTTTTTTGGGAGGGGGCTGGGAAAGGGATGTATTCTACTTTTTTTTTATATATAAAAATGAGCTACTGCAAGGGTAAACAACAGTATAGAAAATACAAAAACATGCATGTATTGTAACCCTTCCTTGGTCAGGCAGGGTTACAAATATGCATGTTTTTCATATAATATAATATGATCATTTGATCTGATATATGAGTGTTTCTCCAGTACTGATATCAAAAAGTGTCACATTTGGCTAAAAATTGAAGTTGAAGTTTTTGGTTTCATTTTAAGTGTATTCACTTCTTCAGCCATTGTACTTTAAGAATTTATCAATAGAAAATGAATTGGAATACATACATTTCCTCAGCAGTACTGGCAAAAGGGGTACCCACTTTTGCATTTCAGGTGCATTATTGGGACACCATTTATGATTTAAGTACAGCTAACTGTTAATTTGTTTGCTTTTTTAGCATAATTTGAATGTTTCTATTGTATTAAGCAGCTAGACACTACTGGTAAAAGTTTTTTAAATAAGATTTTTTTATAAGAAAATAGAATTTATGCTATACTTGCATTATAGCTAAATATATAGGTTATTATTTGCTGCAATATCTCAACGATAATTCAAGCATTTATTATAACATGACTATTATATCACATGATGTTGCTGGTGCTACAACGGGACACCAATATGAAATATATAGTTTTTTTTTGTTTATACATGCTAAAATAAAAAAATTTAAAGTCTGTAAATACAATATCAATTATTCTTATATTAGTGATTCACAAAATAGTTTTCTATAACCATAAATGAATGTTTGTAATGTGTTCAACAATCCTTTTAAAAAATATATTAGACATAACTGCCTCAAACATGACCTAATCATAGACTAAAAGTTGCAGCTTTCTGACTTTCAATTTACCAAGAACAAGATCCAAAACTAGATTTACATATAAATTGAAAAATAGAGTAGATTTAAATCTATACAAGACCTATATATAGATCAAGACTGGTTTAGTGTCCCGTGAAGCACCACAAACAATGATAAAACAATAAGGTTTACATTAAGTTAGATTAAAAAATAGTATTCTATGTATTCTAGATCAAACTTGATAATAATAAGATTAATTCTTATTATAATTCAAAACTTTGGGGAGAAAAATACTTATATCTAGATCTCTGAGATTTTCTGGTATGATTGGACATGCAGTGTTTTGGGTGCTACAGTGAAAACATGTGGGACACCATGTCTATTAATGTCTCCTGTTAATTGCTATGTAGCCTTTTCCCAAGAAAATGTAGCTAATTGTGTACTAAGCAGTATCAGAGATACCATTAAGTAATTCCCATCACATTAATAACTTTGGTTGTTCTTTTTGTCAAGCGTGTTTGAGGTGCTTCACCTGGGACACCAAGACCTATTTTACTACAATTATATCAATTTTTACAGTTTTAAAGAAAAATATCACTGTGTAAATTAATCTTTGATGCTTTTAGTAACAGAGACACAATTGGGAGCAGAATCCTTTAGTTGGTTTACAATTGATAAAGGTTTAAAATTTCAAGTTTAGTGGGACACCAAGTGATGCACCTGTGACGCATTTTTTACGGCGACATCTAAGTAATACCAAAGTAAATATAAAATACAAAGATATAGATAATGCAATAACATTATATTGTTAACCTATTTCAACAAAAATGTCTGTTCAATAATCCTTGCTTTTAGTAGAATATTACTTCAACCTAAGCCAGGTATTCCATGTTACATCAAAAGATGCCATTTTGTGCACTATTTCACACATTTTCTACAATTTTAAAATTCCACTATGCACTTTTCAAGCTCAAAATATCACAACTTATAGGTAAACCATTTCTAAGTGCAATGAAAAGAAAATTGTGACATTTAAATAAGAAGTTTTTGAGTTATAGATTTTTTAGTAAACCAATACCTATTTGTCACCAGTACTGGAGAAACACTCATATACATCTTGAAGAATGTAATATTTTAAAATAAAATAAATCCAGTAGAATGCAACCCAACACAGAAATGGTATTCCTTGGGAGATACTTTAACAAGAACAATGCTGAAAGTTAGCAAATGGCAGAAATACCACTTATCATGAGAACCCAATCAAGATACTAGCTTTATAGTCATAAAAATTGTCATCATTCACAAATGAGACATACTATAAGCAATCAAAGAATGTACCGGGTATATGTTATGTACAGTATCAATTACGGTATCAATACAGCAGCATATCTTAATTTAATTTTTTTTTTTCAGAAAATAATGAATATAAATTTGTTTCATCTATTACAGGAAGCATCTGATCATGTTCAGAACTTAGCTAAAGAGATACGCAAAAAAACGCTAGGCGCACTCACACCTGGTTACAGTTTTACCAGGAGTCTACGTTATATGCTAGATGACCTACTTCCAGAAAATGCCCATGTGATAGCCCAGGGCAAGCTGTACATCTCTCTGACCAATGCCCAGACAAAGAAAAATGAGCTGATATCTGACTACAAGTCTAGGGATGAATTAATTGACGTAAGTTTTTTATTTGTTGGTTACTATGAAACTGGTGATTTTATTTTCTATTTCTTAACAACAAAGATAAAGTCTAGTAATGCAAATGCCCTCCTTTAATGTTAGCAAAAAGCTTTGTCAGTGCCATGCTCACATTTGTTTTTACCATAAAAAAAATAACAACACCCTTGCTTAGGGCCACGATCTAAACATTTTACCATCACAGAGAAGATTCAAAATACCAATCTCAGAAACAGACACAAGAACTTTTTTGTCCAAGTCTCTTGATATAAATTTCACATGTAATATTTAAGTGAAACTGTGAGATTTAGTGTGATATTTGCTTTGTAATGCAAACTTGTAAGAGAAATTTCCTCTTGGATAATAAAGATTATTACTGTTAAATGTCATCTATTAAATTCAGTATAAATTACTTAATCCAATTTTTCTGTTTGTAGGCGCTAATTGCCAGTTGTTATATTCCTGTGTATGCTGGGATGAAGGCACCAACCATTGGCGGCAAGGTAAGTTACTGAAAAAGTATGTTTCACAAATGATTTTCCAGTTAAATATTTTGTTTTATTGAAATTTATAGGTCTACAAGTTTTTTGCTAAAAATTTAACACGTAGATTACTGTAATGAAAAAAAAGTCCCTAATAGTGTCCTTAACTTTTAAAGGAGAATAAAAAAATGTTTGGTTATTATACTGGCATTATTACACTCTTGTTAATACCCAAAGAGCAAAATATTCAACCCAGTAGCTTTTCATATAACCTGCTCCATGGTTTGAACATGCAGCTGATGAAACTCTGTGTTGTCCTTTAAACTCTTCAATCTAAGTCTAACTTACTTACTTAGACTTAGGTCCTCCAGTGCTATTACGTACATAGAATGGCAAGCTCCTCTGACAGAGAAAGGGTCATATGTGACTTCCACAGATAGTACCCATGGATACCCCCCTTTCCCCCACCTTTTTTTTTTTTTTACAAAGAAAAAAAAAATTCACAAGTTTGTTATCCTTAATGAAATTATATTATTTTATTGCATGCTTCAGAAGGATTTTAAAGCATAAACATAAAATAAAATGAACAGCTCTAATAAATGTTTACTTCTAATGGACAATCACTTTTAGGAAAATTTTATTTGCTAAGAAGTATCTTTCTGAATAGATATTGAATGTTTATTTCTTTTGTGTTGTTTCCAGAAATATATAGATGGTGGTTTGACAGACAATATGCCTAGATTTGAAAGTGGAAGAACCATTACTGTTTCTCCCTTCGATGGCAAGTCAGATATTGGCCCTAAAACAGGTCAAGAGCTAGAGAAAAAAGCCCATTTTATAAATTTCCAAAATCAGGACTATCAGGTAGAGGTTAGACTATTTTTTTTTCATTAAACATAGCTGCTATATTCTTATTTGAGAACACTTCCTATAAACTGGAATGGTTATAGCTTTCTTGGTTTATTTAGTTTTCAAGTTAAATTATATCTGAAAAATGTTTTAATAAAGTTAAGCTTGCTTTCCTTACTTACAATTGATATGGTCACATTCCATAACTGAAAAGGTTGCTAAAAGTCATGAATTAAAAGTTTTGCTTACAAAATAAACTGTCGTTATCCCCTTAAATCAGAGAAAAAGACTTAAATTTAAAACAAAATTTGTACATATGTGCTTCAATCCATTCATATAATGTTTTTTTCTGTCACAGGTCAATATGAACAATTTTAAGAAAGGCAAAGATGCTTTCTTCCCTCCAAAATCTCATATTCTTCAAGAATACTTCGAGAAAGGCAGATTTGATGCTAGCAGGTTTCTAATTAGAGAAGGTCTATATCAGATCAACACTCAACAGCAACAAGAACGAGTACTTTATGAATCTTCTGTTTGATAAAGGCTTTAGGATTTATTTTTATCTGATACTACTTTGTAAATCATGTACATGATCATTCTTTAGCTAAGATATTTTCCTAGTTCTCAAGATTTAGCAAAAGGAAAAAAGTATTTTTTTTCTCTATACCATAAAAACAATGTCAATCAATGATCTTTTCCTCACTGCTTACAGTGACATTTTCATTCATTCTCATCTACTCATTCAAAGAATTGTGAAGTGTTTGAAATCAAATTATTTGACAATGCATCACATCTCATTATACCAAGTGTTTGAAGTGCAATATCAAATTTTGCATTGCAATCTTTTTTGTCAAGTGATTCAATCACCCTAACAAAAAAAAAATTGTTATTTGAAATAACTCAAGATCTTGAGAAAAAAAATACCCGGTGCCTGTGGCTGAGAAACCTTTTAAGCTTGTCTATTGAAGAATCAAAAATCCATTCTGAATTTGCTTGTTTTTTTTTTTTATTTTATGTTATTTTTGTGTTTTAATACATGTATCTATAAAGATGAACCTCAAAACACATCATCCTTAGATGAGTGTCTTTCTAATGGATTTGTGCCTTGGCATATAATAAAAGAAATTAAATAAATAATTTTTAGGACGTTAGAATACAACTAGGAACATATTAAGGTCCCATTGATGAATGAGGACATTTGTTATGTATAGCTGTATTGCTAGTCTATGGAATGGTTTTGCCAACTGAAAAATAGAGTAAAATGTATCATATCAAGCACATTACTTTGTTGACTTTAGTACAATTGTAAATATACTTCATACACATTTATCATTTATTTGATTGCTTATAAGTTATGGGAGAAGCTGTTCAAGAATAAAGAGATTATACTTTATCATTTCTAAAACTTGTCTAAAGTGAGGGGAAGTGTAAGTAAGATTGCTGGATTATGTATGCAAAATGTTTTATGAGTTAGACAATTTAGTTCCCACATAGATCTCTTTCTTAACCTCCCTCTTTTTTCGTCATCCAGGAGGTAAAGTGAGGGACATCAAATTATTTTTGGGATTTTTTTTTTTTGGGTACTTTATCTGTAATTGAGCATTAATATCTTTTTGTTAACAGCCACAATGCATCAGATCTTCAACAGACTAAGATCTTGCCCAATGTACTACACATTTTAGTAGTGCTTTCCCCATCTAGATTGGTTGACTTGGCATTTCAACATTGTCAGTTTTTCCTTCTGTTGGCGTGTCAACTTTTTATTTTCTGTTGGACACATTCTTAGCATGGAGCTGAGATACATAGGGAAATGTCTTACTTTAAACTATGTTTTTATTTTCTCAAAATGTTTAGTCCTGTCGTTTTGAAAAAAATAAAATCCTGTCAACTAACTTTAGCTATTGTGTGAAATACCTGTACCGTAATATTTGTTTTTTGTTTCAAAAATGTTTTGTTTCCTTACATTTCAAGTGACCTTGATGTATATATTATATGTATATATTTATGTATTATACTAAATAATATATTTTGTATATATAAAGTAAGCTTTTGTAGGCATTATATACAAATGCAGAGCTTAAAGGTTTTGACAGCTGGAGGCAGAAATTTCATCATGTCAAAAATTCAAAATCATACTCTGTAGCCATTCATTTGTATCCAGTCCAGTGATAAATTGGAAACCAGTAGAATGTGAATGTGACTATTAAGAATAACAATAATCTTACCGTTAACTTGTTTTTCTTGCAATGGGTGATTTCAGTAGACTTTAGCACTAGAAATACTTTTTAGATTTTAATTTTGTTTTGGATTGGGGAAAGGAGCTAACTTTTGATGGGGTTGAAAAGTTGAAGTGAGTATGTAGAGAACTGGTACATATCCTAAAATAAGGTCACCAGTTTATCCTTTAGCCTTGTTTGGGAGAGATTGGAGGCACCATTTTGCATAGCTAAAAAAAAGAAGAAATTGATGAGGTAAAATGACTCTATATAAAAAGGATGCGCTGCAGATTGACCATTGAATTCCTGTTAGTATTAAAGTTCAGTTACTACTACATTCTGTGTTGTGATGTTAAGAAACATTCCAAATGTTAATGTGCCTTGATTTTCTTGTGCTTGTGTTTTGTGACATGGCAGACAGTGTTGCTCTACTTCCCAGAATTGTTAAGTGCCCTCTGATGTCCATCCTTTCAAAATGAATGTACAACTAGAGCATAGAATACATTTAGTACTTTGCAAAGTCTGTACAGCCAAAGTATTTTTTTTAGAGTTTTAGCTAATTAACAGTGTTGTATTAGCTATCACATGCAAAATAAGTTTTAAGTCATTTATAGTTATGATGACTAATCTAAAGAATAACAAAACTAGGACTGTATTCATGAATTCCTCAGAAATATTTGTTGTAAAAAATTGGTGTAAATTGGATATCTTGTTACATTAGCTAATAACTGTTTACTTCAATATTGCAAGCAAAACTATCAAACAATACATGAACATATCTTACTATTATAATACATGAAAATTTTAAATTGTATAACTTTCAACTTTTTTTTATAGAAAAAACAACAAAGTCTGTTTAGTTGTATTTTTTTATTACCATCTTTCAATTAAATTGTAATGGTTACACGTCTTCTTGTGGACCAGGTTTGAGTCACTTGTCCACAAAATGTAAAAATTGTCTGCTCAAGATGCCCCTTACCTATATATGCTATTTTTTCTACAGGGTGTACAGTTTGTAAAAAAAAAATATAATGAAAGAGTGGCTTCCCTTGCCATAAAGTTATTAACTTATTCAATTACTTTTTTTTTTTTTTTGCATGTTTATAAAATAAATTAAAGCTTAATCATCAAACAAATGTTCTGAGAGTCTGTATTTTAGTTTCAAAATGTATAATTATGAGTGGTGAGCTTTACCAATCATCTCAAATGGACTATAAGAAAGATCCTACTAAAAGGATTACTATATATATATAATATACTATAATGAACTGCACAATATAAGCTAAATATTCTTTTAAAACATAACAGACAACAAAATTCAAAAGAATAAATTTAAAATAAATGTATAATACACCCTAAATGTACAGTCTGCAGGGTGGACCCATGAACAGTTGAATTAAGCTGCAGGTTAAATTAATATTTAAAACCTTTATGTATAATAATAAACATGATGACGACCCTATTTTAATATTGAAATCCTAACACACACCGCTGTTGGACACCCTCCATCTTTGAAATAAAAAATAAGCCGTGTGTGCCTTTTTGTACTAAGGTTAAACAAAGGCACTGATAGTATTTCAACTAACTATGATGAAGTCCGCGCTGTAAACACCAGTAGCTACTTAACTTAATCCTGTATTGACTGCCAGTGGAGCATACAGCCACAACAGTACCTCGCCATCGGACTCTATTCTGTTCCCCCCCCCCCCTCAGTTAAGTCCATGCCGTGTCCATCCTGCCATTTTAGCTTTTTGGTCTATTAATCGATCGGTAGACCACTAAAATGCAAGGAGTCCTATACAATGTTTAACCTGCAGCATAGCCGTAAGGACGGCGCAAATACATTTCTCTACACTTCACGATAGAAGAGCTCTGAGCACCTTCCCTCCCTTTGGGTTACGTCTTCCGTAGGCCTGTGTAGGTAGCCAACGTTTATATAGACTCAAGAGAGGAACACCGATACAGATCGTCTGATAATAGTTAAAGAACACTGCCAGAGCGTAGCGCCAGCTACATTAGATGTTTAAACAGTCATTCACATAGTCAGCGGCCTTTCACCCTTTAAGAATTGCTTCTACTGTATATATGGTGCTAGTGCAGGCCTAATGAAAAGACCTAGATATAACGCACAGTGACACATAGATCTTTGCCGGTCTGTGTCTGCATTATGGTTGAAGATGTAGCATTACCTGTTCTTATAGTCGGCCAGTTTATACTATTTGTGCCACGCCCTTTGCGGGGGGGGGGGGGGGGGGCAGTCAGTGATTAAAACAACAGTGCATTACGGTTGTAGACTAGAAAATGACACTATCCGCGGGAAATCAAAAAGATTTTTTTTTTCATTTTGTCCAGGAAACTTCAAAGCAAACAAGATTTAGATAAAGAGACAAAAAAGGACATAGAATTTGAGAGCTAGAGGTGTTGGGGAGGTGGGAGCGTTGTGATGCGGGCCGTTTTACTAAGGGGTTTAAGAGTGTTGCGGGCTAAAAAAAAATATAGGCCTATACCAACTCTGAAAATCGAAGCGTAGAACGGGTAGGACATCAGCTAGTAGAATTATATAAAGATTACTAGTAGACTAGTAGTAATAGGTCTTTTGAGAGAAGTGAATGACATGTCTATTTTTTTTTTATAATTCAGGTGACATAGGCCTACTGATCTTTCGGCTCTCAATCTTTGGATAAAGAAAACGACGCCCCATCCATTTTCTCTCTCTCTCTCTATGTCTAATATTTAGACCAGGCCGCCAGGGGCCGGTGCTTTATGGGCGGTAGGGCTGCCGAAAGAGCCACATTAAATTTCAATAAGTCCCATAAACGTGATTGCCCTCGACTTACCTTTTATAAAAGATCTTTACTAACTTTACTGTGTACTACTAGCTACATATTCCAAAATAATGGATTCGCATATCCTCTATTAGCGCTAAGAGGTTAAGAAACAGATTAAGGCCTATATTTTTTCTATTTCCTACAGCAGTCGAACTATTGTAAACATACTCGTGTGAATCTAAAATGGAACCCTAAACTTAAACATTATGAAGTATTTCTGTATGTTATGATGTAGTTATGCCTGCCGCGGTCTGTAGATTCACTGCTATCAAAATTGACTCATAGATGAATTGTCTCTCTAATGTGCATTATATGATTGGGTTGATCGGTACGTCGCAAGATCCCGGGATTTCACAGCTACGAAGTCATTGACAAATCACAATTATTATTTAAACAGTTAAACATGTCACCAAATATGAATCGAAATGAAAAGATAAAGAAAAAGAAGAGAGATGAAAAACAAAAATTGCTGACATCCTCTGCGAAAAGTTGCAGTCAAATTACTGATTTTCTCGCCAGTTTGACACAAACAATTCAGGAACGTTGCTGAATCTCGAGATAACTTTCACGAGGGACATTTTACAGCTCCATTTTCTCCTGGAGATCATGTCACGTTAGACGACTTAGAAACACATTCCTGTCCGAGAAGATGCGAGACTTGAAACGCTTTACTTCCTGGATATACATGTCTGTGCACCTTCAACTTCCAATGTCTTTGAATAATTGAATGTCTTTAAATGCGATCACGAGACAGTACAGTAGGCTATAAGTGTCTGGAAACACTAATGTGATTTAACGTTGACTTACCCGATTGGGTATTAGCACTTGAGGTAACGAATTGATGAACAGAAATATGAAACGTGGAATGTAAAGACGATGGCTAATGTAAAAATGATAGCAAAGAGTGCCTTCTTGTAATAACTGACCCAATGGGTATTAGTGGGGTCATGGGTGGTTCAACCCCCCCCCCCCGAAATGAAATCCCCCTCCCGGAGGGGGGATCGGAATTTACTCACTGATGTTTTGCTTTGATTTTGTTTATTTTAGGTGAGATTTTAATACTAAACCATCACTAAGGCGGTTTTGAGTTTAAAACCCTCTAACGGGGGGGGGGGGGGGTCGATTTAAAAACCTTATACCAGGGGGGGGGGGGGGGTTGAGTTAAAAAAACCCTATCAGGGGTTTTTACAGTTAAATCCCACTCTTCTATGAAACAAAACAAAAAATGCAAACGACAATCCCAAAATTCCAAGAGCACAGTTAAGGAAGATTTTGATTTAAAACCCCTTCCAAAATTTACAATAAATCCCCTCTTCAATATCAAAAGGAGCAAATTACACACTCAAAATTCTATGAGCGTAGCCAAAGGGGTTTTGAGTTCCCCCCCCCCTCCCCCTCTTTCTTCAGTAGGGTTTGAAGCTAAAAAATACCTCTTCAATATAAAAAAAAAAGCTAATTACGCACTCAAAATGTTATGAGCGTAGCGAAATGGGTTTTGACTCAGTTTTGAGTTTAAGTTTAAACCCCCCTTCAGCGGGGATGGAAATAAAAAAATACCTTAAATAATAAAAACAAAGCAAATTATACACCCAAAATGCTATGAGAGTTGCTAAAAGGTGTTTTCAGTTTCAACCCCCTCCAGCGGGTTTAAAGCTAAAAAATACATCTTCAATGTAAAAAAAGCAAATTACGCACTCAAAAATGCTATGAGCGTTGCTAAAAGGGGTTTTGAGTTTAAACCCCCCTTTAGAGAGGTTTGATGCTAAAAAAATACCTCTTCAATATAAAAAAAGCAAAGTACACACCAAAATTATTTCTGCGTAGCCAATCCTATTGGGGTTTTTGAGTTTAAACCCCTCTTATACAGATGGCTTTTTTAAAACTTTAAACCCCTCCAGATGGTTTTGAGTTTAAAATTCCCCTACAGAGTGTTTTGAGGTGGAAAACCTCTATCTTCAATATTATTCTAAAGCAAACTACAGTTATTAAGTTCTATTACCGTAGCTAAATGGGGTTTTGAATTTTAAAAAAACAACAACTCCAGAGATTTTTTAGTTTAAAACCCCCAACAGATGATTTTGACGATAAACATTCCCTTTTCGATGTAAAATCTAAAGCAAACTACAGTCACTTAATTCCAAGAGCGTATTCAACATAGGTTACACATTTCTACCAGTGGCGGGGCTCCATTAATAAAGTGAAGTGAATAGTCATCTGCCAAAATTGAAAAACACTAAATGTGTCTCAACAAACATGGCTAAGACAGATTTTAGGAGTCAGTTATAGAGATCGGGTCTAAATCAAGGAAATCCTATGCCGGATTGGGAGTCGACCCCTTAGTAAGATTGTGACAGAGCGTCGCATGAGTTTGCGGGTCATGTTCTCCGTTAAAATGAATAAGAAGAGCTTGCCAGCAAATGCGCTGAACGGCGCGGGAGGGTCTAAGTCAGTAAGAATAGCACATTAGGTTTTTGAAAATAAACTTGTTAATAGCAGGAAAATGCACTGTAAATACCTCAGAATATGCATTTTGTTGGCTTTCAATACCAGAAATAGTGCTTGGCGGCGGGGCTCCGCCCCGCGATGGGGGAGCTCCAAGCGCTCCCCCAAACCCCCTTGCTAACAATGCGCAGGGAATCTACAATTTTTCCACTAACTTCAGGAAGAACCTATTTTAGGGCACAATAAACGTCTTCCGAAAGAATGAAGGGTCAGAATGTAATAAAGATTATATACACACACACACATAAATACATATAATTTTTTCTCGGGGGGGCGGGCATCCCCCCCCCCCCCCAAACCCCTCCCGAAAAAAATCCTGGCTACGCCCATGAGTGTGGTAGAGTACAATTTTTTTTTATGGGGGATGGTATTTTCAAATCATCAGCTAGGCTTATGAGTTCGTTCTAATACCGTAATATTAATAAATAACTTGTGAAATGAGGTTTCTGCATAGGCTAAAAAGCATCATGACAGAACACTTGTAGGATTTTATGTTAAAGACTGATGATGTAAGGCGTTCAAAAGAATTTGTTTTGGACACAAGCATAAACGTGAGCAAGTAATTGGTTGATGAGGGACTTTTTTTATTCCTTGAATGTGGAGACATTTATTTGTTGCAAGAACGTTTCAAGTTAGAGACAGCGGTAGTCAGTGCTACTGGGTGGTTGGTGTGCTGGCAGTAATCTTAACAGATTATCATTATACCATGAGATTATGATGACCAGATTCTCTGCCACTTTTGGTTTCTCAGGAATCGTCCTAAAGTAGCTTGGTTCTTACCTGACCGAACGCACTCAAAATGTCGTGGTTTACAGGACAATCTTACCAAGCGTAATATTATTTTTAGCTAAATTGCATTTTCCTTTCATTTCATGCCACCGAAGATCATTTGGGTGGCAGCTGGCCTTTGGGCATTTACCAGAATGCCCATATCATGGGTTATTTCCAGTCCGCTAATGAATTCAGTGGTATTGTACAGCTATATGATTTTTCAGTTCCCTCTCGCCTGGTTTTTCCACTAGGTCTTATTCAATAAACGAAATTGCCAAACTAGTGAATCGTAAATTCGCACACACACACACATACAAACATATTTGATATATTTTTGCTTGGGGGAGGAGACAGAAATCCCCCCCCCCAAAAAAAAAAAAAAAACAACACCTGACTACGCCTATGTGTTGCCCCACCTGTTCTACCTTACTTATGGCCCTGTAGCATTAATACTCTCCCGACTTGACTGGCTTTGACAAGTGCTGTGCTGGTGGGTACAGATCTAAAGATCTACATGTGTCCTGACGACAATTTTGATTATATTTATAGCACCTATAAAATCCTATATGGATTTAGAATTAAAATTACTATATCACAGACCTGCATATCTAGATTTATGACCATAGACTCAACATGTCTATTTTACTCTCCCCACTCAAAAGAGGTTATCTCTAGAGCTAGTCTATATTTATTTAGATAGATCTATATTATATTATGTTTAGATCTAGTAGTATGTAGTAGAGTATGATCATAGACTATACTTAGTCTTAGACCACTTATACCTAGTCTTAGTCTTATCATTTTATGAGTTTGAGTTATTATTTTAATTATTTATCATAATAATGATAATTCAAATGATTATGACTCCAACTCCAGAGTACCAATAGTACTAGTAGATGATCTAGTGAGGAATCTAGTCACTGTTTGTTAGTAGTGTTAGTTAGTACTTTTACTTTAGTTTTATTTTAGTGTTGTGTGTTCCCTACTTGACAAGTCACAAGGGTATTCTAATAGTAATACTCTAACAATCAAACCTGAAATTACCTTTAACTTTATCTAGACTACTGTACTGTTAGTATTATCTGTATGTATTTACTATTGTCACTATACTATTATATAAATAATATTAGTAGTATTTTATATTAAATTATATTTAATTTTTTTTATTAGACTCTAGATTAGTCTAGATCTACTAACTACTAGTGAGCGCAAACATCTTAAAATATATTGTAATTGAATCTTTTCCAGGCCTGATGTCCACATGAGCATGGATTTCTAATCTACTAATTTAATCTAGATATCATTAGACATTAGATCAAGAGTCTCACCAGTGACCAGTACATAGATTTAATAGATCTAGATCTTTATATATATTTTGTACACCATGGAATCCTCGGTAAGTAACTAGATCTACTTTAAATTTTAATTTATATTCAAAGTCTATGTATATAATATAATATGTAAAGTTTAATAATACATTGCAAACTGAGCCCATGCGTGGTTACATGTAATTTATTTTAGCTTTCCATGTTTTGGGTTACCAGATATCTGGCAAGTGGAAGACTTGTAGAACTCCCTGTTAAGGTCACATCCTTGGTAATGCATTGTCATTGACCTAAAATGTGAAGATATAAACATTTACAACTTTCACATGTTTCCATCAGTTGAAATCAAGACTTCATTTCTTTTCAAAAGTGCTAAAAACACAGAAAGACTCATAAATGATTATTTCATGCATACAGTGCCTAATGAAATGTGATATTGCCTTGAATGATTTTCATTTGTTTGACCAGTACTGCAACATGAAGTAATTTGCAGGACACAAAAATCAGCATAGTGACTAGATCTAGAGATATAGATTGAATTTAATTAATAGAACACACATTTCATAACCACTTGACTCAAAGAAATAGATAACAAACAGATACTATATATGTATTTAAATTTTATAAGAATGATTTTTAAAGAAAAAGCGTTTAGAAAAAAACATGCTGCCAAAAAGTTTAAATTGTGTTGTCATTGGCTTTGGTAGACTGGGAATGTAATTTAAAAAGATTAAGAAGAAGAAAGTATTAGGATCACATTTCTCAGATGTACACATTGAATATAACAATTTAAATTACTTCCATTTTCTGTTTTAGATTTCACAGCATGAAGCTCTTGTCAAAAAGAAGCTTCAGAGATTTCTATGGGAACTAGCTAATTTTGGTTCAGTCCGTGGCTTCAAACATTTCTCTTGCTATTTGAGAGGAAAGGAGGAGTTACTTGTCAGTGTCAAGAATAAAGTTCAGGTATGCATTTATAAGTCTTTGAATATAGTTATTAGTTATCTGCAGTAAGTGAATATAGTTATTATTTATCTGCTGTGATAAGTATATATTGTTACGTATTTCTGAATCTTCTGGCTAAATGTATTAGTAGGCACACAAATAAAAACACTGTAAACAACTTGACGACTCAACTTTTTAGTTTCATATAATTTTAATGACTATTAACTCTAACAATTCGTCACTGTAACATGTAGCATAGAAGACTGTACAATATCTGTCAGTTGACAGTTAGTATACTTCGTTGTAATTCATCTCTTGTCAACTTGCATCAAGCCATATTCCACAGAACAGACCAACGACACACTTCCCAGTGTCGCTCCAGGTCTCCCAAAGCTGAACCAAGTCATACTAAAGTCTTCCAAATCAGAGCCGTACACGTCTTACATCGACTGTATCGACTGTAACGGCTCAAGTCCACTGTAGTTCGCTGTATAGACTTTAACGACAGTAGTCCACTCCAGTTAACTCTACCCTAGTTAACTTGCATCGAGTTGTACACATTTCTCTTCCACTGTCTTGCACAGTAGACAACAGTAACGAAGACTGTACTGACGATTCTACCTACGACTCCACTCGACTGACTCCACTCACGACTGACTTTCCCATTAACTCTCTGGCTTATATAGAGTCCTTAATCGCTCCTCCAAAGTTGCACAAACATTGCTAGTATCTTCTGGAACAACACGTGAGGAAACGTCACATCCTGTCTTTATTTATACATGTAGATTCCAGAGAACACCCACTGCAGTGTCATCAAGCCAGAGTCACACATAGTGACCTCTATCTGTCACTGTTCATTAGTAATTGCCCCCTTCTTAGATCTGTTTGTCCCCTGGAACAACATGTGAGGACACGTCACATCCCGTCTTTGCTTATACATGTAGATTCCAGAGAACACTCGCTGCTGTGTCATCTTGCCGGGGTCATACGTTGAGCTCTACCTATCACTGTTCATTTGTAACAATATAAATTGTGTGTCCTTTGCTAATCAGTTCTACTACAACACTTTGCAAGATAGATATATGTTAATTTACTTACAATGCATCCAGTTACTGCTTGACCCCAGTCTAATTTTGGTCAACATGAACATGTAGACAAAGAGATAGACTAACTGATGGCAATATTAGTACATGAGGATATGATAAACTTGATTTGTGAAGGAACTTCAGAAACCTACAGCCTACACTCTACGCTATCTTCTTTGTGGTTTATACTCAACTAAATATTTACTTTTAAAAATGACCTGAAATTATTTTTTTTATTTCTCCTGGGAAAATCCTAAAAATGAATTCAACTTTGATGCATGACCTCTTAATTCAGGCTGTCATATATATATATATTATTGTCTATAAAGGTAATTTATTCCTGACCAAATTGATATCTCTGCTATTTGTTGTTCAAGAGATGTGGAAGCTGAGTGGTAAAGCACTTAACTTCCAAACCAAAGGATTCCGGATTTGAATTCTGTTGAAAACTGGTAATTTAATTTTGGGATCTTTAGGGCATGAGTTCACCCAGCTCTAATGGGTACCTGACGTAAGATGGGGAAAAGTTAAGTCAGTTAGTCATTGGGCTGGCCTCATTAACCATGGGCCACAGAAACAGATGACCTTTACACCATCTGCCCATAGATTGCAAGGTCTGAAAGGGGAACTTTACTTGTACTTGACTTATGAGCTATTCAGTTGTAAAGATGACCTCTAGTTTAAATCTACAATGAGAATTCACTCAAGTTAAATTAGTATCTATCAATGTTTGTTTTTTGTCACTGTTAAGTTTAGTCAGTGATGTTTTATATCAAATTCATCTGATTTATTATTTTGTTTTGTTTTTGTTTTCCTCCAGGGAAGTACAACTTCAATAATTAACACCACTTTGCCACTACCTCCAGCTAAAAAACCTTTGTGTGCTACAGATAGTTTTAATTCATACAACTTACCTTATGATAAGTAGGTCACAACCTTAACTCATACATCTTACCTTGTGATAAGTATGTCACAACCTTAACTCATACATCTTACCTTATGATAATTATGTCACAACCTTAACTCATACATCTTACCTTATGATAAGTGATTTTGTGATTTATATGCATTTTACCTTTTGAACTACTAAAAAAAATAGTAATATAAAAAAAAAAATTCATGATTGACTTATTTAAAATCCATTTTTCAGGAGTTCTATAGTTTTCTCCCTCCAAACTCAGACACAACTTAGAGGTAGACAAGACAGAGAGGCAGATCTTTTGCCAGCATCACCATCAGAGGAGGAATCCCAACAACCAGTAAGTTGTTTGTTGACCAGCATGCATTTTATTTAATAACAGTCATCATTGTTATACAAAAATATCTGCTTTGTTATAAGAAGAGACTAGCCTACATCTGGTTTACAGCAGTCTGTAATCTTGTAAGTTTGCTGAGGTTTGGGGTGTACATGCTGTCCATTCTGTTCTTGGATGTTTTAGGGTTTGAACAAAAAGTTTTTTTTTTTTTTTTGGAAGTTTTTTTTTTCTTAATTGTAGAGGAAATGCTATAACCACACACACTCTAAACCTTCCATAAAGCACACTACGTTTTACACACACACACACAAATAGTAATATAAAAAGAAATTCATTATTAAAATTGAACTTTCTAAAAAGTCTAATAATTAAATGTAATCCTGTGTACTAATAACAATTAGTGTACCTAACTTAAGGAGCTCATTCAAACTGTGTGATAGAAACTGTTTCTGTTTTGTTTTTTTTTCAAAGAGCTCAAAAAGTTGTGCAAAGTTATCACCAAGCTCATGTAATGATAGGAATAAAGAAACAATAATATGAATGTTTAATTGTAAGCATTTTTATTCAATAAAATGTGTTTGTTCAAAAGTGTATTATAAAATAGAAATATGAGATAGTAAATATATGAGAAAGTAAATATCTGAAAAAGTTAACAAGAGATTGAAAAAAGGATTATAAAGATAAGTGACAGATTAAGTTTCAATTATTAACTAATATTTACAAATGTGTAATTTTCAAGCTTAGAGAGTGGGACCTGGGGCTATCCCATCCTTTGCCATTCCCAAACATCCATTCTGACAAGCCTAAATAAATACAATGTTATGAAATGAAGGATATCCACTAATACTTAGTAAAAGAGACTAGGCTCAAAGGGTTAGGATTGCCTTCAATTTTATTATTTGTACAAAGTTATTCTCTTTTTCAAATCATAGTTTAAATACATAGTTGTTTGTTGGTTTTTAATCTCAACGGGATTAACCCATACATGTTTTTCAGAATTTTATTTGATTAACAATAGGAATTGTGGCAATTGGAAAAACTCTGATCAGATTTGAAAAAAAAAAGTTTTGGTCCAATCCGAGACATCTTTGATGATCACTTCCAGACCTATGATTCTTGCTGCCAACTAGAAAATGTAACTATTTTTCTCAACAGAAAGATGATGTCACATTATTCCTTATAGCTGGCTATGCTCGTTACTCTTGTCCCTATGTTTGGGTCAGGTCGAACCATCGTCGGCTGTTTACACTCTCTGGAGACAAGGATGCAGACAAGGACAGCCCACTCAAGTTAAAATCTACATCTAAATGGCAGGATGAAGGTATTATAACAAAGCTTATATCAATTTACCATGCCTGTCTGGGTTTGAATTTCTCCCATTTCCCATCCTCGGATCAAGTTGAAATTTCGCACAATTATTCATTGTCAATGGCAACACATGAATCAATAAAAAAAAATTTTTTTTTAATTAGTCAATCAATCAATTAGTTGTAATTAATTAATTTTGTTTACACAGAGACAGTAAGGTCTACTTACCTAAGGTCGTTTGCTATAAGTTTTAACTAACCTTCTAGTTTTATAAATACTTGGCCAGCTCATTGGCTAACAAAAAGGCCCTTCCATCGTTTGTGGAGGCTCAAGTTTGAATTCAGGCATAAGCAACTATTTTTTTGTTTAATTGTTTTTGAAAAGCAACAGATAACTCCACACACACACAAGTCCACAAAGGTGACCATGGTGCATTGAGCTTGGCTTGAAGCATGAAAGTTGCTCTAAGCAAAAACAAAAAAATATATATATTATTGTAAGTCTAAATTTATTAAAAATTAATAACAAGATTGATTCAAAAATATTTGATGCAATTTCACTCAACATAAGCTTTGTTTTTTTTTTTTTAAAAGTATTTTTATATTGTACTTGCTTACTAGTCTACTCAGAGAGATACACTTTCTTGATTTGTTGAGAGAGAAGAAATAAAGGCCTAAATAAAAACTATTTTTCTTGTTTATTAATTTTAGCTGTGCCATATAAAGAATGATGAAATGCCAAATTTTTCACTTTATATGGCAGTATACATTCGATTTCAAAAAGTTGTCAGCTTTTTAACTTGTATGTAGATTAAAATAGTAACAGGTTGAATAAAATTATCTTTAAAAATAAGAGAGCATTACTTTACATTTGAATTAAAAAGTCTAATAGGTGTTAAATGTGTAAAGTTTAAAGATAAGCTAACTAGTTGTACCACTTCTTAGGCTTGAGTGTCATCTTTTGTGTGGTGTTATTTCTTGAGAGTAGAAGTATTTGTAGGATTATTATATCTCAGTACAGCAGCACTCTTGTTCAACTGTCTAACACTAATCTGAAACGACACAATGTCAATGATCAGCTGATTCAAGTTTTATCCTTTCAAACAATTCACAGAAGAAAGAAACATAAACCGTTAAAAGAAATTTGAAATCACAGTGATAAATACTATGTAAAGTGTATTAGCATAAGTACATAAAGCTGATAATAAGGTTGCTCAACTGCTTGTATGACTTGATCAAAAACAACCCCAACATCTGTTATAATTTTAACAATTTTTCATTTCAAAAGACCTTTCCAGAAAAAAAAAACAATAATTGTTGAAGATTTTCATTAATAATCATTTGAATATTCTTTCCTGCTGGCAAGTCTATGAAGCTTGGCTGGATATATAGAACATACATTTTTTTTCTTTTCTAACCTACTTTTGTTAACCTGTTGTAGCAATAAACTATATTTTAAAAGAAGTGTTATATGTATCTGCAATTAGTAACTTAAAGGCCTATAAACATCCCACTTCTCCTCAACGAAACTGAAAATCTGCCAAATTATATTCTTTTGTTATTTTTTATTTAATATAGTTTATTGTTAGCTCCGTTACTATTGATGTAGCTCTTTACTTTTGGAATCTGTGAGGGTCATTGCATCTGTGTGATACACTTTTTCTTACTGATTGCAGATGTGAAAATATTTGACATTGTGGCAGAGATTGTCAAGCTGTGCACTTACCCTGCTCCCAGAAACCCCTTTGAAGTAGATTTGGACTACTTCAATTTCCTGAAACAACCTGATCAACTGCTAGCTTCAGCAGCCATGACTTTCTTGCTACAGAAGATCGTCATACAATCCTCAGAAAACAAAGTTTACATTGCTAAGGGTAAGCTTTTTTCACCCAGGATTTTAACAACGTGTATGTTAAGGCAACAAAATTCTTTGAGACTAGTCACTCTGAGAATAGTCTAAAACTCTAATCAATGGGTAAAAAATCAATGTAATTTGTGGGTTTTTATTTAATTACATCCTAGCCCAATCCTCCTGCAGGATAACTGGGGAGGGTAGCAGGCAGGGTTCAAATCCAGGCCTTCGTGACCACTTAATGTCAGTCCAGAGTGCATACCACACCACCAGGCAGCCATCTTAGATAACAACTCTACCAACTTACTATATAAAATAAAAAGTTTCTGTCTGGGCTAAAATTTTCTTATGTAGGCAAAATTTAGGCAAAAGTCACAGATACAGATTTACTAGAAAAGACAAGCTTTCATCCGAATCACAAGAAAGATGATGCCTTTTATAAGCTATCCCCACAAGATCGACGTCTAATCTTTCAACTCAGGACCAGACACAACAGAATGAGACAACATATGTACCAAAAGCTCAAAATTGAAACCAGTGAAATCTGCCCATATGGAGTGTCATCAGAGAATGCTGACCATGTCTATCAAAACTGTTCTCTTTACCATGAGGCCCGTACAACACTGGCCCCAAAACACCCCAATAGAAAAAAAACTATATGGAGAGCTCCCTGATTTGGAAACCACTGTTTAGTTCATCTCATATATTGGTCTAGTCATCTGAATGCTCCAACATAAAAATGAGAACGAGTAAGAAGAAGATTAGAAAAGTCAATGGCTAATTTTAAAATATTACAGGAAAAACAACAAATATTTGTTTATACTTTATCTCATGTTTAATTTTCCTGAAGCACAAGTAAGCTTGCTGTGGATAAAAAGAAAGCTAATTGAAAACTTTTGGTTAGAGAGACAAGATATTTAAGCAGTAAAATTTGCTAGTCCTAAAACACTTTATGGCTTCTCTGCACTACTACAGTGGACACTGTTCTTGGGTGCAGCAAAATAACTGTCTTGCTAGATTTATGGATATCTAAACTCCTACATCTGATTTAACACTTGTAAAAAAGAAATTTGTTAATTCATTTTTTTTTGTCTTTATAATTAAGATAGCCAGTATGAAACTACAAGTATGAAAATAGTTAACCCTAATCTAAATTATTTTAGGGTCATACTCCTTGCAAATTTTTATTACTCTATTTCATATTTTAAAATGAACTTGAAAATATTAATAATTAATTTAGGATCTGATTCTAAACAAATACTATCTCAACAGTGTTTGAAGAGCTTCAGCTGCTGGCAAGAATTCATTTTAAAAGTCTCAGAGAATTAACTCAAGAAGGGAAGCTGGCAGTCTTGCTTCAACATAAGAAAGGAGAACAAAAGAAAAAGTCTGCTGCTCTTTTCCAAGTCTCATCAACAATGGATAACCGTAACATTGAGAAATCTAGAGACTCAGTGACTTCATCTGGCCATCAAATGTCATGGTCCACGAATCCTGCTGTTATTATTACACGACCTGGAAGTGAAATTCCTAAGAAAGTTCAAGAAACATCATCATTTGTTCATAATAATGTGGTGAATAGCTCACCTCAACCTGGCTCTGTGAGGCCTCAGTCTTACCCTAATGTGGTACATGCCCAGCTCCCAGGTCCAATGCTGATGCCAGCTGCGCAGGCATTCCCACCCCCAGCTTCCTCTCAACCTCAGTTGTCCTATATACCATCATCTGCTCAATCTGTCAAGGCACCAACTGCACAGTACCAACCTAGTTGGTCACTGATGACCCCTTCGCCAGTGTCTGTTTCTCAGTCAATTTATAACTCCTCAGTGGCTGCACAACCTTATCAAGACCCATTTAAGGTCTACAACTCCATACCAGTAAATGCTTCTGGTATTACCTATGGTAAAGGACCTAGAGGAGCTTTTCCTGGTGGCTATGACAGGATGCCTGCACCAAGTATGCTTTGATAATATTTCAGTAACAACATTTTGTTAGTAAATAATTAAACGAATTATCTTGTTGATACTTGGCTAATTTTCACTTTTATATATATGTATGTATATATATATATATATATTAAGAGAAAAAGGAAAAAGTTTCTTTAGAGTACATTCCTAGGCCTCAAAATAAAGCAATCATGCGATGCCCATGCTTAATACATCTTGGTCCCTCTTCGACCTTGTCTGTGTGATTTAAAGAATGCTCTGCCATACATTTGGCAGTAACTCAGTTGCAGATAGTAATACTTACTATTAGATAATCCCCAGAAGACAATGAAAGTTTGAAATCAGAGTACCCCTCTCCTTACTAGGCTGATTAGCTGCTACATCTGCCTTAAGCTCCTAGTTTTTAGAAGTGCCTGTCATTTGCTTATATCTGTGGGTGGAAGAAGTTATGCCAAGCTTAATATCTAGGCCACATGAGCAGGCCAGCTGCTGGACTTATTTGAGACTGTTAGAGAGACATACCATTTAGTGTTTTTATAGACAATGAAAGCTTATAACATTTTGGAAGGATAGTTAAAATTTAATTCATTTATTTGCTCATTAAGAGCAAGTTACCTGGGTTTAATGATGATCCACTTTTTAGTTGTAAAATGCTGACTTTTTAGTTCAAGTTTTCTTTTGCAGCTAGCTGATATACCCTGCTTGCAAAGTGTATCCTGCATTCAAGTACTAGCCTCAATGCAATACTTTTATACATTTATCAATCCAGCAATTTTTTTTTTTTTTTTTTTTTTTTTTTTGTGTCTGGATTATTTATACAAAATAATTCATTGAAAAATCTGACTGGAATATTTTTTGCTTTCTTGGACTTAAAAATTAGTTATGCATCATGCTTTTTGTATTTTTTTTTTTCATAAATGTATTCATTTTTTACTTATACTAGATGCTAAGCAGTTAGTGTGCGTGGACACATTTGTTAAAATCATCGATTAAGAACATTTATAAAACTGGTATTATTTGTTTGCACAACTCATGAACTGTTGATCTTGAAGCATGTGATGCTACTGTTAATTGCAGCAATATGTTTAAGAAATATAATTTTTATCTTCATTTACAAAAATAATGATATTTTGTTATATAATTTCTTGTCATTTTTGTATCACTATATTGTTTATAATTTTTTATATTCATTCTGTATTTTACTGATTGTACAGTGCACATGTAGATACATTTGCTTGTTACAATACCTTTATTCAAGTCACTCCTTCATGGAACCTGGGGTGGTAGGCAGACAGCTGATCTCAAAAATGGCTCTAAAGATTTTCCTAGAGATTTAACAGTTGTGTATTGAAAGAATAACTAGAAAGAATTACTAGCTCATTGGCCTTTCTGGAAAAACACTAGTTTGACCTTTATATTATGTTTCAAAGTAAAAAATAAATAAATGTAAATTTGGCTTGAGATTATGTTTAGGTCTAGAGCCAACGCGGCATAGTCAGCCATTTCAAAGAAATTATGCGATAACAGTTATTTAAAGCTGCTTCAATAAGTTCTAAATCAGAACTTTAGTTCCATTTAATAAATATAGCAATAAATAATTGCACAAATATGCCTCACTGGCTGAATCAGAATATGTGTATTTTGTAGCAGCTGACGGTGTTACAGGTTTGATACCCGAATTGAACCAAGAATTTAAAAATATATTTTAAAAAATAATTTCATTATATTTGAAGGTTAATAATGGAGGTATTGTCTTTTTAAAAAGTATATTTTTAAAATGTTTTTGTTTTTAATTTTTGTGCTTCTTTACTGAATAGCTTTACTGTTGCCTTTAAATATTTTTTCTTGACACATATCTCACGCAAGATGCTACTGAATCAAACAATTTTTTTTGTTCGATTTGAATTTTTACCTAGACCAAGAATAATGCTTTTATATATCTCTTACAATTTAATAAAAAGAAAAATGTGAAAATTTGATTTAATGTGATATTTTAAAAAAGAATATTAGATTTTTTATAATTTTGTTGAATCTAGTTGATAATGACTTCTAATGGCATAACTCTTTAGTGAGAAGACAGATGAAAATATATTGATATTATATGAAATATGTCATTCAACAAATATATGCCAGAAATCAGTTTCCTATCAGCCGTTTTATCCAGATTACTGATTGTTCCCCTGCACTAAGATTAATATCAAGAGATCCTATGACATTATTTGTACAAAAAGAAGGTTAAGATGAATGAACACATTTCACTGAACCTGAACATAAATGGTCTATTTATCTTATTCACTAATTAACTCTGCACTTTTTCAAAGCAAGCACTAGTAGACTGGTTTGTGTGTAAATTAAACTACGATTGATTTTATTATGAAATGTATGACATCTCTCTGGATTCAAATGTGATTTTTGTAGAAACGTTCAAATATTAAATATAATATACCGGTACATAGAATATTGTTTTGTTTGAATATTGTTCTGTTTTTTCCTCTTGCCTCTAACATATTGGCCAGATTTCTTACTAGTTCTTCATATAGCAGACTTAAAAAACAATTAGACCTTATTAATAATTGAAAAAATTAAGATGACATCCAAGCAAACTCACCTCACTACAATGAAATAGAGATTCAGTAAGCTAGAAATACATTAATATTCCAGTCTCCTGAGGTATCTGGCCTCATATTTTGTAATTTTAAGTGAAAAATATGAGAGGCATTTTGGTCAGATTTTTTTTTTTTAATTTGAAATTCACATTCACAGAGTAAAGTCAGTCCTGAACACATTTTAAAAATCTTTTTTTTTTTTATCTCTGCATGCAGTTGTTGATACAGCAACAACCATCAAACAGTAAATGACTTTATTGGTAGGTAGTATTAATAAATAGCTTGAACCATGGCCTCTACAGAGCTCAATTATTGTTGTTGTATAGCAATCCTCAGTGCACTTTGGTCCAATTGTTTTGTGGATGGCAAGGTGCTCAGCAATCAGCACTCATCTTGAATCAAATAAAAAATCTACATCAGGATTTCAACACACCAAGCTAAAGTGGTCACATACCACAACTGTAAGATACACATTGAGTTTAGGATTTAGTGAAGCTTGGGTGGGGATATATTTTGTGAATCTGATTTAAAAACTTAATAAAACAAAAAATTGCAATAAAGATATGGATTGCTGTTTGGTTTTATATTGAAGTGGGTGGAGAAACTTTAAGGTGTAACATCTTTGAAATTTATATTTAAGTGGGTGGAGTAACTTTAAGGTGTAACATCTTTGAAATAGTTGAAACGGTACAAGTTGTAAGAATTCCTTCAAGTCATACGCAGCTACTTTTCTTAATGCTTTCTCTAAAACAAAACCTAATGTTGGTTGACTTTTCACCTAGTTACTAGATTTGTCTACAATATGTCAAATTGTAGTGTTCCATTCTACCCACCATAATCACTACAAATGTATTTTTTGGTTCCATCATGTGACTTAAGAGAGACACAATAGAGTTGGTTTTTATTAAATTCAAATACTTATAGGCAGAGTATGAATGGGCAACCTTTTCCTATCGAGGACCGCATAAAAAAATATGGGGGCCCGCACATATACATATGTATATATATGTACTTACAACTTAGAAAAAAAGTAACTAACTATACATTCACATTTTTACTGTAAATGTAATATATTTCCTTTAATTTTTTTTACAATCCCTGAATAAATACAGCAAGAGTTAGCCATTTCTTAAATAATTTTACTAATAACCTTTTCATAGTGACCTCTAACATCATTATTATTATCACAACGTTTTTTTCTGTACAAAATGCTGGAAAATATGCAGATCGCAACTGGGTTTGTGTAGTCATGTGAAACACTGCACTCATCCTTAATCTTCGGAATTGAAGACAATGCCATTATAGTTGTTCTCAATATTTCACTATTTACACTCATGCATAATGTTCCTGAACTGTGGAACTAACTTGCTAGTTGTTATTCTCTTGACTCCTTTCAAATTACAGTAATTGTGCATCGACCTATTCTTACATTTGTTTACTTTCAAGCTCCTGTAGAAGAACTAACTTAAACTTCTCTTTCAGGTCATAATTTGCAAGGAGGTGTGTCCCCTGGAGTTGAATCAGCTTCTGTACTAAATGGAGAATGAATGATATTGAAAACTGGCTCTAAGTTCTTGACCTCTTAAAATTTGCTTTTCACAATCAAGTAATGAGTCTTGTACTTCTCAACCACTTTACTAGAAATTGTTTCACCTTTCAGCCAATGACAAAACCTGTCTTTATTTGCTTGCCTGGAGAAATGGAATACTTTGAAAATATTTAACATGCACATACATTTCATGTGCAAGCAACCAATTGTAGTACTTTCAATGAAAAACATGAAGTCTGTGTTCCACTCTTCATTAGAAATATTAATCACAAAGTCACAGGAACAAAACAATGCCTTCCTTGAGATCTCAAGTTTTTCTCATTACCTTGAATATGCACAGCTAGCCGATAATGTAGTACCGAACATGGGAATGATGTTTCCAAATATTCAAGTAGTTCTCTAAACTGCCTGTGGTTAAGACCCCTAGCTCTGATAAGTTTGAGCTCTGAGATAATTGGGTCTTATCCAATATTCAATGCAGCTTTTCACAAACTTTCCAGTGTAGCGATAAGAGTTTATGGTTGAGTTATTGTTAGTTATTTTTTTAAGAAAGCTATGTTTTTCTCTAGCAAAGCAAGGGCACCATCAGTTGTTACACCTGTTATCTTGTTCCAAGCCAACACTTTCAACACAGTACTTCATAGCATTGAATAAATACTGGCCTGAGTTAGTATCTTTGACTTACTGTTTCGACATATTGCTAATTACAAAAATCCTTGTTAACAAACTTTTTAGAATGACATGTGAAGTCAATGTTTCTTTGGCCTCTTCGTCATAAAAAGCTTAAGTTTCAATAATTTTTAAAATCATTTATTTTTAATATACATGCATTATATATTTATATAATATGTGGGCATTTATAATTTTTGTGTGGACACATGCGGCTCGCTGGCATAATTTGCCCACCCCTGGGCTATACAATATTCTGCTACAAATTATGCCTCCAACTCAACAAAAACAAATTTCACTTTTAACAAGAAAAGATTTATTTTACAAAAAAAAAAAAAAATTACAAAATTAAGTTTCAGTTGACATCATAGCTTGCATGTATAGAATTGAAAAGAAATAATCATTCACACAGAATCTTTGATTCATTGACAAGCTGCTTTCTTCTACATAAAATGTGCTCATACAGCCTTCCATGTTCAAATGTATACAATGATATACAACATGCTGGCTAATAAGAGTTTGGTACCATACATTCAATTGACCTTAGTAACACATCTCAATGTATGAGGATCTTAATAGTTCTGGAAAGATGTCAATTTTCGAGTCCTGGACAGTAACATTCAAGTTCTGCCATGCCTCAGTCACACATTTTCTCAACATATACATATATTTCTCAAAAGAAAGTCACTATACACCAAGACCAAATATTAGAATACATTCTCTACAAGATGAAGTTCTAAACAGAGCTATTACTACAAACAAACATTCCAACTGGTGGGTAAGCACTACAAACACAAACATTCCAACTGGTGGGCTTACATTCACTGCCCTATGGGCTCACATGAACACCAAGTGAATATTTACACCAGTCATTTTTTTTTGTTTCATAAAAATTTCAAATTTAAAAAAATAGACTTTTAGGCAATTTAACAAAACCTAATGTTGAATTAATTGTAAATAGGTCATAAAGAAATATATAGAATTACTAATTCGAAGACGCACAATATATATTAGATAAGACTTGAGTTCTCAAAACTTTGTAGGGTAGTTGAACTTAATAGATTCTGTAATGATAATATTCTACATAACTTTTGTTGGACTTATATACACACTTACAGTAATGAAAAAAAAACAAACTTTTTTTCATTCAGATGGTTTGTAAAAACAAAGTTTTCTAAACTCAGTTGACATGAGAACAAAAATGAATGAACAACCCTTACCCAGCTCATCAGTTCAATGCACAGTTGGACACAGCTCCTTACAGGTCTTTACTTAAAATAAACAGCTGAAATAAACAAGCATCCAAGGGGTATCCAACAACAAACATCACCACAGCTACTAAATAACAGGTATGTCATAACTTGGCAAGTGAGGTCAAAGTTCATCGGTTAAATAGTATACAATATACATCAGTGCATAGAACTGCTATGATACATTATTTTATAGTACATTATCAGGAACATTGTTAACAGAGATAAAAAGGGGAGTTGAACACAGTCTCATATTGAAGTGAAGCCACAGCAAGGGCAATCAAAGGGAAACAATTGGGGATAGAACTAACAAGAAACGAGCAAGATTCAAACACAGCAATATTTTAAATTATTTCCTCAGAATACCCCTACACAGTACACTGGCTTTTACTGCCGGTAGTTGGTCATTTTAATTGAATTTGAAAAAAAAATATTTCAAATAACTTAATGTGACATAAGATCCTTGGAAAGTGAACAATGAGAACAACATGACTTATCTGGCAGATTGAAACACAATATCCAGAGGTAGAAATCTGTATTTGGTACATGAGAGCTAGTTTGCCATGCTAGAAGATGTGTTAAGATGTTTATTGACACTATTAGGTGCATAACGTCTACTTTAATCACTTTTCAGTGAATACCTTGAACAGAAACTATCAATTTATGAGAATAAATAAAGGGTTTGACTTACTTAAACCTTCCACTTCAGATGCCAAGAGAGGTACCAATTTTTCATTTAAAATATATGGTTTATTGACATAGTTTGAAATAAAATACTACAAAAGACTGTTTAAAAACACTTTCTTGATTTTGTTTTTGTCTTTCTATTTAATGACAAGAAAAATAAATGCAAAAAGAAACAGCTTGATAAGAAGAGGGAGACTGAACAAATGAATGAACACCTAGGATTCCATTCAACCTGTTTTCAAATCTGAATTGATCAGATTCTAAGGGGGATACTGGTGAATTACAGGAACTGAAATAGTATAATCAGCTTAAAACTCTTCTGACACCACTGATCATTGTAAAAATTTAAAACATAATTATGTGAACAAAAGCAGCGAGGCTTTAGCTGAGATAACATACTAAGTAATATGGATAAAACCTTGTTCATTCTACATAACCCAGTACATGTAATACATAGATATATCATGTCAATTAAAAAAAACATAGCTCATAGATGTACAGGTTTTAAGTAGGTCACAGACGGTACATACAATTCAAAACCGTAGAAAAGAAAGCAGTGAAGAAATACAAATCAACAAAAGGCACACAGTGAACAAAAGTAGAACCTCCCTCCCTCTTCAAACCATTGCCTTTAACAACAACAAAAATAATACAATTAAGAACAAAGCCAGGACCCTGTCAAATAAATAGAACACCTAGAGGAGAACAGTTGATGAGTTGGCATTTGAAGTAGTCTGTTCCTCAAACCACTCATTATTCAAAAATTTGTTTTCTTGGCATTTCATGGGTTCAAAAAGGAAGCGATGGTTGTAATTGATTTGCAAAAACTTGATGTTATTTTTTAAGTCAATCAAAGGGCAGGATGAACACAGGACATGAAAACCTAATTCTGACACTAACACAAAGCAATCCTTTTCATTTCACATGGCAATGAAATATTACAACCAAAAAGAACACAAAATCTGTTCCTTTCATACACAGCACACCACTATTGAGTTGATTAGTCCAACATTTATAGCAGTGACATTGATCAACAAGTTCAAAGGGAGAGAAAACATCAATAGGACTCTGGATTAGAAATTTGGTCGTTTAAACAAATGTTAATATCTGAAGAAAAAAAACAACAACAACTGCTGCAGACTATGAAAATGGATTTATGGAGTAGGCCCTGCAAACCAAGATGAACAATTAGTTTTCTTTTAAGAGACACAGCTCTCATAACTTAATGATATTCCAAAAAGCTTCAGAAACAACAGTAGACAAAGTACACTCGCACCCTAAAGATGTATCACTATAATATGATAGATGCAATAACATTCAAAGAAAATAACAATTGAAGAATGATAACAAAATTGCTATGTCCCAATTTTTTTTAAAATTCAAGGCTATTTTTTTCTAAAATTAAAATGTTTCATGGTTTGGAGAGTTCTTTCTCTGACATAACTTAACAAAAGGTTTGGGAAGCTAGTTTTCATTTTTAAAATGTCCCCACAAAAAGGATGAAAAGGAACAACTGAACATTTCATATCTAAACATACACATCATACCTTCAGCTAACCAAGATACATTGGTTTGATTGACTATTAATTACTCTACATTAGGATGGGCATCATGGAGGTCTAGAGCTAGACCTGTCACTATAAAATTATTATTTTTCTTAAGAGATTTGTTCGAAATTTTAAAGTGAGATTTGTCAAGCAGCATAATAACAATTTATATATTTTTTTCTCAAAAGCAGCAAAAACCCTTGTCACGGAAACAGATCAAACCTCTGTAATAGATTTATGGATATGTAATGCCAATAGCCATACATTTCTATTTTTTAAAGGCTGTGTGTTAATGATTTTGGCTTTAGAACTGAACATTCCAGATTTAATTATTTTGTTTCTATACCAAAATATATTTCTAATTCATCAATTAGTGGATGCTTGAGTCTGTGCAGGCCTAGTCAGTACCAGACAATAGTGAACTGTTGGTTTAAGACAGCTAGTCAAAAAGTTGAACTTATAACTTTCAATTAAAGTTAAGTATAGCAATCCAGAGCTTGAAAAAGGAATGAGTTAGTTGACCTACAAATACATACACTGATAATAAACCCTGTCTGCTGAGACGAGACTGTACATTTATAATTTGTCAACAAAGTTCATCTAACATGTTTCTATTGTACAGTTCAATAAATTACAATTCCACTGTGCAGCTAGTGCTCTTTTAAACACAAGTTATAATACAGACATGACTTTTTAGAGGCTTTTTCCATAGTGACTAATTATCTTGCGAAGACGGGCAGATAAATGGTTTGACAAGATACAATTTTTCTGCCTCCTGCTTGAAGATTGGATGTTTTTTGTAGTGCTCTATAAGGTCATCCAAGTTTGTAAACCTCTGTTGACCTATTTCCAAAACACCAGATGTATTTTTGACACGAAAATGTTTATTTCTTCCAGGAGCTTTAAGAGATACTGTGAAATGTCCTGCCTGAAACATAAATGGATTTAATTAGTAATGCAACTAAACAAACAAATATTTCATAATATCAAATGAGATTTAGCTTTCGAATAAATTTATAGACATAGTGTCATAGCTTTATGAAAAGAAAGAAATATATATGAAATGTATGCGTTCAACACTTTTGACTCTTAAAAGTTCTATATTCTCTAAATACACATACTAGTGTCAAACAAATATAGGGACCTGGTACAGGAGATTAAATCAAAACACATTTAATATCATTTAGCCTTTCAAGTCTCATGACATCAGTGATCCTGTATTTACCAAGAGGACACCATTATTATTAACAGGCCTAAAGAAAATGAGAATCTTTGTCAACTTATTTTGTAATCTTGTTGGAGTTATGGATAACATCTCTACACACTGATTTTGAATCACATTAACTGCCTTTTTCATCTTGTATTTAAAAATCGTAGTCATGTATAAGTACCGGTACATTTTATATGAATGTACTTTGTAAAAAAAAAAAAGGATATCTATAGATATATTTTAAGAAGCTCAAAAGTATAAGTTGCACCTATTTCAAGATTGATAATGAGGATGGTAAAAAAAAAAAAAAAGTATTTTTAGATCTAAACTCTCAATAAGAATGTACAAAAACAATGGCCAATTTTTCCCCATTTCTTCTGAACTCTCAATAAGACTGTACAAAAACAATGACAAATTTTCCCCATTTCTAAAAAGATTGTTAACTTCAAATAGTGATCACTGTAACTGAAAAAAAAAAAGTGATTGACTCTAGAGTGTTTTTTTTTTTATTACTTATTAATCTTTCATTGCAGTTTCAATTGAAACAAAAAAAAATTTGAGATTTTAAAAAGTTGAATTATTTTAAAACACAATGTAAGTCAGATAAATTCTGTGAGCTAAAACCCAACATGATGCTTCAATAGCAAACATTACTTAATTATGATAAGCATTGTGTCCTGTGACATTATTTATTTAGCTCAGTGATTGGCAAACTTTTTCATGAGTAGGCACTAATATTTAAAGAAAAAATTGGCATCAATTTTTAAATTATGAAAAGAGAAATTTAGGATCAGATTTAATTAAATCAAATGTAACTGGAGCGATGTTACAAGTGTATTTGATAAAAGTTATCAGCTTTCGATGTAGTTGCAGGTCGGATTTAACCTTTTCTGGGCTGGACTTGGCCAGCAGGCTGTAGTTTGCTCATCACTGGTCCAACCTATAAGTCCAGTGCTATTTTAGAAATGTGATAAGTCATGCAATAATAATGCAGTATAATTGTGTTTGGATAAGAATTCTTTATAACAGGAAATTAGAACACACAAAATTTAAAGGGCCTGAAAAAAATAAAAAGGAGAATGTATGATAATATAGGATATGTATAAATGATAGTATAGATAGATGTCATGTTCATGTTGCAAAGACTTTGTGAGCAATCCTACAATATTGTTATTGTAAATATTCAAATAGACATAAGCAGTAGTGTTCCTAATATTTGTTTTAACTTTTATTCCTATTATTGTTTCTAAAATTTTTTATTAAATTCATTCAAGTGAAGTTATCTTTCTTTATAGCTTAACAACTATTTGTTTTAGTTCGTAACTTTATTTACACGATTTATAATGTACTAAAGCACTTACTGTTGATTCACTGTCTCGAATGAGAAAGTCGCCATCCACAGCAAACTTTGTTAAAATATCCTCACATTGGTTACGTGAAATCTTACCATAGTACCACTCTTTGTCTGCAAGTGGACCTGACACCTGAAACTGTTTACGCCCAGCCAGAGCAAGAGCAGCAATAGAGGTGTTCGAGATGGAAGATATGGACTGAGACTGAGACTGGGGGTTTGATGAGGACGTTGATGTGCCCCGATCACTTCCCTCTTCCCCAGAGCTGGGAGCTGGAGTGACATAGTTAGCCGGCACCACCCCTGTCTCACCTCTTGAGTTCCGCACTGACAACCAGTCTGAATCAGGCTCCGCCACCACCACTTCAAGTCTCTCTCCTTTCTCAAAGCTCAACTCCCCAGAATTTTTGCCTGTGAATGAGTACAACGCAAGAACAATGTCTGTAGAACTGTGGGAAGGGGAGGAGTGAGATCTGGCTTCGGCCGCTGTGAAATATAGAGCATTGCTGTCTGAGGCATTGCCTCCCCCAGAACTGACTTCTTCAACATAATTGGACGGAAACCAGCCGACACTTCCATCATCTTTCCTGCCCCTCCACCAGCCATCACTTGACTTCTCTATGACCATGATTCTCTCTCCTTTGGATAGAGATATTTCATCAGCTCTCTGAGCAGTGTAGAAGTATTTGGCACAGGCTGGCACACACTGACCTAGCTGATAAGTCTCAGTTGTGATGTTAGAGTTATTGGCATTAGGCCTGGCTCTAATGCTATCACCATTGTTCAACACAGGACTTGAGTGTGAAGGTAAAGGTTTGTTTGTGTCGGATTTTTTTTTTGGTACATGCTTTTTTAGAATAGTTGAGAAAAGAGATGTTTTTGGCTTGACTATCTTCACGAAATTGGAAGGCACAAACCCTTCTTTCCCTGTCTCAGGCGACCTAACTTTCCACCAATCTTTAGTATCATCAACAAGCAATAGTCGATCTCCTTTGCGCATACTCAATTCTTGAGTATTTTCTGCCTTGTAGTCATATTTAGCAATTAACTGCGTCTCTTGCTGACCCTCTGCCATATTCAACAATGGACTGCAAAAATAATAATAATTATAAATTAATATTAAAATAAAAACTATTATTATGCTTCATATAGAAATTTATTTTTGGTCACTTCATAGTTAAATGTCACAAGGCCATACAAAAAAAAGGAAAATGTTTTATATAAATATGTTTTGGATGTTAATTCAAAGTTAAAGATAATCTACTTAGTGCAAACCTCCAGCAGGAGGATGGTAGCAGGTAGGGTATGAACCCCGGACCATCGAGACAACAGTCCAGTGCGCTACTTTAGGGCTAGGAAGCTGGACTGATTAACCAGAATTCAACTGTATTCCATGGATGTTGAAAATAAGTGTTTAACATACTCAATCATGCTTAAAACTAATGCTATGGATATGTCTCCCCATCTAAAAACAGATGCCTTCTGTGAATTCCATTATTGTTGTTTAAAGTTTAATAAGTAAACAAAATCATTTATCCAGGCATTCTTTTTTTTTTTTTTTACAATATGATATTTAAGTGCTTTTGCTGATGTGTGACTTTGGTTCCTGATCTCAACAATGAGAAGAAGTGTTGGGCGGCAGTGTAGTAACTAGTGCGAGGTGGGAATCATGGCTCTAGACACGTTGAAAAGAAAATGTAACATGCTGACAATGGAATCGAAGTTGGAAATCTTAAATCGCCTTGATACAGGAGAAAATAGAGCTTCTGCTGTTGTGAAATTTGTATCAAAACTTGGCTCTAATGAAGGAAGACAATGAGAGAAACTAATGACACCACTCTTGATGCTTTGCTTTACCTGTGATTTATGCAATGGAGGAGCAAAAATAATCCAACATTGGAACCTTTGTGTGAAAAGGCACTGTGTTTACATACAGCCTAATACCACATATAAATATTCTTTACATTGTTAGTGAAATGGACTGTTTATAATACAGTAAATATATTACGCATTCAGTTATCTGAACGATCGGGTAACTGGACAGACCCTATTCTTAAATTAATCAATGTTTTACTATAAATAGAAAAATAAAATGGGCATCTTAAAATAAAATCTATATTTATAAAGTATTTTTCACTCTTTTAAGAGTCAAGAATCTAAATGAAAATTTTTCTCCAGTAGAAGGAAAACTAGATCTAGTAGTGTCAAAAATATTATTTGAAGTCAAATAACAAATATATACTATGTGATACACATACTTTAATAATACAAAGAAGTTCCCAGAAAGATTTTGTTTCTAGAAAGATGGAAAAAAAAAGTTTTGACTGATGAATTTGTTCATTAAAATTACAAACAGAAGTTATGCAGCACTTATGTGTACTTCTATACTCCATTACCTTCAATTTGGTTATCTAATGTGATCTAGATAGTTATTCATAGACTTCAGGTTGCCTGCTCAGGCCACTGCTCATGGTATTTGAGAAGAATATTATTGACACAATGTGCTCACATTGCAAACAAAACACCTGAAAAAGAATTAAGGCGAAACCATGTTACAAGCTTATTACTACTAATCATAGAAATTCAGAGCTTCAGATATACCCATAGTATATATATGATGAAAGTTTATCCTTTTTTAAAGCTGATGAATTAAATGAGTGTGTAGGTTCATAGAACAGTGACTGGAGTTATTCTTTGTAGTTACATTAGTATCACCAGGTTATTAGAATCATAGAAATCAAATTCTCTTAAGTAAAGATGTCTGTCTGGAAAAAAGTGTGTGTACATGTTATTTCTTCCACACCAAATCTCAGATGAAGCTGAAATTTTGCACTACAATTATTTCTTTTATCTGAATCAATAAAGAAATTTAAACATCTAGTTAATTATTGGTAATTAATTTTTGTTTGGTATCTGGAACAAGGGAAAGACGTTATGCTTGACTGAAGTGGTGATATAAGTTGAATTAGTCCCCTTAATAGGTCGCCGTCTAAGGCTTTGTGAACACAAACATGAAATAAAAACAACAGATAATTATACAATCTTTCATGTTCATGTTATAGTTATAACTTTAGAAAGTTTCAATTAGTTACTCACCTTTAGATCATGTTTCAGGACTAGAAAGTAGATATTTCAACAGTTTTATCTAAATTCAGGTGATGTACTTTAAAAAAAAAAAGACTAAAGGACCTGCTTTATGCAGGACATTATCTCTGCATTTCTTCAGGGATAGAAGACACTCACTGAAAAATTCTATTTCATTCTTTAAAAAAAAATTATATAATCCAAACCTGAAAACAAGAAAAAAAAAAAATCATTAAATCCTGAAAATAAAAAATGAAATGACAATTTAGTCCAACATGAGAGAATTGTGGACATGGGAGAGGCTGTGTAATGCTGTACAATGTGGCTTGTGAGTCCTTTCCATTCAATATATTGAATGAAACACACTTGAGGCATGAGATATTGTCTCTAAAGTGGAACAGTTAATATTATTCTTAGTACAAGACTATTAGACAGAGACTTAGACTGGAAACAAAAAGCTGTATATAAAAAATTTTGTCTCAGAATAACATCTAGTCTAGTCTAAAATTAGTTTTATTAATCTAAAGTCTAAAAAAGTTAAAGAATTAAAAGATCTTTTTATCACGACCTAGTGACTAGTGACCCTAGTCACTAGGACTAGTGTAGTACTAGATCTAGTTAAATCTAGTAGTAGTACTAGTAAGTCTAGATATCTATATTGACTATATCTTATCTTATGTAATATAATCTATATAATATAATCTTAATACTAGATCTAAAAGTCAGTAAGTACTAATATAAGGACTAAGGCCTAGTGTACAGAGTAACACAGACTATTTCTTGAAGTATTGTATGCATAATTCTTAGTTCTTATTCAAAGTAGTTATTGCCTACAAATCTCAGTTATTATCAGTATTTCACTCAATCAAGTTATAGATCTAACTGATCTGAGACAGAGTCTAAGACTCTGAGATCATCTGAGAGTGAGTGAGTCAACCAAGACAAGTCCAAGAGAATTTATTACACAATAATTTTACTTTCAACTTTGTTACTTCAATACACTGACTGAATACAGTCAGTACTTGTATTAAGATTAAAATGATTAAGTTGTAGCTAGATCTATCAATCTAAGAATTCTATTATGTATCAAATGTATGTATCAGTATCATGATGATGATCATTGAAATTCATTTTCATTTAGAATCTACTAGACTCTATCTCTAGATGATGGTATGTCACAATAACAAAGTTTTTCGTCAATATACAATGACATATAGATCTATCATTGTTAGATTTAATTTGAACTTCGTTATTAGTTTAAAATAGGTCTCACTAACTTAGGACACTTCGAATTAAACACATTTCAATGGAAAATTGATTATTTTCTTACATGTACAATCAATACTAACAATACGCCATCTTGGGGTGGGTAAAAGAGTTCAATGCCTGTTTATTCTTACGCCAAAGTAAAATTATAATGTAATTCTTGCATCAAATTAGAATCTACCTACCATTATATCTATGTCTACAGACTTAAAATATTTATCAATAAAGTTTTCTTTTGATTTGCATGTGCTAGATTTAGGAAAATTATCATTTCATTTTAAAGAGATCTATATTTTTGGTGAATGTTCTTTTGATAAACCATTACTCAGTGGCAGGGGAAACTACTATAAAAACTATTTGCAAAATGTCGACTGATAAAGAAATTAAGAGTTGTGTCACATGGTATTTTTACAGTGAGTTCCACACCAATGATTTTTAAACTTTGCCCCTTTGCATTTTGAATAGTTAAAGTATAATAAACAGGAAATCGCAGACGTTTGAAATGGAATTGGTTGTCTGTTGGGACCAAAGAATCTGCTGTAAGAATAAAGTTTTAAAATATTGGCTTCGAGATTTAAGGTTTCTCAGGACACAAGGCTTTAACCCTAATGGAAAAATATAATAAAAATAATCCATTCCACAGGATTACATATAGCATGCGTCATTTCATATATCGAAACCACGGACACATAGTCCTAAACTTAGTAGCCAACTTGGTGATACTAATAATAATGTTAGCCGATTCATTTGTATGTTATTGTTTTTGAGTTTGATAGAATGTCCCTTTCTCTCAGCCTTAAAGCAAAATCTGTCGTGGTCTAAAGAGCATAGTCTGTCGGAAGACTCATAGCCAAAATCCCTTAAGTCCACCTATCAATTGGTCATTGTACTGTAAGGCCTATGTCTTACAGACACTAGCGGATCCATAACTTTGGGGTGGGAGGGGGGCGATTTGTTTCCAAACCCTAACCCTAACGCCAAGTAAAACCTAAACCCTATGCATAAACGTGCGTACAGCACATATATATATATGGGCGTAGTCAGGATTTTTTTTCGGGGGGGGGGGGGGTTGGGGGGATTTTTTTCTCCCCCCCGGCGAAATTTTTTTTATATGTATTTATGTGTGTGTGTGTACATAATCTTTATTACATTCTGACCATTCATTCTTTCGGAAGATGTTTATTGTGCACTAGAATAGGTTCTTCCTGGAGTTAGTTAGAAAATTGTAGATTCCCCGCCATTAGTAGCAAGGGGTCTGGGGGAGCGCTAGTAGCTCCCCCAGCGTGGGGCGAAGCCCCGCCGCCAAGCACTATTTCTGGTATTGAAAGCCAACAAAATGTATATTCTGAGGTATCTACAGTGCATTTTCTTGCTATTAAAAAGTTTTATTTCAAAAATCTAATGTGCTATTCTTACTGACTTAGTCCCTCCCGCGCCGTTCGGAGCATTTGACGTCAAGCTGTTTCCATAAAAATCTGTCCCTGGTAATGTCTGAAGCCTCTTCCCACCTGCGGACCTCCATGAATGTGTGGCGTCAAGTTGTACTAGGATGTCATCGCAACTCTTATGCGTAATTCATTTTGTCGGAGAACATGTCTCGCAAACCTCATGCGACGCTCTCTCACAATCTTACTAAGGGGTCGACTTCCAGTTTGGCATAGGATTTCCTTGATTTGGACCCGATCTCTATAACTGACTCCTAAAATCTGTCTTAGCCATCTTTGTCGAGCCACATTTAGTGTTTTTCAATTTTGGCAGATGACTACTCACTGCACTTTATTAATGGAGCCCGGCCACTGGTAAAAATGTGTAACCTCTCTTGAATACGCTCTTGGAATTAAGTGACTTTAGTTTGCTTTAGATTTTATATCGAAAAGAGAAGTTTTATCGTCAAAATCATCTGTTGGGGGTTTTCCACCTCAAAATGCTGTTCAACACAGGAGGGGGATCTTAAACTCAAAACCATCTGGAGGGGTTTTAAACTTTAAAAAAAAGCCATGTGTAGGAGAGGGGTTTAAACTCAAAACTCTGATTGGATTGGCAACGCTCAAAACATTTTGAGTGCGTAATTTGCTTTTTTTCTTACTCTGAAAATGTATTTTTTAGCTTCAAACCCCCCCCTGGAGGGGGGTTTAAACTCAAAACCCCCCTGGAGGGGGGTTTAAACTCAAAACCCCTTTGGCTACGCTCATAGGTATTAGAGTGAGTAATTTGCTTTTATTTATATTGAAGAGGTACTTTGTAGCTTCAAACTCCAACTGAGGGGATTTAAACTCTAAACCCCTTTGACTACACTCATAACATTTTGAGTGTATAATTTGCTTTGTTTTTATTATTAAAGAGGTATTTTTTACCTTCAAACCCCGCTGAAGTGGGTTTTTAACTCAAATCTAAGTCAAAACCCATTTAGCTATGCTCATAACATTTAAAGTGTGTAATTTGCTATTTTTATATTGAAGAGGGGATTTATCGTATATTTTGGAGGGGGGTTAAAATCAAAATCTTCCTTAACTGTACTCTTGAATTAGGGAATTTTCGATTGCATTTTTGTTTTGTTTTGTTTTATAGAAGAGGGGAATTTAACTGTAAAAACCCCAGGTAGGGGGTTTTAAACTCAAACTACCCTGTAATTGTTGCAGTCACTCCGATCCCCTTTGTTCTTGTATATTGTGACTATAGTTGCGTCACGCATGTCCTGTGGGACATGACCTGTTTCCTAACAGCGGCAGAGGAGAATATAGAGTTCAGGGAGCAGGAGTGATTCGTTGACTTTCACTACTTCCACTGGGATACCATCACTCCCAGGAGATTTTCTATTTTTTATGCGGTTAATTGCTTTTTTAAGGTCACTAAGGCCCTGAAGATCATCTAGGCATTCCAGTACTGGAAGATCTGGTAGAGAAGCCAGGGCGACATCATCTACTGTATTCTGTGTTGCATAGACTTCGAGGTAGTGTTCTGTCCATCGTTCTAGCTGCTTGGTTTGATCTGTAATTTTTTCTCCTGATATGGATAGAAGGGGGGCAGGCTTAGACACTGTTGGGCCCAGGGCCGCTTTAATGCCATCAAATAGAGCTTTGCTATTTCCTGAGTGGAGACTGTCTTGGATTCTGTTGCAGGTATCCCTCCAAAAGTTGTTAGCACATTTTCTAGCCATTTGTTTCGCCTCTTTATTAGCACTTTTGAAGGCCTCCAAAGATCTTGGACTTGGCTTTGTCTTGTGAGCGAGGTGTGCAGATCGCTTTTTCTCGATGCAAGGTTCCATATGTGCTAGATTCGCCTCAAACCAGTCTACATTTTTGTGTTTTTGAGGCCCAAAGGCGGTGATTGCCGAACTGTAGATTACATCTCTTAATTTCTCCCATCTGATAGAGATGTCTTCTTCATCACTTAACAAGGTAATTGAACTGTTCAGGAGCTCGCCAAAGAGTGCACACTTCTCTGGGTCACCTACATAGTTGACGTTAATTCGCCTAGTTCTTGGTTGAGTGGAAGTATAAGCCTTCTTGAGAAGTAGTTTGATTTTGCTTAGCACTAGTGAATGGTCTGAGTTGCAGTCCGCACTATGGTATGAACGGGTGTGGATGACACTTTTCAGATCCATCCTTCGGGGGATGCAGAGGTCAAGCTGGTGCCACCTTTTTGAGCGTGGGTGCTGCCAAGAGACTTTATGGCGTTCCTTGCCAGAGAAGAATGTATTTGTTACACACAGTTCATGAGAGCTACAGAACTCGAGTAGCCTTTTGCCATTGTCATTGATTTTGCCAACACCATGAGGTCCCAAGCATTGTGGCCATGCATCACCAACACGGGCATTAAAGTCTCCATTTATATAGAGGTGCTCGGATTTTGGAATACTTTTAATTACGTCCTCTAGAGCTTGAAAGAATCTGTCTTTGTCCTCTTCCGGTGCAGCAAGGGTTGGTGAGTAAGCACAGATTATATTAACTTTGCCTTGCGGTGATGCAAATTTCATGTGTGCTACTCTTTCATTGCCAATGGGAAACATCGCGATGCAGGGGACGAGACTGTTTCTTATTGCGAAGCCGACGCTATGTATTCTAGGGCTTTGTTCTGGTTTTCCTTGCCAGTAGAATGTATAGTTGCTTTCTGTAAGAGATCCGCTGTCTGCCAGTCTGGTTTCTTGCAGACAGGCCACATCAATGTTTAGTCTGCTGAGTTCTCTGTCGATGATAGCTGTTTGACGCATGTCGGTGACGAGTTCAGGGTCAGTATTGAAGCCAGGACACATTGTCTATATGTTTCAGCTTGTTAAACGCATTAATGTTGAGGGTTTTCTTTTGATTGTATCTGCAGGTGCGGGTGAGCAGCTTGCTTTTTGATTTTGTCTTAGCACCAAGCACCCAGTGGTGCGGCAAGCTGTGGCGGAATAGCACTTTACTTTCCGAGGGCTGCTCGGCTTAAGGCAGGCAGTAGCTATCCAGTGAGGCTAAAAAGCCCCTCCTACCGTCAAGAGTGGTCCCTGGCGTTCCAGCTTAAGCCAATCAGCTAGGAACTTATCACCGGTAACTACCACTCTCCGTGTTTTTCCAAAGACATTACTGTCAGAGATGGAGTGACCTCTCCATTGCTGGGGGAAAGCCTGGGCGGTAAATTTGCGAGTGCTGGGCTGCCCACACGTCTGCACACGCCTCTCTTCCATACTGACCGGGTCCATAGGGATGGCGAGCCATCACAGGTGGCTGCAGGAGTTTGCCAGAGAGCAGTAGTCTTACTACTGTCCCCCCGCCTACGGGGCTCCAGGACCGGATTTTCTGTTAGGGTTTTCTCCCTTAGCCTTAGACCTTACAGGGACACACACACAAGGCAGTGCGGCTATTGACCTATGGCTAGGGGTTTAGTTTGTGGGCAACAGGGCGTGTCCGCACGCCGACGGGCCATGCCTGACTCACATCTTGGGGCCAAACCTCCTCCGAGACCCTTGCAGTTTAGCCAGAGGCTAAAAATACACTGGTATGACAAAGTAGAAAACAAACTGTGGGAGATGAGTGGACAGAAAAATATAGAAGTACAGATCTTAGAGAGGAAGTGGAGATGGATTGGTCACACCCTTAGAAAAGATACCAGCAACAGAGCTAGGCAGGCCTTAGAGTGGAACCCCCAGGGAACAAGATGCAGAGGAAGACCAAAAAGAACATGGCGACGCAGTGTACTTGAAGAACCAGAGAAGACCGGGAAGAGCTGGGAAAATATCAAAAAACTAGCAAGAGACCGTGGAGAGTGGCGTGTTTTTGTCAAGGCCCTATGTTCCATGAGGAACTCAAAGGAGTGATGATGATGATGACAGCTCAGTATTCATAATATTAAAAAAGGACCCTTTTAATAATGTTTTTCTTGAAAATATTCTAATATGAATTTAAAATCCCTTAATACATTGCAAATAAAACCGATTTGTTCCTTAAAAAGATAAAGATACTCCACAGATTTAGATTAAGGATTTGAAGATCGTTTTATTAGTGACAGATTTTTTTTTATTTTGTAATTTCTGAACTATAATGTAAAAAGAAAAAGTATTGGTTTGTCCGATGGGCGGAAGGCGATCGCACGTATCACCCATCATACCTGGTACAACCCTTTTTCATTTTATATTTACTAAACATAAAATGAGATCAGAGTGTGGTGTGACATAACATACTAATGGGTTCACATATCAATACGTAGCTTATATTATATAGATATTCAACTAATTTTGTTCACAAACTATGATTTCTCCATAAAAGTAGGACCGCCCCCCCCCCCACTCAAAGGGTGTAGGTCGGAAGGGCAGTAGAGGTATTCGCCCCCCCCCCCCCCCAATTGGCCAACAAGGGAACGACATAATATAAAGATTGGTTAAAATATCAATAACAAGTTTTAATCATATAGATATTTAATTGATTCTGTTAGCAAGCTGTGATTTCTACAATAAATTGGACCGCCCTGCCCCCACTCAAAAGTTTTTGTTTTTTTTTGTGTGGGGGGGGGGGAGGGATTGATGCCATTGCCCACTCCCGATCCCACCAAATCGGCCAACATACTAGAGGGGGGGGGGGTGAAATAATCTAAAAATAGGTTGAAAAAAAAAGTAGTATATATTATTAATATAAGTAATAAATTCGTATACAAATTGTGTGAGTTCTATACTAAAATTCGTCTCCCCCCCCTTTGGGGTGGTGGTGTCTGCCGCCCCTACCGCCCCCCCCCCCCTGGATCCGGCAGTGCTAACAGAGTAATTCCCAAAACGTCAAAACCACTTTTGTGTCTCATAGGGCATTCATTCAATACTGGTCATTTCCCTACTTGCTTCAAGTAGTTTGAATCAGTCATGTAATTAAATTTGTAATATATTTCTAATAGATCTAGACTAACAATAAAAAATATTGAAATATTTAATAAATACCAAAAGGGGAAATGACCTGAATTCGAACTCAAGCTTCTCAAGCCAACACGGTAACCACTCTGCTAGTGGAGTGCTTATGAATATGGAAGGTTGTATAGTTATTTATAGTCTGGTCCTATTTTTCAGGTTTATGTTCACTAAGACTCAGACGACGACCTATAAATGGGACTAATTCAGCTACTTCTTTTTATTGGTATATATCATATAGATGCCGGGAAGGCTTCCAAAATATTGAGTAGCAAGTCCAAGTTCTGAATTGCGAAGCTGACGGTGGCAATGAGATCTACGATCGCGAGGCCCCCTCTCAGGAGCGGGACCTGAGTTGGTTGCCCAACTTGCCAGCCCCTTGGGCCGCTACCACTGGTTAATGTTGTACTAGATCTAGTTCTGAACAAACTTAGCTCTTTTATTATGCATACTTCAATTTAATTATAGAATGTTATAGATGAACTCCAATCAGACATACATTATTCATGGTTGCAGCATTTTAGCGCAATCACTCCTGAAGAATTGTCTGAATAGATTTTTTAATTTTTTTAAGCAATTTTGTTCTCAAACTTGGTCTGATCGAATTTGAACTTCCTGCATAGCCGTAAGATCAATGGTAGATCGATGATTGGGGCCTACGGCTGAAACGATCAACGATTACAATTAAGGGTTTTATAATTATGACTTGTCACATAACAATGTTTTGCCCTGGGAATCATAAAATGAACATCTAATTTAGGTTGTCTGGTGTGCAACCAAGTGGCAGAGCCCTGGGCTACTGAGTGGAAGTTCCTGGATTCGTTTATTTAATCATCTAAAGAGAAGATAATTACGTCCCAGAAGGATCCATGTATTAATCTAGTCTTGAATGTTAATTAGAGATTTTAAGTTTCCCAAGTCATTGGTTATCTAGGCAAGCCGTTCCACGCTGAAATGGCACTAGAGAAGACGCACTTGTACGAATTTGCCCTTGCATATGGAATAAGAAATGTGACTCAATCTTTATGTCTTTCTGACAATTGTTTAGATTGTTTTTGTATTTGTAAATTATGGTTCAGTGTTTTATGCATTATTGCTACTTTACTTTTTATTGATCTGTCTTAAAGTGTCTTTAAAATTTAATGTTACTGATGGTGTTATTCTAATCAAATATTTTATTAGTTATAAATCTTGCAGCGCCATTTTGCGTCTGTTCTAGTTTCTTTATTATTTCCTGAGTTTCCAAAAAATAATGTTAGTCTAATCAAGATTTAATTACAGGTTCTTGTTTGATTAGTGTAATAGTGTGTTTGTGTGTGTGTGTGTGTGTGTGATTGTGTATTCAAGATGATAAGAACGAAAGCGAGCATCAATTCTCGGTTAGTTACTCCGTTAGAATGATGCAATATAAGCGGCAAGAATCAATAAAAGAAATAACCAATTAGCTCATTAACTATTGGTAGTTAATTATTTTGTTTGGTATCGAACAAGGAAAAGAAATCGTACGTGACAATTGTGATGGTATAAGTTGAATCAGTCCCTTTGAGTGAACTTTTTTTTTATGCATTAAAAAGCGATCACAGTGACATTCACCCAAATACCTCCTTCTTCCTCCCCCTTTCTCCTTTCCCAATGGGTCCAGAAAGTGATAGGATCATAGCGTATTGAGAGAGCTAAAAGTATGACATTGCGCTAAACAAAATCAGTTGGCAAAAATATTTATAATCGCACAAATTTATGATTATTGTTGGTCCATATCTATTACAAATTTAATCACACGATTGATCCAAACTAATGGATACAATTACACCTAATATATACTTTGCTTTTTTAAAAGCATTTTTTCTTGTTTTCTTGTTTCATCTCAAGTTGCATTTGTCTATATTTTTATTCAGGTTTCAATTTAGTTTTGCTTTAGAAGAGAAGTTTCAAGATCTACATTCAGAAAAGTTTACGCCCTTTTAGCTGTTTGCTAGCCATCTTGTGCTACAATTCAACGACCGTCAACACCAATTAGTATTTTGTTTTCAGTAAACACTAATGCTTTGTTTGGTTCTGATTGAACTCAGCATCTCTTCAGATCTGATGGTATCAAGGTTTGAATGTTGTAAAGGCGTTGGTCATTGTACTGACAACACAACACACTCTTAATCTCCCACGAAACGTATAATCTACATCTAAAACTCTTTTTAAAAATGTATGTTAACTAATTTTATGTAAAGAATACCACCACTCTCTATTTCCAAACAGCCGAAAACGTTTTAAAATTTTAAATGCAATAGATTTTTGTATTAGTGCATTCAAATAAATATATATATAAATGATTTAGAAAGACTTAGTGGTTTTTAGAAAATATAAAAATATATTCTTCTTCTTTTTTCTAATTGTCCTAAGAGTTGAGTCCATGACTCTTGGAACTCTAGGCCCATGAAAGCTTGTCTCTATGAGTCCATGACTCTTGGAACCACTGGCGGATCCAGGGGGGGGGGGGCGGTAGGGGCGATTCCCCCCTTTCCCCCACTCGGCCGACACCCACCCCAAGGGGGGTGGACGAATTTTAGTATAGAATTCACACAATTTGTATACGAATTTATTACTTATATTAATAATATATACTAATTATTTACATTTTAAACATATTTTTAGATTATTTCGCCCTTACCTCTAGTATGTTGGCCGATTTGGTGGGGTCGGGAGGGAGCGATGACATCAATCCGCCCCACCCAATTAACTTTTAAGTGGGGGGGGGCGGTCCAATTTATTGTAGAAATCACAGCTTACTAACAGAATCAATTAAATAGCTATATGATTAAAACTTGTTATTGATATTTTAACCGATCTTTATGTTATGTCGTTCCCCTGTTAACCGATTGGGGGGGGGGGGGCGAATACCTCTACTGCCCTTCCCACCTAAACCCTTTGAGTGGGGGGGGGGGCGGTCCTACTTTTATGGAGAAATCATAGTTTGTGAACACAATTAGTTGAATATCTATATAATATAAACTACGTATTGATATGTGAATCCATTGTGTATTATGTCGCACCACACTCTAATCTCAAATTTTATGATTATTAAATATAAAATAAAAAAGGGTTGTACCAGGTGGAAGGGGCGATACATGCAATCGCCTTACCCCCCCCCCCCCTCCCATCGACAATCATCTACTTTTTCTTTTCTATAGTTAAGAAATTACAAAATAAAAAAATCTGTCACTAATATAATTTATATATGCTATAAATTAAATTCTTTTATCGAGTCGCCCCACCCCTATTCTTTAATGCCAAATGCAACCATTAGCAGAAATTATAAAAAGGAGCGAGGATTAGTCGTTTTCACTATATATCGCCCCTCCCCTTTCCAGACATAGTTTATGTAATTTCACATGAATTTATCATTATTATTTTAAGAAAGACTTTGTTTTGGAAAAGTTAAAATTCAAACGATATTTTTCAGTACAAGAGTCACGATTGAGATGAGTTCTAAACCAAAATAGTAATTATCTAGTCGCCTTTTCCAACCTTTGCTCAATCTGATATCTTCTAGTCACATAAATTTGGGACTATAACTCATAATTTACGCTTGATTTATATTGAATATTATTTATCGAATATTTTTTTCTTCGGTGGCGATCCTGAAAGCTTAAATCTAATTCTATATCTTATCTTTTCAAGGAACAAATCGGTTTTATTTGCAATGTATTAAGGGCCTATAAATTCATATTAGAATAGTTTACAACACTATTAAAAAGGTAATTTTTTAATAGGGAGCTTTAGGTCAGGAGAATGCGTTTCTTCAGTGAAGAATGCAAGAAAACACTTATGTCGTCGGGGCTTCGCCTCGAACTCCGCTGATGAATAATGAGCTGTAGATGTCAGGAGAATGGGTTTCTGCAGTGAAGATTGCAAGAAAACGTTTTTGGAGTCTGGGCTTCGCGCCGAACTCGATTGATTAATAATGAGCTGTAGATGTGATGAGAATACTTTTCTTCAGTGAAGAATGCAAGAAAACGATTTTGGCGGCAGGGCTTCGCCCCGAACCTCACTGGAGAAGTATACAGCGTTCCCCCAGACCCCAAGCTTGCAAGAGAAAGGCTTCAACATGACTTTTTTTTTCACCGAAGGTTGAGAAACACTGCTTTTAAAAAAAAATTCTTATATATTATATATATGCTGTACGCACGTTTATGCATAGGGTTAGGGTTTACTGGGCGCTAGGGTTAGGGTTTTAAAAAAAAATCGCCCCCCCCCCACTCCAAAGTTCTGGATCCGCTAGTGCTTGGAACTCTAGACCAATGAAAGCTTGTCTCTATGAGTTGAGTCCATGACTATTGGAACTCTAGACCCATGAAAGCTTCTGTCTATGAAAGCATGTCCGAACAAACTACTGTCTGGGAAAGATCCAAGATGTAAATTATTACATAACTTTCAGAGGCGTAGAGACCAAAACGTTCGCCCGGGGCAAGTAATTCATTGGCGCCCATCCCCATTTTTCATGAACACCACATAGATATATAGGCTTATAAATAAAAAGTATTTAATAATAATATATTACAAATCCCCTGACAAAATATATACAATAAGTTTTATTTTCTTGGCACTTCTCTACGTGTGCCCCCCCCCCCCCCCAAGTGTGGCGCCCATGGCATCGTGCCCTTCTTGTCCTCAACCACTACGCCTCTGATCCCTATTACCGATGGGTCATATCCCAAGTAGTTCGGAAGAGAAGCTAGGTCAATGGCTGAGCACATCAGGGAAACTCTCCCATATTCCTTCTCTGTACCACATCTGCCGTGAAGGTTTCCGCCATAAAAACAGTCCTTTGTTGAAAGGTGTGTGGATAGTGACATATTTGTTGGGGCTTTCTTCCATCCCCGCCAGTGCAATGGACTCTGTCCTTAGGCACCGCAACGGGGTTGAAAAAAAGTCCATCTAGGAGATTCTAAAAGGGAAGCAAAGCTAACCATCGAGATATTTGGTATTCAGCCATTAGCCTTTGATAGTGAGAATTGTATTCAAAGTGCTGTACTTAACAATATGATTTGTAAGTCCAGAAACCTCGCTATTCATATAATTTGTTTAAGTAATTTCTGTTTTATGTGGATTTGCACAATTTATTGTTTTACTAAATTGAGTTGGAAGATATTTAAATCAAGAAACATATATTTTAACTCTCTCCAGTGTGTCTATATAGAGGCACCTCCAAACCTGCGGATGTTACGTTAGTTTGAAAGACAAAAAGTATAATTGATAGTGTGGACAATACAACTCTTAGAACAAAGTTGTGACAAGTTCGTTGTGCTGGCTAGAGGAACCCTCGTTAACCGTTGGCCTTATAAACAGATGGGCCGCAAGATCAAAAAAGATAACTGTATTTACTACATGGAAATAGGAATGTGTGAATTCATTTGTTTTTCCAAATTTTTATGACCATGACTTTAAAATAGAGCATTGAAAATATTATCTGTTTGAAGCCCCACGAAAGATAATAGATATCCAGGTGGTCTTTGAACACGATCAATAGCCGATAGTGACACTGACGAATCAATAACTAAACGCTGCAAAATAAATCGTTAAAAAAAGCTTTATTCTTATTATGTTCAATCAAGTCGATCAATTCGGTTTCTTCATTGCTGTCTCTCTAAAACAAACTGAAGCTAGTGAGAAAATAAAATTACGAGGATAACGTTTAGCCAGTGAGATGTGCATATATAGATCTACGTTCAGCCAGTGATATGTGCATATATAGATCTACGTTAAGCCAGCGAGATGTGCATATATAGATCTACGTTTAACCAGTGAGATGTGCATATATAGATCTACGTTCAGCCAGTGTGATGTGCATCTATAGATCTACGTTCAGCCAGTGAAATGTGCATATATAGATCTACATTCAGCCAGTGAGATGTGCATATATAGATCTACGTTAAGCCAGCGAGATGTGCATATATAGATCTACGTTCAGCCAGTGAGATGTGCATGTATAGATTTACGTTCAGCCAGTGAGATGTGCATATATAGATTTACGTTCAGCCTGTGAGATGTACATATATAGATCTACGTTCAGCCTGTGAGATGTACATATATAGATCTACGTTCAGCCTGTGAGATGTACATATATAGATCTACGTTCAGCCTGTGAGATGTACATATATAGATCTATAGGTGAACAAAAAGCCATTGGCATTCCCGGACTTAAAATTTTTGGGGCTATGACATTATAACGAATTACGAATTTGGAAGGATCAAATAGGGTTCTACCCTATCTGGTGGAGTGCTGTGAGCCGTAGAATAAACAATACCCTGCTCTTTGAGCAGAACTGCACTATTCGGCAGGATAATTTGGTTGCCCCTTAAAAAGCCATCGCTGAAAACAGTCCTGATATTAAATATGGATTTACAAAAAAAGTTTCATTGACCTGCCAATTCTGCCACTCACTCGCACAGGCAGCAGTTTATCTTCGAAGTGGAGCAGGGCTGAAGTCCTTCAGGACAGGTCTGGAAAGCCACATGCTCTTGACCGGTACGGTTACATATGTGCACAACGAACAACAGCTGGGTTTCTATCCAGGGCTTTTAAAGGAGAGGATGTGAGCCTCTTAAGTCTTCACTCAGAGTTTGATGATGATGATGATATCGATGATGATAATTTAACCGAAAAAAAACAACTAATAATAATAAAAAAGAATAAAATGAGAATAAAAGATTCACACTCGAGTGGTGAGAGGCGAGTACAGCCAGTGGCTGCAGTTTGATTTATATCAGCTTTGTGGTCATGCCACAGTTAAGCCAGTGACTGCAGTTTGATTTATATCAGCTTTGTGGTCATGCCACAGTTAAGCCAGTGACTGCAGTTTGATTTATATCAGCTTTGTGGTCACGCCACAGTTAAGCCATTGACTGCAGTTTGATTTATATCACCTCTGTGGTCATGCCACAGTTTAGCCAGTGGCTGCAGTTTGATTTATATCAGCTTTGTGGTCATGGCACAGTTAAGCCAGTGACTGCAGTTTGATTTATATCAGCTTTGTGGTCATGCCACAGTTAAGCCAGTGACTGCAGTTTGATTTATATCAGCTTTGTGGTCATGCCACAGTTAAGCCAGTGACTGCAGTTTGATTTATATCAGCTTTGTGGTCACGCCACAGTTAAGCCATTGACTGCAGTTTGATTTATATCACCTCTGTGGTCATGCCACAGTTTAGCCAGTGGCTGCAGTTTGATTTATATCAGCTTTGTGGTCATGGCACAGTTAAGCCAGTGACTGCAGTTTGATTTATATCAGCTTTGTGGTCATGCCACAGTTAAGCCAGTGACTGCAGTTTGATTTATATCAGCTTTGTGGTCACGCCACAGTTAAGCCATTGACTGCAGTTTGATTTATATCACCTCTGTGGTCATGCCACAGTTTAGCCAGTGGCTGCAGTTTGATTTATATCAGCTTTGTGGTCATGGCACAGTTAAGCCAGTGACTGCAGTTTGATTTATATCAGCTTTGTGGTCATGCCACAGTTAAGCCAGTGACTGCAGTTTGATTTATATCAGCTTTGTGGTCATGCCACAGTTAAGCCAGTGACTGCAGTTTGATTTATATCAGCTTTGTGGTCACGCCACAGTTAAGCCATTGACTGCAGTTTGATTTATATCACCTCTGTGGTCATGCCACAGTTTAGCCAGTGGCTGCAGTTTGATTTATATCAGCTTTGTGGTCATGGCACAGTTAAGCCAGTGACTGCAGTTTGATTTATATCAGCTTTGTGGTCATGCCACAGTTAAGCCAGTGACTGCAGTTTGATTTATATCAGCTTTGTGGTCACGCCACAGTTAAGCCATTGACTGCAGTTTGATTTATATCACCTCTGTGGTCATGCCACAGTTTAGCCAGTGGCTGCAGTTTGATTTATATCAGCTTTGTGGTCATGCCACAGTTTAGCCAGTGACTGCAGTTTGATTTATATCAGCTTTGTGGTCATGGCACAGTTAAGCCAGTGACTGCAGTTTGATTTATATCAGCTTTGTGGTCATGCCACAGTTAAGCCAGTGACTGCAGTTTGATTTATATCAGCTTTGTGGTCATGCCACAGTTAAGCCATTGACTGCAGTTTGATTTATATCAGCTTTGTGGTCACGCCACAGTTAAGCCATTGACTGCAGTTTGATTTATATCAGCTTTGTGGTCATGTCACAGTTAAGCCAGTGACTGCAGTTTGATTTATATCACCTCTGTGGTCATGTCACAGTTAAGCCAGTGACTGCAGTTTGATTTATATCAGCTTTGTGGTCATGCCACAGTTAAGCCAGTGACTGCAGTTTGATTTATATCACCTCTGTGGTCATGCCACAGTTTAGCCAGTGGCTGCAGTTTGATTTATATCAGCTTTGTGGTCATGCCACAGTTTAGCCAGTGACTGCAGTTTGATTTATATCAGCTTTGTGGTCATGGCACAGTTAAGCCAGTGACTGCAGTTTGATTTATATCAGCTTTGTGGTCATGCCACAGTTAAGCCAGTGACTGCAGTTTGATTTATATCAGCTTTGTGGTCATGCCACAGTTAAGCCATTGACTGCAGTTTGATTTATATCAGCTTTGTGGTCATGCCACAGTTAAGCCAGTGACTGCAGTTTGATTTATATCAGCTTTGTGGTCATGCCACAGTTAAGCCAGTGACTGCAGTTTGATTTATATCAGCTTTGTGGTCATGCCACAGTTAAGCCATTGACTGCAGTTTGATTTATATCAGCTTTGTGGTCACGCCACAGTTAAGCCATTGACTGCAGTTTGATTTATATCCCCTCTGTGGTCATGCCACAGTTTAGCCAGTGGCTGCAGTTTGATTTATATCAGCTTTGTGGTCATGGCACAGTTAAGCCAGTGACTGCAGTTTGATTTATATCAGCTTTGTGGTCATGCCACAGTTAAGCCAGTGACTGCAGTTTGATTTATATCAGCTTTGTGGTCATGCCACAGTTAAGCCATTGACTGCAGTTTGATTTATATCAGCTTTGTGGTCACGCCACAGTTAAGCCATTGACTGCAGTTTGATTTATATCACCTCTGTGGTCATGCCACAGTTTAGCCAGTGGCTGCAGTTTGATTTATATCAGCTTTGTGGTCATGCCACAGTTTAGCCAGTGACTGCAGTTTGATTTATATCAGCTTTGTGGTCATGGCACAGTTAAGCCAGTGACTGCAGTTTGATTTATATCAGCTTTGTGGTCATGCCACAGTTAAGCCAGTGACTGCAGTTTGATTTATATCAGCTTTGTGGTCATGCCACAGTTAAGCCATTGTTTGCAGTTTGATTTATATCAGCTTTGTGGTCACGCCACAGTTAAGCCATTGACTGCAGTTTGATTTATATCACCTCTGTGGTCATGCCACAGTTTAGCCAGTGGCTGCAGTTTGATTTATATCAGCTTTGTGGTCATGCCACAGTTTAGCCAGTGACTGCAGTTTGATTTATATCAGCTTTGTGGTCATGGCACAGTTAAGCCAGTGACTGCAGTTTGATTTATATCAGCTTTGTGGTCATGCCACAGTTAAGCCAGTGACTGCAGTTTGATTTATACCAGCTTTGTGGTCATGCCACAGTTAAGCCATTGACTGCAGTTTGATTTATATCAGCTTTGTGGTCACGCCACAGTTAAGCCATTGACTGCAGTTTGATTTATATCAGCTTTGTGGTCATGCCACAGTTAAGCCAGTGACTGCAGTTTGATTTATATCACCTCTGTGGTCAAGTCACAGTTAAGCCAGTGACTGCAGTTTGATTTATATCAGCTTTGTGGTCATGCCACAGTTAAGCCAGTGACTGCAGTTTGATTTATATCAGCTTTGTGGTCATGCCACAGTTAAGCCAGTGACTGCAGTTTGATTTATATCAGCTTTGTGGTCATGCCACAGTTAAGCCATTGACTGCAGTTTGATTTATATCAGCTTTGTGGTCACGCCACAGTTAAGCCATTGACTGCAGTTTGATTTATATCACCTCTGTGGTCATGCCACAGTTTAGCCAGTGGCTGCAGTTTGATTTATATCAGCTTTGTGGTCATGCCACAGTTTAGCCAGTGACTGCAGTTTGATTTATATCAGCTTTGTGGTCATGGCACAGTTAAGCCAGTGACTGCAGTTTGATTTATATCAGCTTTGTGGTCATGCCACAGTTAAGCCAGTGACTGCAGTTTGATTTATATCAGCTTTGTGGTCATGCCACAGTTAAGCCATTGACTGCAGTTTGATTTATATCAGCTTTGTGGTCACGCCACAGTTAAGCCATTGACTGCAGTTTGATTTATATCAGCTTTGTGGTCATGCCACAGTTAAGCCATTGACTGCAGTTTGATTTATATCACCTCTGTGGTCATGTCACAGTTAAGCCAGTGACTGCAGTTTGATTTATATCAGCTTTGTGGTCATGCCACAGTTAAGCCAGTGACTGCAGTTTGATTTATATCACCTCTGTGGTCATGCCACAGTTTAGCCAGTGGCTGCAGTTTGATTTATATCAGCTTTGTGGTCATGCCACAGTTTAGCCAGTGACTGCAGTTTGATTTATATCAGCTTTGTGGTCATGCCACAGTTAAGCCAGTGACTGCAGTTTGATTTATATCACCTCTGTGGTCATGCCACAGTTAAGCCAGTGACTCAACCTCTTTTGTCTTTATCGTTAAATGAGATTATGCGACGGACGTCAGCACACCAAGAGCAAAGCTTTTAAGGACACTTGCTTTTTATAGCGTTTCCCTGTTGAAAAAACAAATGCGAGGCTCCTTCAGTCCAGAGGCAGTTTTCGGTCGTTCACTTTGCACTTCCTTAATCACAGACTTTTGCCATTGGCTGATTCATCGCTACCTAGATATGATATCGTTGTCTGAAATAACAAGACTCACGTTTGCCAAGTCTGACGTGTTGTGTTCTATTCTGATAGTAGGCAGCATTGCAACGTTTTTTTCTTTTACTTAATGGATGCGCTCGGAAATATAAAGGAGGGTGGCTGAGTGGTACAGTGCTTGGCTTCCGAACTAAGGTCTCGAGTTAGAATCCCGGTGAAGTCTATGATTTTAAGGACGTCTGGGTCCAACCAAACTTTAGTTGGTAAAAGTAAAGGCGATTTTCGTTTTCACTGAATACTTATCCGTTGGGGGAGGGGCTATCCCTAACGTACGTCAGGTACCCATTAGAGTTGGATGAACTCAGAGGCGTCCTAAAAAATCCCGAAGTTTGATACACAGTGTTCACCAAGGTTCAAACTCGGAAGCTCGGCGCTTTAGTTCTCGGCCTCCCCAGAGCTATGCGCACCGAGAGTTAACTGAAGAAAAAAAAAATGAAAGTGCACTTCTCTCCCTTTCCCTTTCCACGGTCCAGATAATTGTTTTAAAAAGTATTTTTTAAAAACAAAGTCTACAGAGGATGATTAACAATCAATAGGCCCACATAGACACCCACCCTTTATTCCCTTGTAAGTGGTAAAAAGAATAATAGTATGACAGAACTTATATAACTTTAAAAAATCCTAAATCGATTTATATACATCGCATCCGATCGAAGAAAATATCTATGATACACATATGCCGCAGATAAAGTATGCTGCATATTATATGCTACTTAATGGGCCGACCTTTGATAATTGGAGGCGCTGGGCGAAGTGAATTTGGTAGTCCCAGATGGAATAAAAGAAAAGAAACAGAGAAAAAATTACAAAATTAATTAGAAACCTGTCCGTCTCTATCTACATCTAAGTCGACAAACAGCTACAAAAATATAGATCGATTTCCATACTAAAGACAGTGTTTGTACTAGTAAATATAGAGTCATGGAGCTGTACCACGTTGGAGATTGAATCAAAGTTTCGCTTTTTTTTTCTCTATTTTTGTTTAGTCCTATAGATGAATCATTGTACAGGATGACCAAGATAAAGGAGTATAGGAGTACAAATACTTAAAGAAAAGTAAAGTATAATGTGTTCTAATTTTTATTTCAAAATAGTAAAAACAGAATATTGTTAATAACAGCATACTATATATATAGTTCGTCCATCGTGGTTTGATAATTATCACTTTGTTGTCCAGGGGGCTGAGGGCTTTGCACTGGAGTTTTATGCCTCCACATGTGGCTGGTGAGACCCATGTGAGCCAGGAATATTCGGCTGCACACTGGGCAGGTTATTCCAGCTGGAGCATACAAAGCATTTCTCATGTAGCAAGTGCTATCTGTAATCATACCAGGACTCTGTTCTAGGCCATCCTGTATATAAATACAAAGATTAACGCCTTAAGGATTTTTCTTTTTTGACTGATATTGTCGCCACGTACGATGGCTTACATGGTCGTGTGGTATGCGCCCTGAACTGTCCTCTCGATGGCCCTTTTTTCGAACCCTGCCCACGCGAAACCCCCCCCCTCTCCCCCAGCGTCCAGCAGGAGGCTCAAGCTAGAATGTAATAATCTTCAGATCTGAAGCAACATTCCAAGCATGTCAAAGAAGACCAACAAAAAGATCCAAGACAGCGAGGAGGTGAGCATTTTAACCCTTTGCTCAAAGTCCCAGCAGAAGAGAGCACACGTCAGGGGGCTTAACTACTCCAGCTCCTCCCAGCCTCCCTCTCAACCCTCTCGTGACGTCAGCATATCACGTTTTGTATTGCGTGCCATCAGCAGCATCGTTCAACATGGCATGTTACATTTCATCCAACGCCGAGAGAAAAGTTTCAAAAATAGAAAAAAAAAAACCACGAAACAATGTACAAACTTTTGTTCAATTGTATCGATTTTTAGAAATCGAACAATAGCTATGAATCGATTAAGCAGTCGACCAGTTCACTACGATGATGCTGAAGTTAATATTTTAAGAAAATAGTTTTGTGAAAGACAATAATAGATTTTAGAGTCTAAAAAATCAATGAAAATGTTTTGTTTCGAGTCCAAACAAAATTAGTTGCACATATCGTAGTTTGTAATGTATAAGATCTCTAATTACTGGAAATGTTCATACATGGAAGCTAATCCATATTTAGCAAACTTTTTGGTGTAACCGGTGTACAGAATAAAGTGATGATAATTTTTTGCACTATTTTTTTGGGGACTGCAGTATCAAATTTTGTAAGCCTTTCGTTTTGTAGCTTTGCTTCTAGTTGGCAACATTGAAGTTCGATTTATCCTTCACACTGTTTTGGTTTATTGTAAAAAAAAAATGACCAAAACAATAAATGCTCCTCTTTCGGTTGAATTAGAGATTTTCACCAGACTCCATTTCAGTCTACACGTCTAAGTAAAGTAAAGTTCCCCTTTCAGACCTTGTGGTCTATAGGGCAGATGGTGTTGATGATGATGATCATCTGATTCTGTGGCCTACAGTTAACGAGGGTGTCATGTGGCCAAGCAAGTACTTTTCCCCAACTAATGTCAGGTCCCAATTAGAGCTGGGTGGACTCAGAAGATTCAGAAATTAAAAAGCCCAGTCTTCACCAGGATTCGAACCCCGTACCCCGGTTCGGAAGTCAAGCGCTTTACCGCTCGGCCACCGCGCCTCCAGTCTACACGTCTAGCATGTTGGTAAAGTACATTAGAATGCGTGCCAGTGGCCCAAATTTCTGTATGATGAGAGGAGAAGGTGCCAAAAGACAAAACCATTTCCATACCGCAAAAGGCTCCCTCAGGCACGGGGCCTTGGGTGGTCGCCCTTGTTCGCCCATCTTAAAGAATATTTATGTTTAATGAATTTTCACAATGGCCATGAACTCTTACAGACATATTTTGGAATCATAGCCTTTTTGAAATAGCTGACTGTCCAAATATTATTAGGATGTGTGGCCTGTTATAATGCTGGACTATCAAACAGAAAGTCTTGAAGGAATCTAGCATCAGGATTTAAGTAACTTACCACTAAAGTACTCCTATTTTAAATGGATTGGGCGAACTACATATTTGTTTTGGTCACATGACATCCCCAAAATGCGTAAATGGACCTCATTCACCAATCGTAAACAAACAACTTTCCCCAACTAATGTGAGGTACCTACAACCGCCATTACTTTCCCCAACTAATGTAAGGTACCTACAACCGCCATTACTTTCCCCAACTAATGTGAGGTACCTACAACCACCATTACTTTCCCAACTAATGTGAGGTACCTACAACCGCCATTACTTTCCCCAACTAATGTGGGGTACCTACAACCGCCATTACTTTCCCCAACTAATGTGAGGTACCTACAACCGCCATTACTTTCCCCAACTAATGTCAGGTACCTACAACCGCCATTACTTTCCCCAACTAATGTCAGGTACCTACAACCGCCATTACTTTTCCCAACTAATGTCAGGTACCTACAACCGCCATTACTTTTCCCAACTAATGTGAGGTACCTACAACCGCCATTACTTTCCCCAACTAATGTGAGGTACCTACAACCGCCATTACTTTGCCCAACTAATGTCAGGTACCTACAACCGCCATTACTTTCCCCAACTAATGTCAGGTACCTACAACCGCCATTACTTTCACCAACTAATGTGAGGTACCTACAACCGCCATTACTTTGCCCAACTAATGTGAGGTACCTACAACCGCCATTACTTTCCCCAACTAATGTGAGGTACCTACAACCGCCATTACTTTCCCCAACTAATGTCAGGTACCTACAAGAGTTGGATGGACTCGGGGGCGTTCTAAAAATCCCGAGATTCAAAATCTCAGTCTTCACCAAGATTTGAAGTCGAGACTGACCATGCGCAAAACAAATGAAAAATGGTTGCATGTTAATCAAGGAGTATTAAGTGGCTCTGAAGGCCTGGTTGTTATCTGATCAATGCATTGGTTATTTTGTAACAGCTCTTTTTTTAACTCACCTCGTCTGTCTGTCTGAGTGAATTCTATTACATTTTTGTTCTATTCTATACACATGTTGAAATTGTGCACAATTCTTCATTTAAAATTCATACTTTCATTTCTACAAGATAGGTAATTTGTACAAAGTCGACCTTAGTGTTGGAGAACAGAGGTACCTCCCAAACTCTTATCCTAAGGAGGCATCGCATATGAAGATTCTTTTGTCAATAGCAAGCCCATAAAATAATATGCGGGAACCTCTGGCACACATTCAAACGTACCGTACCTATATACTTTGAACTAAAAACAGTTCTCCTAATCAAGGTCTAGTTGTTCAATATTCTTGAAGTCTGTCCGGCATCTATACCAATAACCATGAATGCACTTAGTAAGACGTGTTGGGTTAGATTTAGGTCTAAGGGTAATGTCCCGCATATAAAACTCAAGAACCGCCAAGATAGCCACTGGTTTGCCAGTCAGATAATTGAAAATTATAACCAAAAATAAAACTTCAATGTATCCAGCTTCTAAAAAAGATTAAATTTACTAAGTTCACAAAACAAAAAGGACAAGTCATTTGTATGAATCTAACCAGGTTTCCCAATGTATTTGATCATGTTCTCTCTTATTACAAACCCAAACATTCCTGGCTGTGATAGCAGGTATTTACTGAAGGATGGTAGGGACCTTTCAAGTCCAGCACTATTAGTGCTGTCTAGAAGCACTACACTGAGAAACAAGGACAGAGAAAGAGCACAATAGTTTAACGATTCTTACAGTTATTTCCTTCCAATCAGATCAATGATCCGAAAGATCGCAGAAATCGATGATGTTACAAACGTTTCCCAGGATACACCTCGCCGCTTGCTGCTTGATTGATTCCACGATGTAGCTTGGCAGTTTTTTTTTTTTTCATTTTTATTCTTTCCGAAAAAAAAATTGTTTGGATCGCACAATACCATTTATGCTTGAGTATGTCGTATGTGTTAATGTGATATCTGATATTATGGAAATAGAGTTAAGGTAAGGGTAAAACATACCTACCTAACTACTTGGACAAATGTAGTAGTGAAATTTATATATATATATTTAGGTATATATAATTTAGAAGCATTAAAGCCAGTATATGCGTTAGTGTTAATGTACATATTTATTGAATACATAGGGCCAACAAATATATATATATATTACAAAGAGAGAAAGAAAGAGAGAGACAGACAGACAGACAGACAGACAGACAGACAGACAGATAGATAGATAGATAGATACATAGATAGATACATAAAGTTAGATAAAAAGATAGATAGATTGATTGATAGGAAGATAGATAGATACAGACACATAGATACATATGTAAAGGTAGATAAAAAGATAGATTGATTGATAAATAAAAAGATAGATAGATAGATTTATATTTGTCAATCCATAGATTCAAGTTTCATCGTTGTGTTTCTAAATAAAACCATATTAAAGTCTGTTGTAGTTATTTGTCTATATTTTTAATAGTTTAGAACCCTTTGTTTACCACTCTTCGTCCCACATCTCAATTTGTAGTCTATAAACATTTGAAAAGATTTGTAATGCCATTATTTATTTGATAGATTTTGTACTAAAATTTGGTACGAGAAACATGAAGCCATTAAAATATAAAGTATAGAAAAACAAAAGAAGTTAACTCAGCCCAACAGTGGTAGACATACACAACAATAGAAAGATTGGAAGTTATGATACTTTCAAACTCTATCATTTATTAGTAAGGACATTTGAAATTAACCAATCGATAAAAACAACTTCTAGGCTATATATACAAGGCAAAATTTAATTAATTTTTTTCTAAGAAAACCAAAAATTTTGTTCATTTAAAGCTATATCAATGGTTCACGTTTTGGGAAGCTTCTAATGTTCAAAATTATATTAATATTCTCTCTCCTCTAATTCTATACCTATGTTTACTTGTTTAAATTATCTGGTTTTAAATCTTTACAATACGCTTACACTATCTTCATGGGGGATTGATGGATGGAAGGGAAAAGTTGGTCGAAAATTGGAAATCTGGAAATTCCCAAATCTGGTTGCGAATTTAATAGATTGTCGCGCTAATAATGCGAATGTCGTGAGTTCTATTTTTTTACATTGACGATCCAATCTGGTTCGATTTGATTTGAACATAAAGTAGGAATTGGTTGTTTTAAAATTAAATTATAACTTGTTCTATATTGAAATCGACAATGATCCCGTTTTTTAGTAGAAAATGATTTGATGTCAATAAATGTGAATATTTTCTTGTGTTTAGTGGGAGGTATTGAGATGTTTTCGTTTAGAATTATTTACAGAGATGTGCAAACATAATAGGATTGAAAACTCCGCCCACCAAATGACACACAATCACACAATCCTTTTACAATGTTTTAAAAAATTACGTTTTTACGCAAAAAGAGTAAAGCATGTTTCATCTGTGTTATGCTTACTGTCACGAGTCGAGTCTGTGACCTATTTCGACCAGTTTCTAGAAGCTCAAGTTCAAACCAGTGCAAGTGTCCAGCGTAAACAAGTTAATTTTAGGAATTTAATCAAAGAAAGGGGTTAAGGAAAAAAATAGCACACGTCAGCTTCTAGAAGGTCAAAGTTACTAAAATAATTTTCTGAGAAGTTTCCATGATTCTGGAATGTACGATTAAGAAAGGTATAAATTAAGGGAAAGTCAGTTAGACGGGGTCCTCGCATAGTAGAAGTTCTTGTAGAGCGATGGTCCTCGCTCAGTCCTCGATTAGTAATTAGTTTTGTGATATTAGTGGGTCCATTAGTTATAGTTTTATTAGTTGAAGTTGAAGTTATACTAAGTGAAGTTTCATGTATCATTTAAGTTTTATTTATGAAGTATCAAGTCAAGGTTGTTATTGAATTGAGAAGTCATTTTATGTGAAAGTTGAAGAAGTATTATTAAAGAAGTTTTAAGAAAATACAGAGAGATGTTTCTTTCTTCATTTTATTTGAATTTATCAACTTATTAATATAATCCTTCGGCCAGTCATCACATTTATGGCATCTCTGAACGACAAAGCCTCAAATAAAGCCTTATAAGAAAAGCCTCTTTCAGAAAACTTCCATAAGATGTGCAATCATTGCAACGAAAAGTATTTTACTGCCATTTCATGACAAAGTATTCTATGATTGAAACTTCCAGTCAACAGGTCACATATATTTGACAAAGAGGACGTCCTGCAAGACAGATCATCAGTTTTAAGGTCAGTACCTTACATAGCTGTCACAGGTAAGCTACGTTTACTAAGCTGTGAAAGCTATAATTACTAAGCTGTGAAAGCTACATTTACTAAGCTGTGAAAGCAATATCTACTAAGCCGTGAAGGCAACGTTACTAAAGCTAGTTGTACACTGGTTTGTTTACAAATACTGACCATTTGCATTCCTCAAGAGGAGACACCGATCAATATTTAACTAGGTCAGCCATATTTAACCTCTCACCTGTGAACATCGCTCGTGTCACAGTACTTATAACTAGAAAAGTTATTAAGTTATTACAATGGCATTGGTCTCGTACTTGTGGAAAGAATACATCAAAATAGCCGCTTACGGTAACATGCCACAAAAAAGAATGGAGGAATGGTGCACTCGACAAATAAATGACGATATACGAAAGCGTAAAAAAAACAAAGAGGCAGAAGAGAAGAAACGCAAAGAAGAAAAAGAAGAAGACAAAACTTCAAGAACTACAAGAAACAGAAAGAAATGAAACTGAAGAGAAAGAAACAAACAGTGACTGAAGGAGCCTGTGACATTGCTTATGAGTACAACAAGAATACTACTGAACTTCAACTAGTTAATAATGAAGTATTTAAAGCTGACCAGAGGAATGATACAACTTTGACAAGAATGTACAAGAAGGCGCAAACAATTGTAAAGCAGCCAGGACTTAATATACCTTCTTTCAAAGAAGGAATACTTGTGAAGAAAAGTGTTAATTACGATACCTATGAGTTTGTTGAACAAATCATTTTACCACTGAAATATACTCAAGACATCATTGAAAAGAATCACAATTTTCTACATACCAAACTAGCGAGTGTGACGAGGACAAAGAAAAGAATTCTTGACAAATTTTATTGGCCGAGCATTACAAAAGATGTTAAGAAACATGTTAGTCAATGTCAAGTTTGTCAAATGAACAATCCTAAGACAAAAGTTCAAGAGCAACGCACGAATGTTGAACAAAGTTACGAACCAGTTGAAAATATTATACCTGACAATAATGACTCAAATGTTGATGAATCAAATCAATTCACGTGTACCTTTAAGACAGAAAATCACTGGACATTGATCGACAATTCATGCAACAACCGTGATATGACTCAGCAACAAAGTTATATAAGTACTTACACAGAAATTCAATCAAATACAGATTCGAACATATTTGTTTCGAATGAATCAATGTCAAAGTCAAAACAAGATGAATCAGAAAAGAAAACATTTCAACATGGTTTTGATACAAATAGTACAGCCATAAAGCCACATGAAAAAACTCAAGAAGCTGAAGTCAACATTGGAAATGAAAGAGCATTAAATGAATACAGAAAGCTTAGAAATTTTACACAAGGAGACAAAGTGAAGTTATGGTTACCTGACATGAGAAACAAACTGATTTATACATGACAAGGTCCATTTACTATCTTCAGAAAGATTTCAAACGTAACTTATGAAATCAACATTAACAAATATATCCAAGTGTTTCATTTTCATATGCTTGAAAAATACAACGAGGATACAGACAAAGCAAACTTAATCAAAAGAACTAGAAGAAACTGTTACATGCTTAGCAACAATTCAAGAGGAAAATGAAGACAATATAAATGAACTATTACCAACGAAATCAAAACAAACTGAATCTATCAAAGACATTGACATAGATCATTTAAAGTTGAAAAGTAAGAAAGACATGTTGAATACAAGTGAAGAATATACTGAGATATTTCATGATGTTCCTGACATATCAACATTTATAGACAATGTACTTAACTTAAAAACTGCAAAACTACCCAACTCCAGTGTTTTGCACAATAGAGATTTACTGCAGAAAAACTTAAATGATTTATTAGGTCAATGCATTCATGAACATTCGAACTCAATGTTTTCTACTTCAATCGTTTTACAACGTAAACTGTCACTAAAAGAAAGATTTAGTGTCGATTTTGAACAGTTCTTGTTTGAACATATGAAAGAAGAGAATATTATAAGGACAATAGTTGTATGTTGCTTAAAGCTCGAATGAAACATATTCATGAACTGAGAGACATTCTGTACACATTGAAACAACGTACATTTGTAGCTAAACTAAGCAAGTTTGTCTTGAAACCAAAAGTGATATTTTTCAACGGCAGAGTCGAGCACAACTCTTTGAAAACACAGGACCATATTGTTAAACTTATTTTGAACTATAAAGAACCAAGAAAGAAGAAATGTACGGATAGACTGGAATTGTTTCAAGTGCCCGAACAGAAGAAATATACAGACAGACTAGAAGTGTTTCAAGTACCTGAAAAGAAGAAAGTTGCAAATCTAACAGGACTGTACAGCTGTGTCAAGATTTATTTTAATACTTATGACATGTAATTGTTTATTACTTAGTATATTTACATTAGTATTGTTGTTATAAGAGTTTTAGAAATTAGTAACTTGGCATAGTATTATTTTTTATTACAAATGGTGGAAAATAAGTTAATATTCAGATATTCTGTATTATCAAGTAATATGGTGAGATGATATGTATTTTTCAGTATTGTGAAGTTGTATAATTTTGATATTTTCTCGAGTTACAAAAGTTAGAAAAGTTCATACTCAAATTTCATGACAAGTAATGTATGGAGCTGAGATATATTTTATATAATACTAACTATGTATGCTGGATATGTGCAATATTTTGAATTTTGAATAACGTAAATGTAATGGAACAATTATTTGAATTATGAGTTCTGTTCTTTTGTTAGATCAATTTCATTAAGTTTTTGTGTGCATATATTATAATAGTAATAATGTTATTTTACGCATTTTATATTGCATACAAAATGCTAAAAAGGTAAGGGGGTAATTTCACGAATCGAGTCTGTGACCTATTTCGACCAGTTTCTAGAAGCTCGAGTTCAAACCAGTGCAAGTGTCCAGCGTAAACAAGTTAATTTTAGGTATCCTATCAAAGAAAGGGGTTAAGGAAAAAAATAGCAGCTTCTAGAAGGTCAAAGCTACTAAAATAATTATCTGAGAAGTTTCCATGATTCTGGAATGTACGATTAAGAAAGGTATAAATTAAGAAAAGTCAGTTAGACGGGGTCCTCGCATAGTAGTAGTTCTTGTAGAGCGATGGTCCTCGCTCAGTCCTCGATTAGTAATAAGTTTTGTGTTATTAGCGGGTCCATTAGTTATAGTTTTATTAGTTGAAGTTATACTAAGTAAAGTTTCATGTATCATTTACATTTTATTTATGAAGTATCAAGTCAAGTTGTTATTGAATTGATAAGTCATTTTATGTGAAAGTTGAAGAAGTATTATTAAAGAAGTTTTAAGAAAATACAGAGAGATGTTTCTTTCTTCATTTCATTATATTGTCAAGTTTGATAATATAATCCCCGGCAAGTGTGATCGTCACACTTACCCTTGATGTGGCAAAAATATGTAGGTCACAGCTGGGGCTGCGCAGCCACGGAAAATACTGCATTCCTCATTAATCTTCGGACTCGAAGACAAGCCATATTATGTTTAAATATTAAAAAAAGAAAAATTAAAAAATAAAAAACATTTGAATGTGCATTTATTTAAAAATGAAATAATTATTTTATACATCTTATAGGGCCATTTTTTTTGTTGCTCTTAATAACTAATGAATGTTAGATTTTAAAAAAAGGAATATTATTTTTTACCCTTCCCTTTCGGTTAGAAAAAAAATCCTGGTTTAGCGAATTATACTTTAATATATTCTAATGATAGGCCTTGACAAAATTCAGATTCAGACTTAGAAGCAAAATGTCCCCCAACTATAATTTATGACAATCTTGACTGAATAGGACCTACAGAGACGTAATAGTCTGTCTAAGATCAAGATTTTCTAGTCTTCTTTCTAAATGTACATTTTTGTCTTTTTATGCTTTCCAAGTGGCTAACGAGTTAGTTATGCTTTGACCCGCGATATACACCAACTGTCAAAGTTCTAAGAAATTCGTTAGAGTCGTTTTTGATGAAAGTTTCTGCCCACCCAGGTTTAGCCCACCCAGAAGGTTTTACTCACTTTGAAAGTGTGGCTTGAATAGAGGTATTAATTAAAAAAAAAAGAAAAACAAAAATATCTTATAGGAAGTGAAGTCTCTTAGAATTACCACTGAACACAATAACGTAAAGGGAAATAAAATAGTGGGTTGTGAGGCATTCATTGGTTGTGAGGCATTCATTGGTTGTGAGGCATTCATTGGTTGTGAGGCATTTATTGGTTGTGAGGCATTCATTGGTTCTGAGGCATTCTTCGGTTGTGAGGCATTCTTCGGTTGTGAGGCATTCATTGGTTGTGAGGCATTCTTCGGTTGTGAGGCATTCATTGGTTGTGAGGCATTCATTGGTTGTGAGGCATTCATTGGTTCTGAGGCATTTATTGGTTCTGAGGCATTTATTGGTTGTGAGGCATTTATTGGTTGTGAGGCATTCATTGGTTGTGAGGCATTCTTCGGTTGTGAGGCATTCTTCGGTTGTGAGGCATTCATTGGTTGTGAGGCATTCTTCGGTTGTGAGGCATTCATTGGTTGTGAGGCATTTATTGGTTGTGAGGCATTCATTGGTTGTGAGGCATTTATTGGTTATGAGGCATTCAATGATTGTGAGGCATTCATTGGTTGTGAGGCATTCATTGGTTGTGAGGCATTCATTGGTTGTGAGGCATTCATTGGTTGTGAGGCATTCATTGGTTGTGAGGCATTCATTGGTTGTGAGGCATTCATTGGTTGTGAGGCATTCATTGGTTGTGAGGCATTTATTGGTTGTGAGGCATTCATTGGTTGTGAGGCATTCAATGGTTGTGAGGCATTCATTGGTTGTGAGGCATTCATTGGTTGTGAGGCATTCATTGGTTGTGAGGCATTCATTGGTTGTGAGGCATTCATTGGTTGTGAGGCATTCATTGGTTGTGAGGCATTTATTGGTTGTGAGCCATTTATTGGTTGTGAGGCATTCATTGGTTGTGAGGCATTCATTAGTTGTGAGGCATTCATTGGTTGTTAGGCATTCATAGGTTGTACAGAATCAAACATTTGAACAGATGGAAATAGAAGTAGGCCTAGCCCCCAATTGTTCAATGAATCGCGTGTCACTTGTAAGTCGTTCTGAAATGCTAAATTCCAAATTATTTTTTAAATGAACTCTATTTATTCTGCCATCTTGAAATGTAAAGATCGTCAAAGCTGAGAATTAAAACTTGAAATTAAAACAAGTTTTGGTTTATTTTGTACAAAATTAACTTTGAAAATTTCCTTAGACCTGCCCCCCCCCCCCCAGCTGTGCATTTTACTTACGGTAACCCTCAACTAAAGTAAAACATACAAGAACTAAAACAAAATTGAGTTTTGTAACAGGTGAATGTTCACATTTGACTAAAGTAATATCTCTAAACTAAGAGACAACAGGGGGAAAAAGACTAAAAAGTAAAGTAGCAAAAAGACATAATACACTGAACCATAAGTTACAACTAGTAAAACAGAATCTAATAAAATACTCGGAAAGAAACAAAGATAAAGGCACATTTCTAATTGTATTTGCTAGTACGATATACAAGTGCTCCTTCATTTCTAGATCATGGAACAGGTTGTCTGAATCAGCTGAGTGTAAGTCTCTAGTTAACATGCAAGAGTAGATTGACACAAGGATACGCGTAGGATGTAATTATCTTCTTCTTTTGAAGGAACATCTTTAATTTATAAGATAAGATAGTTATATTCAGACCATGACATCCTATTCAGACCATCACATCCTATTCAGACCATGACATCCTATTCAGACCATGACATCCTATTCAGACCATCACATCCTATTCAGACCATCACATCCTATTCAGACCATCACATCCTATTCAGACCATCACATCCTATTCAGACCATCACATCCTATTCAGACCATCACATCCTATTCAGACCATCACATCCTATTCAGACCATCACATCCTATTCAGACCATCACATCCTATTCAGACCATCACATCCTATTCAGACCATCACATCCTATTCAGACCATCACATCCCATAGAAAATGTTTCTAGTCACCCTTCTTCATCCCATGCCATCTCTTCTCTCCTTTTCTTTGTGTATTGATCACGTGGTGCAACTGTATCATTATAGATCACCGATCTATATAGAATTCTGTTCCCAAAGAACTTTGTTCTGGATGTTTTACATTTCAATATTGATTTTTTATTTACCCAAAAGACAATATCACAATTTTTTTCTCTCTCTTACTCAAATTTTTTTTTCCTCACAGAAAACCATTCAAGCCAATAATCCAAGCATCTAGGTCAACAGCGGGACCGTTAACTCAATGGATAGCAACAAGTATAATTCTTTTTTATTTAGTGATGACAGAATCAGGTATGATATATCTGCAATGCCTGACTTTCGTCTTTAAAGTATTAATAATGATAATAATATTGACAAATAGTGATAACGACCGATGCCGGAATAGCGGATACGTTGGTCAGTCGCCACAGGAGATTATCGAATCAACCCACTACTTGCTTTACTGGGATAGACCTATTTCGACTAACAAATTTTAATCGACCAGATCTAGTCCATATTCACAAAAAAGAAAATCTGCAATGGTGGTCATCAAAATCCCAATACCACTATCTCATTAGATAAGACAAACTGGTGAAAATATGAAGACTAGGAAAGCAGCCTGACATACCGAAATACCCTGTTGTTATATCAAAGGAGGGGATAGTCACAATTGTTCTTCTTAGATCCGTTATCCGTCAGAGGGTTGCTGCAGACCAGCCACATCATCAGGACATTTCTCTATGGACACTGTTGAGAGGACTAAAATGAATTTTGCTTTTCTTTAATGTAGCTCGACCCATGCATTGCCTAAGAATGAAAATTAATTAAATTTATAATAATAGTAATAATAATAATAATAATAATATTAAATCACGAAACTTTATGCTGCTTTCATTTTCTTTCCCTGGATGAATGATACCATTAAAAAATTCAGAAACTTATAAACCAAATATATAAATTAAAAAGGATATTTACAAACTGTAAATACATATTAATAACAATATACTCATTCCGCTATTATCGAAAAATTAAGATTTTGTTTATGTGGACTAGGTTCCAGAGAATAAGCAAATTGTCGACTACTGTGTTTTTTTTGCAATGCAATTTTTAAATGAATTACTAAATAGAGATTTATCTTTAAAAATTGATTGTTGCTTTTGGGTTAAATCGGAGAATTGATAGTATCGCCCAATACAAACATAAAATTAATAACACTGTCACAAAATAAAAAAAGTTGAGGGCACTATTTAGCCTTTCTGATATCTATATATATAGATTTAAGGTCGGTAGCCTTAAAAAACTTTTTTTAGTAGGGTTGGGGGAGGGGCGATTAAATTCTTGCCCGAAACACGGATTTATTCGCAGCTTTGAATTATGTAATGTAATTTGATTATATTTAAGAATATAACAGTAAACTGATTTAATCCTGTAAAACTAGGAATTTATAGAATAGTTAGCAAAGGAAGATTAATTAGGATAAACCTTGAAATAAACTTTTAAGTGTCTAACTCAGACAAACAATGGCTTTTACAATGGCTTTGACTTGGGCTTTTACAACGACTTTTGCTGGGGCTTTTACAATGACTTTGACTTGGGCTTTCACAATGACTTTGACAATGTCTTTAAAAAAATCGTTTTAAACCTTTTTTTGAACGTAACAATTAAATCTTGCGATTTCTTCTCGGATTGCATGTAACGTCACAGGTGAGCCTTCAATAGGGCCAACATCGATACAGTTTGAGTCACAGGGTGATTTATCTGTTGATAGAGTCTGGCTTTGATAATCTCAACTCTGCTTCCCGCTGCGTGTGTTGTTTGCCATCGATAAAGTCGCAGTTATTCGCATAAATCTTGTTTAATTAAAAACATCACTCTATCAGCTGGGAATAGCCTACAGGTATAGAAGTCTGTTTGGAGATGATTTAGGGCCAGTAATAGGAGCGAGCAGCAGACAGAGTCAAATACAAAACCTCCGAACGTTTTGCTGTTGACTGAATGTATTCAATAAGAATGTAAACCCAGACAATCGAGTCATGATTCGTATCAGATTTAAATATTTGATTCATTAACCATTGTAGTACAGCAAAGTAACCCTTCAGACAATGATTTCAGATGTGCGGGTCATCTGTTTCTGTGGCACTGCTAACGAGGGTTTCATGTGGCCAGCACAACGACCAACAGCCTTTAATTTTCCCCAACTAATGTCAGGTACCTATTAGAACTTGGTCGACTCAGAGGCGCCCTAAAGATCCCGAAATTCAAAAGGCCAGTATTCACTAGGATTCGAACCCGGACCTATCGGTTAAAAAAACCAAGCGCTTTACCATTTAACCACCGCGCCTCAAACCATTGTAAAATGATTTTTTTCAAATCTGCTTCTAAAATACAATTATGGTAGCATGATGGCAAAGTGGTTAAGCACTTACGTTCCGAAACGAAGGTTCACGAGTTCGAAACCTTGTTGAAAACTGGAATTTTGAGCTTTAGGATGCATCTAAGTCCCAGCTGGTCGGACATACGTTAGGAAAGTAAAGCCGTTTGTTCTTTCTGCTTTATAGAGAGACAAATAGAGAGAGAGAGAGAGAGGTAGAGATAACAGAAGGAAAGAGGGTAGATAAAGAGGGAGAGAGAGAAGGACCGAAAGAGATGGAGGGAGAAAGATTTTGATGACATATTGCTCTACAGCAGCACTTGTTTGTTCTTTCATTTACAGTGTTAGTATTAGCTGTATTAGTATTATCATTGACTCATCACATCACTGATGTGATGTAGTTTTTTTTTGTCTACTATACGACACTATACGAACGCAGCATACGGTACTTAGGTTCTTGTAGTCAGGGGCGGACTGGCTATATGGGCTTTCGGGCACCCCGGTGGGCCGCTACCCAAATGGGCTGGTAGGGTCACCTAAAGGGCTCGTGAATGCCACTATGGCACGTACTAAATTATTAAAGGTTTTATACTATTCTATTATAAAAGTGACCATCTGAGCCTCGTGTAAAAAAAACAACAAAAAAAACCTCATACAGACTCTATATAGTAGGTCCTAATACTAATTTACTTTAACACCTTTTCCAAAATAATGTAATAGCCTACATCCGTAGACCGTGCTACTAGTAGGATTCCTCCTTTTTGGGTCTAGACACTCAGCGATGAAAAGGAAACATTAGTTCTATATTTCTTATAAAGATATAGCGCAATGTGTACTGTTATCGATACATTATCAAACTTAACATTTGAGGCCCATCGTATGATATAACCCACAATTTATGGGCCGGTGTGTACAGAAATGCCTGGGCCGATTTTGACACACAACATGTAGCATATAAGCAGAGGGGCGGTTATTGAACTCTTTGTATAGTGCAGACACACTTAAATAAATATATCGTTTCCATTTTGTTAACTGTTTGTTATGTCGAGTGTTTCTGGAGCGAATATCTCGCGATAAACAAGGGACATCACTGTATACCTCTTTTAAGACCTATACCAGAAGTTCAACAAGGTCAACCACAATGTTGTGCTGGCCACATAATGTCAACGTTAACCGTGAGCCACTGAAACATCTAAAACAGATTGGATTTACATCCCCTGTCCTTAGAGATCGCAAGGACTGAAAGGCGAACTTTTTATTCTGCAGTCGACACACTGACCAATGGCCTAGATGTTATAAACACATCAGACGTTAGCCATTAGATATTGAGGCACATTACTGTTGATGCACATTACTGTTGAGACACATTACTGTTGAGACACATGCATTACTGTTGAGACACACACATTACTGTTGAGACACATTACTGTTGAGACACATTACTGTTGAGACACACTAACTGTTGAGGCACACTACTGTTGAGGCACATTACTCTTGAGGCACATTACTGTTGAGGCACATTACTGTTGAGACACATTACTGTTGAGCAGTGCTCGATTTACCGCACTGTGAGGCTCCATCCCGGCTCTGCTTTAACTTTTACCACCCCCGCCGGAGATGGTATTTATCCCCGGCTCTGCAGAAAATTTTTTTTTTTTTAAGTCGAATAAGTGCAATCACGAAATTTTTAGTTAAATGGAAAAAATTGGTACGTTCATCTACCGAATTAATCGAAATAAACGTAAGTAAAAATAATTCTAAGTGTTTCGTTTTCTTATATTCTTTGGTTTCTATTTTAAGTTTACTTTTCTTTTGTCACAAAGCGCGGTTTATCAGAATTATAGCCTATTTTAAAAAAATATTTTTAAATTTTGTTTTTATTGAAATGTCTAAAGAGCCGTCTTGTAAAAAATTTAAAACATTAACCCAACAAAAATTGTCTTTTACGAAAAATACTATAATCCAAAGAATGAAATCTCACAGTGATGATCTTCAACTTGTTCAGAAAACGTCTTGTAGTAAGTCATTAATTATTAATAATTTATAAATAAAATAAAGCAATAAAATATTATAAGTTTATTTATTTTGACTTTAATGAGTTTGATTTGAAATTAAAATCAAAATTCATAAGCAGTTGAATATATTTTGAATATATATATCCCCGGCACTAGTTTTTTCCTAAATCGAGCACAGCCTCACAGTGCCGGCATCCCCGGCGGTAAATCGAGCACTGCTGTTGAGGCACACTACTGTTGAGGCACATTACTGTTGAGGCACATTACTGTTGAGGCAATTACTTATGTATGTCGATCAAGTTACATTGACGGGAACTATGTGTGTGATCGATCTATTCCCACGCTTGGGTTCGTTGATAAAATACTAATTCGATCTTTGAACACTGTTCGATTTAAATCAGAAGAATTGTGTTTTTCTGTTTTTCTTAAAATGTAATTGAATTTAAGAGTTTTTTTTGTTTGTTTGTTTGAAAGAACTGAGTAATGCTATTGATTCAAGATAAAAACATGTGTTCGAACTGTTGAACTACTCCCACACCTGAGATCTAGACTCTAGTGGATATTTTTTTTATAATGGAGGCTAATCCATAAATATCAAAATTTTTTTTTCTTTTTAAAGACAATACCATCTTTCTGCAACTTATTGTTTTACATTGTCATCATTTTGTGATGCCCTAAAACTCGTGTTTCATGTTTCTGCCAGTATCAGCTTTCTCTCTGGGCACGTTAGATACTCAGGAGAAGATGGAGAACTTAGATCTGCTATCAGAGGACATTGCGTATTGGTTAGAGCCGGACGACCATTTCATCCAACCAGGGAACATCTTGTTGTCACGTGCTCGGCGAGACGCTTCGAATACCACAGGTGACCTGAGCATTTGGGAGAAGATCGAGGTAAGATTTGAGGTCGTTTGAGATAGGTGCAAGAACAAAGCTATTCAATTGAAAGTTTCCCTTCAGACAATGCGGTCTTTAAGGCAGATGATGTAAAGGTCATCTGTTCATGTGCCCCACGGTTAACGAGGGTGTCATGTGGCCAGCATAACCACTAATAGCAGATACTCATTAGAGCTGGCACCCTAAAGACCCCGAAATTAAAAATCCCAATCTTCATCAGGATTCGAACCCGGGACCCTCTGGTTCGGAAACCAAGTGCTTTACCACTCAGCCACCCCACCTCATATTCAATGTAGACCCTTAGTAATTATTTTAAAACATGGACACGTTCTATATATCTATCTATCTATCTATCTATCTACCTATCTATCATTCGAAAATACAATTATCCTTCACTTAAAATTACATTTCCAATGACAACAGTATTTTTTTTAAATACTAAGCAATGTATTATGCATAATAACATATTAGCCTGAATGGTTTAGTTACTCGCACAGAAAGTAAACACTCAACACATAGATTTGTATTATGTTACCTGTATACACTTTTGAATACATAACATAAAAAATTGGTATTGTGTTACATGTATAAACCTTTGAATACCTAACACATAGATTGGTATTGTGTTACTGGTATAAACCTTTGATAACCCAACACATAGATTGGTACCGTGTTACCTGTATAAACCTCTGAATACCTAACAGATAGATTGGTATTGTGTTACCTGTATAAACCTTTGAATACCTAACAAATGATTATTTCCATTCGCTTGCTGTGATGGTTGTTATGACCTGGTTAGATTTTCTGCTCTTCGTCGTAATGACATGTGACTTCCAAACAAATCACGTGACCTTGCAGACGTGAACATACAGCTGACAGGGAACTGATATCTTATTACCATCCTTAAATTTAAATTATTTAAATTGTGTAGACATTTTGCTGGTTTGAGACTGTGTTATTAAAGTGTCTTGATTTTTCTGTCCCAAGTGACATTTCAGTTATACATGTTTTAAACAAGCCACACAATAGCATTTTTGTTACTATTGTATTGCTAAGTTTGTCAAGTTTTGTCATAATAACTATACATTTACAAAAAAAAAGTTATTTTTTTTTTAAAAAGAGAAAAATTCTATTTAGTATGCATATAAGTGGAATATAATTTAAAACAACAATTAATAAGTAGTTTTTCATATTACCACGTGAACTGCGGCATGCCTCTGTCAACATAGAACACTTAACTAAAGGAATTTTTTTTCTTGAGGCTTTGAATAAGAGATTGACCCTTTACAAAACAATTAGATCAATTAGATAGTCATTATTTAACATCAGTAAGTCCAGGTTCACATCTAACTTCACATTCACTTTCAGCTATCCCTTGGTCTGCTGGACCGCTGGGGCACCACACAAGATCTGTCAACCTTCTTTCTCCATTCTTCTCTGTCATTTGCCTTTGATAGAATTTTAATCTGATATTCTTTCTGAAAATATTGAAACCTGCCTTTTTTGCCTGCCTAGGTGGACCACTTCAGGGGCCGATTTTGAGTTTGTATTTCCACACAAACTGTCTTTGTTACCTTGTTTATTTGATGCATTGCGACAGTAAAGATGTGTTCATTTTTATACTGCTAATTATTCCTTAACAGATAAACCAAAAAGTAGTGCTCACCAAACACAACTCAGCTCTTTAAACACAACTCATCTCATAAAACATAATTCAGCTCATAAAACATAATTCAACTCAGCTGGGATTCGGAATTGTGATCCGTTGTTAGAAAGTCAAGTTTTTACCACTCAGTTACACACTGTCTATTCAAAGTTTTCAAGTAACTACAAAGAAAATCGTTTAGATGCATTTTTTAAATTGAAAAATGAATTAGATGGCTTTGTATTGGATAATTCCATCTATGACGGATAGCATTTAAATAGCCATCCTTTAAGTGTACAGAATATAGGAAGTAATGATATGCTATGCATTTTAAAAGGTATAGGATAAGTTTTGTGTCTACTTTCTTCAGCACTGTAAAAATGTAATTTTACTCGACATCATCTGCCCCATAGATCGCAAAGGTCTGCAAAGGGAACTTTACTTCTTACTTTGACAGCACGAAGTAATTTGTAGTATTTAGTTGTTAACTCTGATAGGGGAACTTTACTTCTTACTTTGACAGCACGAAGTAATTTGTAGTATTTAGTTGACAACTCTGAGCTCTCTGGCCTCAGTTTCATCGTTCTGTTTATTTAGTTCAAAATCTTGCCACTATTCCCTATTGTCATTTTCTTTAGTTTTTCTTTCTCTCTCATTATAATCATCTGTTCATTGACTTTAGGGTTGCTGTGAAAGTTCGTAAGGGTGCTGTGACCGTTCGTAGGGGGTGCTGTTACAGTTCGTATTGGGGCTGTGACAGTTCGTAAGGAGTGCGGTGATGATTCGCGTAACCAAATCCTTGCATTTTCCACGGTCAATTTTTCTTTAGGTTACCTTATCTCGCTCCCACATTTCTCATTATCAATTTCTCTTCTTTTACTATGTCACTGTATTTTATTTCTAAAACAAGCAAAATACAAAGAAATATTTAAAAAAAAAAAAGCAAAGTTCATATTAAGTGTATCAATTAGTTTGGATCAGTCATGTAATTAAATTTGTAATAATCCTCAGCGACAATCTTATATAGGGGACTAATTCAGCACTATTTCTTTCCCTTGGAAAGGGGACTAATTCAGCTTATACCACTACTTCAGTCAAGTATTATTTATTTCCCTAGTTTGAAATATCAAACAAAATAATTTATTTCCAATAGCCAATTAACTGATTGGGTAATTTTTTAAATTGATTCTTGTGTTCTCAGCTAAAAGAAATAATTGTGCAAAATGTCAGCTTGGTTGTGGGAGAAATAACGTACAAACTTTTGGCCAGACAGACAGTCAGAGTTGATATAAACTTTGTAAAAATAAAAATAAAATTAAACAAAGTGGAGATTATTGTGTTTAAAATTGATCGTTCGAATCAGCAATGGAAGTGAGGACTTAAAGAACTAACGACAGACATACATTTTGTTTATGTATAAATTTATTGCTAGTTTTCTCTTAAAGCGTCTAAAGCATACATTATGGTCTTATAACATTTGAATATAGATGTTCAGCTGGTTAGGTTTGAATCACCGTTCAAGTGTGGCGAAAGTATAAATCAATAATCGCAAACAGTAAACATATACATCTATAATTTCACATTACATTGTAGTCATTATTGATAACAGATTAATATCAGACGAAATCAAAATATAAAATGGTTCATTGTTGTTTACTTCCATTTACATGACATGACACATTTATATGCAAAAATACAAGATAAAAAAAAACTAAAATAAACGAGCAGTACGGAATATGCTATATTGGAGTTGGCATCACTGGTTGTAGTTCTGTTGAGGTGTAATAACAGTCTGATCAGTTCATAAAACACATATGGTAATTGAGGGCAAGTCTTTAAGTGCATAAAACAAAGTTGACCAGAGAACAGACTTAATAGTAGCCGTAGCCTCCGTAGAGTCCACCGCCGTAGCCTCCAAGACCGAAGCCTCCGAGTCCTCCGTAGCCGCCGAGACCTCCGTAGCCGCCATAGAGTCCGCCAAGGCCTCCGCCAAGGCCTCCGCCAAGGCCTCCATACAAGCCTCCGTAGCCACCACCAAGGCCTCCGTACAAGCCTCCACCGTATAATCCTCCTAGACCTCCTCCATAGAGACCGCCAGCGCCGTATCCAAGGCCGCCCCACAAGGGTAAGACTCCTCCACACATGGCGCCAGCAACAAGGCAGGCAAGAAGAACAAGACTTGCAACGTTGGCCATGATGACTTGGTTGTCTGAGGAAACACGTGACACATTGGGTAGATGTAAGTGTTTTGTTAGAAAAAATAATTTACCACACTAAAAGCTGTAATGACTCAACAATTGTTTTATTTGTATTAATCTCCATTAGTTATGACTGTTAGAGACTATTTGAGAAAATACATATAACACTTAGCTACGCCACGGACGGTGGAACCACAGACCTAAATATACTATGTCTAGACTGGACATGGAGATCTTTTAACACTACAAAAAATGTCGTGAAAAAAAAATTCTAAAAAGCTAAAACAAGGCGTTGTTATGTACAGTAATTCTAAGAACTATTTTGTTTTCAACCCTAACCTATGTAACATATTTTACTGTTTAGATCTAGTAGTCCGAATAATTAAACATAAAAAATAAGAGCACTCTCGTCTCATAATTATTATTTTGCTATTTTTAGATACATAATCTAGAAAGATCTGGGTAATCAATCTATTTAAATGTACATAAGATGATTAAAATCGACAGACGCGAATTCTTTCGATCTAGGATTTTCGAAACATTATCTCGAATCTAACAAGAAATGGCTTTATTTCATATGTTTGCATGAATATATAGTTATGGGATTAATAGCCCATTCTATTGAAAATCCACAAAATGTTACAGCATAATTTCTAAACTTTGGAAACTAAAGATCATTACTTTTCTAAGACAGAAAAGATCAATTTTCCCAGATTCGAGGTGACTTGCCTTACAGCTTGAAAAAGAGTTACGTACACAACATAACAATCTATATAGATCTATATATAAGTCTGTGATCTGATCATTATCGGATAAGAATTTATTTCAATTTTCCAGTCTAGGTATAATACATTTATATTGGTCTAAGGCAGGGGCGGACTGGCTATATGGGCAAACGAGCAAATGCCCGGTGGGCCGGTACCAAATGGGCCGCTCTGGTCGCGACCAAAGAAAACGAAATTCAATGAAGAGAACTTTTTAAAAAAAGTGACAGCAGCAAGACACAAAGGCGTTTTCTTGTTGTTGTTTTTTTTACTCTTATTACAATTAATTTTGTTTGAAATTCAACAAGAATATAAAAAACAAAAACTATACACTATACACTGTACGTATTATCATTTGCAAAACGTTAGACCGTACTTTCTGCTATGCACGAGCGGCATGGACTGCTTTGATGTCTTCGACGTTGTGTTTGGCCTAATCATTTTGCTGGTCGGCATGGGCCTTTGATGGCACTCCCATTTTTTTTTGCTCCTTCCCTCCCCCTTCTTTTAATGGTTCCAATGAAATTTAACCAAAAAGAGGGATGGGAGAGGTTAAGTTAGAAGACATTGATATAACGCAGCAAAAAAAAAAGAAAAAAAAAAGATAGGCGCGACAATTAGCTCTTTTACAATACTTAATAGAAATTAACTTTAACACATACATACAGCCGCGAAATTGCAAACTACCCAACTTATTCACAGCTCAATATGGGTATAAAGCTCTACTTACTGCGATTTGAAAAGAAAAAGTAAGTTTCTTTTTGTTTCTTTTTAATAACATAGATCTAAAAATACTGCATTTAAGGCTTTCAAAAAAAATATTTAATTAAAAAATAAATCTAGATCTAAATCAATTTTTTTACTATTATAATTAATGGCAAACTTATGCTTAGTATGAAGTCATTAATGATGAAAATTCGTACAATAATTACAATAATTTATATAGCGCTGTCACATCCGATATTTAATGAAAGGACATTTAGGCCTATATTTTAAATAATGGGTCATGGTATATTCATATACAAATCACGTTTTTGAGAATGTACTAGGACGAAGCAAGAGATTTTCACATTAAGTAAGTACCTCTCTAACCGTTCTCCTTTCTCTTATCTTTTAATGGAATGGGTTGCCTGAGTTAGCCAGGAAAACCAATGATTTAGCATATTTTAAGTCACAGATCAACATGCATGACTAGATTGAAATGCGTAAGACGTAACAATCTTATTTTTTGAAGAAACGTCTGTAATCTATAAGTAATACCAAAAAAGCTTCAAACTCATTAGACTGCTATTGTATTGTTTATAGTTTTCAAACTACATACATGTATAAATAGAATACATTATGTAATCCTACGAATGCATACATCCAGTTTTCGATGCGTTATCAAACTTTATATATTTTGTAGAGAATTAGGCTTACACCTATAATATAACACATGGGCGTAGCCGGGAGGGGAGGGTCTTCAAACCATCACTTGCCTCAGACCTCATTGTCTGAAAGGGAAACTTTACTTACTGCCCCAGTGCAGTCAACTTAAGCAAACTACAGTCACCAAATTACACGAGCGTAGCCAAAAAGGGTTTTGTGGTTTCCCTTCCCCCTACAATACAAAAGCTAAAGCAAAACTTTAGTTACCATTTTCTACCAGTAGCTGGACTCCATTAATTAAGTGCAATGAATAGCAGGTTTGGTTTTTGAATATTTTTTAGCGGAAGAGATTGCACTGTAGAGACCTCAGAATATGCATTTTTAAAGCTTAAAATAACGGAAATAATGCTTGGTTCCGGGGCTACGCCCCAGACCCCACTGGGGGGAACTCACCGCGCTCCCCCTGACTCCCTAGCTGCTCTTTGGCGGTGTGTACTGTCTTTTCACTAATTATAGGAAGAGAGTATTCTAGGGTAGAAAAAACGTTTGAAAGAATGAAAGATCAGAATGTAATGAAGATTTATTACATCTACACACACACTAATATATATATAAATTGCGGCGTGGGGTAAAAATCCCCCACCCCCACCGAAAATATATGACATGGCATTTGTGGGCCGGTTTATATGGTAATGCCCTGGCCGATTTTGATACTCAGTCCGCTTGTCTACGGGTGGAACATTTTGGATGTCAATGAGTCTAGAGAGTCTTCTTCATTAACATGAGGTATATATCACGAATTTACGATGCCCTCTGTCTAGAGTCATTTTTAAAACATATTATACTAGCTTTCATAACAAGACTATATTTTAAATGATACATATAAATAATACTAAAATAATATAAATTAAGTCACCAAATTGTAACAAATAATAATAAAATTACATTGAAAGCTACGGCAATAACTTTTAATGTATATACAATTTGAAATTCTGTTTTAATGTGTCTGTCCCCTTAGCTTCTTTCCTTTAATGATGTCTGCCTATAAAACAATAAAACTATAAGACTATAAAACTAATAAAAGTCACAGCCACAACCGTTCTTAATCAAATTAAGTCCACACTATTACACTGTCCTAGGTGTTTGCATTAAAACATTTCACAACCTGCTATAGATAAGTAAAGTTTCTCTTGTTATCAGACCATGCGATCTATGGGGCAGATGATGTTAAAGCCATCTGTTTCTATGGCAGGATGTCATGTGGCCAGCACAACGACAAACCGCCTTTACTTTATTAGTGCTGATTGGACTTGGGTGGGCTCCCAAAACAGTCCCAAAATTCAAAATCGCAGTCTTCACCCAGATTCGAACCCAGGACCCCAGGTTCGAAAGTCGACCTCTTAACCACTCAGCCACCCGCTTTGGGTAACAATAAAACTAAAAGACCTGTAGAAATCAGACAAGGGGGATTAGGAGACAACTTAATTTATACATTTATAAAAAAATAAAGTGTATACACAGCGGGGAAATGCCAGTAAAATCGGTACACCATGCTTAAAGAAAAACTGTATAAGTATTTTAAACTCTGATTTGCATATAAAGATTAGCAGTTCTACCTAGAGACTTATTTGCCTTCATTGTCATTTTTTTTTCTTCACTATACATTGAATGTAACAAAAAAAAAAGTAAAGTTACCCTTTCAGACCTTGTAGTCGATAGTCAACTACCAATCACCTTTACTTTTCCTTAACTAATGCCAAGCACCCAAAGATCTCGAAACTGAAAATCCCAGTCTTCACCAAGATTCGAACCCGGGACCCCCGGTTCGGAAGCCAAGTGCTTAACTGCTCAGCCACCTCGCCTCTATAGAATGTAATGTCATTATAAAAAATATATTTTTCTCATTTATAAAACGCAGTGCACTTTTTCAGATTTACAAAAAAAAGGACTAACAAATAATAGAAGTATATGTACCATATGTTTGAATATGTAAGAAAAATTATATATAAATATATATCAACTAACTTAGAAAAAATGTAGTACTCTCTTATCATTCTTTAATTAAATGCAATGACGTGATACTTCTCTACTAAATCTACATGTGTACACATTCAATACTCAGGCTAATGATGTTGGGAAGTTATTTCCTTTCATTTTTTAAAACTTATTGAGTGATGAGCATGTCTATATAACATTACGCAGCTATTTAAAAAAAAATCACTTATTAACAATTTCTACATTAGATTTCCTAGCTGGGCCTAGTGCAAGTAAGTTGACACTTGACACTAACCGAGAAATAATGTGTCGTAAGTGAACATCTTTGCATTAAAGTCTACATAGTCGCGGGGTTTTACTCATTATTTAGAGTTTCTTTACTTTTCTGACTCTTTCATTATATATTTTTTTTGTGACCCTGCTTTAAGAATTAGATGCACGCTCTATAAGTCAAAACCTTGATTCACTGAAAGTGTTTTTTGAAGCTATTGATCACCGCGTCACCTAGCGGACATTAAATTATAGCTCACTTATCTAGCTACTTTCAAAATGACTTAATCACTTTGATAGATGTCTAACCAAAGTGGAAACTCAGCCGTGAACAAACTTTTTAATGAGGCTTAATTTATTGTTGACGGTCTTTCAATGCATCAAAGTTCCTGCTCAATTTTCCTAAGTATTATTCAATCTTAACACTCACTGTTATTTGATGGCGAGAATAATTTGTTTATAAAAAACCTTTTTAAAAACGTACATTGTAAAATTGTTTAAACAAAAAAATGTTTGTGGAGAATCATTGTTCATACTGTGTGTTTGTGTGTGTAAGAAACGCAAAGAAAAGTAAGGCACCCCTTGCGATCTATTGACGTAAAGGTCTTCGATGGCCGACTTTTAACCAGATGTCAGGTAGCCAGCACAGTGACCAACTGCTTTTACTTCCCCAACTAATTAGACAAAGGGCCGTAATCCCGAAATTAAAAATTCTAGTCTTCACTAAGATTCGAGCCCGAGACGCCTAGGTTCGGAAGCAAATGCTTTTATCACTGGGCCACCAAGCCCTCTCCCTTTGCTACGTAGCAACGACCAAGCATCCAAAAGCTAGACTAACATACATAAGGCGGTAGCTATTAATTAAGTTTGTATTCTGTACATTTAAGTTGAACATGTGATTCAAAATTCATAGTTTTGACTAAAACTAAGTTTTCTTTTTGAGGGTCTGAAAAGTCAATATTTTTTGCTCCAAGCACTATTTAATCAGAAGCTATTTGTCTATGCAGAGGTAATTTAGAAACGCTAAAGCCAACAAAGTATCTTACCTTTAATGATTGCCGAAAAGTAATTGGGTTGGTATCTCTTGGGAGCGCTTGAATGTGGAAGCGACTTCTGCTAACAGGACAGCAGTTTCACGCAGGTATTTATACCTAGTCCTCACTGGACAACTGCAGTTTAGACCGGAAATAAACTTACCTCTAATGTCTTTTTGGCCGGAGGCGGAGACATAAATCATCCCTAATCTTCTGGATTGGTCGAACTCATGTTTGCATGTTTCATTTCTTCTTTGACCACATCGACTTCACGCCACAATGTTTAGGTCTTGTCAATACATTGAAATAGTCGAGGATCTTGTCAATACATTGAAATAGTCGAGGATCTTGTCAATACATTGAAATAGTCGAGGATCTTGTCAATGCATTGAAATAGTCGAGGATCTTGTCAATACATTGAAATAGTCGAGGATCTTGTCAATGCATTGAAATAGTCGAGGATCTTGTCAATGCATTGAAATAGTCGAGGATCTTGTCAATGCATTGAAATAGTCGAGGATCTTGTCAATGCATTGAAATAGTCGAGGATCTTGTCAATGCATTGAAATAGTCGAGGATCTTGTCAATGCATTGAAATAGTCGAGGATCTTGTCAATGCATTGAAATAGTCGAGGATCTTGTCAATGCATTGAAATAGTCGAGGATCTTGTCAATGCATTGAAATAGTCGAGGATCTTGTCAATGCATTGAAATAGTCGAGGATCTTGTCAATGCATTGAAATAGTCGAGGATCTTGTCAATGCATTGAAATAGTCGAGGATCTTGTCAATGCATTGAAATAGTCGAGGATCTTGTCAATGCATTGAAATAGTCGAGGATCTTGTCAATGCATTGAAATAGTCGAGGATCTTGTCAATGCATTGAAATAGTCGAGGATCTTGTCAATGCATTGAAATAGTCGAGGATCTTGTCAATGCATTGAAATAGTCGAGGATCTTGTCAATGCATTGAAATAGTCGAGGATCTTGTCAATGCATTGAAATAGTCGAGGATCTTGTCAATGCATTGAAATAGTCGAGGATCTTGTCAATGCATTGAAATAGTCGAGGATCTTGTCAATGCATTGAAATAGTCGAGGATCTTGTCAATGCATTGAAATAGTCGAGGATCTTGTCAATGCATTGAAATAGTCGAGGATCTTGTCAATGCATTGAAATAGTCGAGGATCTTGTCAATGCATTGAAATAGTCGAGGATCTTGTCAATGCATTGAAATAGTCGAGGATCTTGTCAATGCATTGAAATAGTCGAGGATCTTGTCAATGCATTGAAATAGTCGAGGATCTTGTCAATGCATTGAAATAGTCGAGGATCTTGTCAATGCATTGAAATAGTCGAGGATCTTGTCAATGCATTGAAATAGTCGAGGATCTTGTCAATGCATTGAAATAGTCGAGGATCTTGTCAATGCATTGAAATAGTCGAGGATCTTGTCAATGCATTGAAATAGTCGAGGATCTTGTCAATGCATTGAAATAGTCGAGGATCTTGTCAATGCATTGAAATAGTCGAGGATCTTGTCAATGCATTGAAATAGTCGAGGATCTTGTCAATGCATTGAAATAGTCGAGGATCTTGTCAATGCATTGAAATAGTCGAGGATCTTGTCAATGCATTGAAATAGTCGAGGATCTTGTCAATGCATTGAAATAGTCGAGGATCTTGTCAATGCATTGAAATAGTCGAGGATCTTGTCAATGCATTGAAATAGTCGAGGATCTTGTCAATGCATTGAAATAGTCGAGGATCTTGTCAATGCATTGAAATAGTCGAGGATCTTGTCAATGCATTGAAATAGTCGAGGATCTTGTCAATGCATTGAAATAGTCGAGGATCTTGTCAATACATTGAAATAGTCGAGGATCTTGTCAATGCATTGAAATAGTCGAGGATCTTGTCAATACATTGAAATAGTCGAGGATCTTGTCAATGCATTGAAATAGTCGAGGATCTTGTCAATACATTGAAATAGTCGAGGATCTTGTCAATACATTGAAATAGTCGAGGATCTTGTCAATACATTGAAATAGTCGAGGATCTTGTCAATACATTGAAATAGTCGAGGATCTTGTCAATACATTGAAATAGTCGAGGATCTTGTCAATGCATTGAAATAGTCGAGGATCTTGTCAATGCATTGAAATAGTCGAGGATCTTGTCAATGCATTGAAATAGCCGAGGATCTTGTCAATGCATTGAAATAGCCGAGGATCTTGTCAATGCATTGAAATAGCCGAGGATCTTGTCAATGCATTGAAATAGCCGAGGATCTTGTCAATGCATTGAAATAGCCGAGGATCTTGTCAATGCATTGAAATAGCCGAGGATCTTGTCAATGCATTGAAATAGCCGAGGATCTTGTCAATGCATTGAAATAGCCGAGGATCTTGTCAATGCATTGAAATAGTCGAGGATCTTGTCAATGCATTGAAATAGTCGAGGATCTTGTCAATGCATTGAAATAGTCGAGGATCTTGTCAATGCATTGAAATAGTCGAGGATCTTGTCAATGCATTGAAATAGTCGAGGATCTTGTCAATGCATTGAAATAGTCGAGGATCTTGTCAATGCATTGAAATAGTCGAGGATCTTGTCAATGCATTGAAATAGTCGAGGATCTTGTCAATGCATTGAAATAGTCGAGGATCTTGTCAATGCATTGAAATAGTCGAGGATCTTGTCAATGCATTGAAATAGTCGAGGATCTTGTCAATGCATTGAAATAGTCGAGGATCTTGTCAATGCATTGAAATAGTCGAGGATCTTGTCAATGCATTGAAATAGTCGAGGATCTTGTCAATGCATTGAAATAGTCGAGGATCTTGTCAATGCATTGAAATAGTCGAGGATCTTGTCAATGCATTGAAATAGTCGAGGATCTTGTCAATGCATTGAAATAGTCGAGGATCTTGTCAATGCATTGAAATAGTCGAGGATCTTGTCAATGCATTGAAATAGTCGAGGATCTTGTCAATGCATTGAAATAGTCGAGGATCTTGTCAATGCATTGAAATAGTCGAGGATCTTGTCAATGCATTGAAATAGTCGAGGATCTTGTCAATGCATTGAAATAGTCGAGGATCTTGTCAATGCATTGAAATAGTCGAGGATCTTGTCAATGCATTGAAATAGTCGAGGATCTTGTCAATGCATTGAAATAGTCGAGGATCTTGTCAATGCATTGAAATAGTCGAGGATCTTGTCAATGCATTGAAATAGTCGAGGATCTTGTCAATGCATTGAAATAGTCGAGGATCTTGTCAATGCATTGAAATAGTCGAGGATCTTGTCAATGCATTGAAATAGTCGAGGATCTTGTCAATGCATTGAAATAGTCGAGGATCTTGTCAATGCATTGAAATAGTCGAGGATCTTGTCAATGCATTGAAATAGTCGAGGATCTTGTCAATGCATTGAAATAGTCGAGGATCTTGTCAATGCATTGAAATAGTCGAGGATCTTGTCAATGCATTGAAATAGTCGAGGATCTTGTCAATGCATTGAAATAGTCGAGGATCTTGTCAATGCATTGAAATAGTCGAGGATCTTGTCAATGCATTGAAATAGTCGAGGATCTTGTCAATGCATTGAAATAGTCGAGGATCTTGTCAATGCATTGAAATAGTCGAGGATCTTGTCAATGCATTGAAATAGTCGAGGATCTTGTCAATGCATTGAAATAGTCGAGGATCTTGTCAATGCATTGAAATAGTCGAGGATCTTGTCAATGCATTGAAATAGTCGAGGATCTTGTCAATGCATTGAAATAGTCGAGGATCTTGTCAATGCATTGAAATAGTCGAGGATCTTGTCAATGCATTGAAATAGTCGAGGATCTTGTCAATGCATTGAAATAGTCGAGGATCTTGTCAATGCATTGAAATAGTCGAGGATCTTGTCAATGCATTGAAATAGTCGAGGATCTTGTCAATGCATTGAAATAGTCGAGGATCTTGTCAATGCATTGAAATAGTCGAGGATCTTGTCAATGCATTGAAATAGTCGAGGATCTTGTCAATGCATTGAAATAGTCGAGGATCTTGTCAATGCATTGAAATAGTCGAGGATCTTGTCAATGCATTGAAATAGTCGAGGATCTTGTCAATGCATTGAAATAGTCGAGGATCTTGTCAATGCATTGAAATAGTCGAGGATCTTGTCAATGCATTGAAATAGTCGAGGATCTTGTCAATGCATTGAAATAGTCGAGGATCTTGTCAATGCATTGAAATAGTCGAGGATCTTGTCAATGCATTGAAATAGTCGAGGATCTTGTCAATGCATTGAAATAGTCGAGGATCTTGTCAATGCATTGAAATAGTCGAGGATCTTGTCAATGCATTGAAATAGTCGAGGATCTTGTCAATGCATTGAAATAGTCGAGGATCTTGTCAATGCATTGAAATAGTCGAGGATCTTGTCAATGCATTGAAATAGTCGAGGATCTTGTCAATGCATTGAAATAGTCGAGGATCTTGTCAATGCATTGAAATAGTCGAGGATCTTGTCAATGCATTGAAATAGTCGAGGATCTTGTCAATGCATTGAAATAGTCGAGGATCTTGTCAATGCATTGAAATAGTCGAGGATCTTGTCAATGCATTGAAATAGTCGAGGATCTTGTCAATGCATTGAAATAGTCGAGGATCTTGTCAATGCATTGAAATAGTCGAGGATCTTGTCAATGCATTGAAATAGTCGAGGATCTTGTCAATGCATTGAAATAGTCGAGGATCTTGTCAATGCATTGAAATAGTCGAGGATCTTGTCAATGCATTGAAATAGTCGAGGATCTTGTCAATGCATTGAAATAGTCGAGGATCTTGTCAATGCATTGAAATAGTCGAGGATCTTGTCAATGCATTGAAATAGTCGAGGATCTTGTCAATGCATTGAAATAGTCGAGGATCTTGTCAATGCATTGAAATAGTCGAGGATCTTGTCAATGCATTGAAATAGTCGAGGATCTTGTCAATGCATTGAAATAGTCGAGGATCTTGTCAATGCATTGAAATAGTCGAGGATCTTGTCAATGCATTGAAATAGTCGAGGATCTTGTCAATGCATTGAAATAGTCGAGGATCTTGTCAATGCATTGAAATAGTCGAGGATCTTGTCAATGCATTGAAATAGTCGAGGATCTTGTCAATGCATTGAAATAGTCGAGGATCTTGTCAATGCATTGAAATAGTCGAGGATCTTGTCAATGCATTGAAATAGTCGAGGATCTTGTCAATGCATTGAAATAGTCGAGGATCTTGTCAATGCATTGAAATAGTCGAGGATCTTGTCAATGCATTGAAATAGTCGAGGATCTTGTCAATGCATTGAAATAGTCGAGGATCTTGTCAATGCATTGAAATAGTCGAGGATCTTGTCAATGCATTGAAATAGTCGAGGATCTTGTCAATGCATTGAAATAGTCGAGGATCTTGTCAATGCATTGAAATAGTCGAGGATCTTGTCAATGCATTGAAATAGTCGAGGATCTTGTCAATGCATTGAAATAGTCGAGGATCTTGTCAATGCATTGAAATAGTCGAGGATCTTGTCAATGCATTGAAATAGTCGAGGATCTTGTCAATGCATTGAAATAGTCGAGGATCTTGTCAATGCATTGAAATAGTCGAGGATCTTGTCAATGCATTGAAATAGTCGAGGATCTTGTCAATGCATTGAAATAGTCGAGGATCTTGTCAATGCATTGAAATAGTCGAGGATCTTGTCAATGCATTGAAATAGTCGAGGATCTTGTCAATGCATTGAAATAGTCGAGGATCTTGTCAATGCATTGAAATAGTCGAGGATCTTGTCAATGCATTGAAATAGTCGAGGATCTTGTCAATGCATTGAAATAGTCGAGGATCTTGTCAATGCATTGAAATAGTCGAGGATCTTGTCAATGCATTGAAATAGTCGAGGATCTTGTCAATGCATTGAAATAGCCGAGGATCTTGTCAATGCATTGAAATAGTCGAGGATCTTGTCAATGCATTGAAATAGTCGAGGATCTTGTCAATGCATTGAAATAGTCGAGGATCTTGTCAATGCATTGAAATAGTCGAGGATCTTGTCAATGCATTGAAATAGTCGAGGATCTTGTCAATGCATTGAAATAGTCGAGGATCTTGTCAATGCATTGAAATAGTCGAGGATCTTGTCAATGCATTGAAATAGTCGAGGATCTTGTCAATGCATTGAAATAGTCGAGGATCTTGTCAATGCATTGAAATAGTCGAGGATCTTGTCAATGCATTGAAATAGTCGAGGATCTTGTCAATGCATTGAAATAGTCGAGGATCTTGTCAATGCATTGAAATAGTCGAGGATCTTGTCAATGCATTGAAATAGTCGAGGATCTTGTCAATGCATTGAAATAGTCGAGGATCTTGTCAATGCATTGAAATAGTCGAGGATCTTGTCAATGCATTGAAATAGTCGAGGATCTTGTCAATGCATTGAAATAGTCGAGGATCTTGTCAATGCATTGAAATAGTCGAGGATCTTGTCAATGCATTGAAATAGTCGAGGATCTTGTCAATGCATTGAAATAGTCGAGGATCTTGTCAATGCATTGAAATAGTCGAGGATCTTGTCAATGCATTGAAATAGTCGAGGATCTTGTCAATGCATTGAAATAGTCGAGGATCTTGTCAATGCATTGAAATAGTCGAGGATCTTGTCAATGCATTGAAATAGTCGAGGATCTTGTCAATGCATTGAAATAGTCGAGGATCTTGTCAATGCATTGAAATAGTCGAGGATCTTGTCAATGCATTGAAATAGTCGAGGATCTTGTCAATGCATTGAAATAGTCGAGGATCTTGTCAATGCATTGAAATAGTCGAGGATCTTGTCAATGCATTGAAATAGTCGAGGATCTTGTCAATGCATTGAAATAGTCGAGGATCTTGTCAATGCATTGAAATAGTCGAGGATCTTGTCAATGCATTGAAATAGTCGAGGATCTTGTCAATGCATTGAAATAGTCGAGGATCTTGTCAATGCATTGAAATAGTCGAGGATCTTGTCAATGCATTGAAATAGTCGAGGATCTTGTCAATGCATTGAAATAGTCGAGGATCTTGTCAATGCATTGAAATAGTCGAGGATCTTGTCAATGCATTGAAATAGTCGAGGATCTTGTCAATGCATTGAAATAGTCGAGGATCTTGTCAATGCATTGAAATAGTCGAGGATCTTGTCAATGCATTGAAATAGTCGAGGATCTTGTCAATGCATTGAAATAGTCGAGGATCTTGTCAATGCATTGAAATAGTCGAGGATCTTGTCAATGCATTGAAATAGTCGAGGATCTTGTCAATGCATTGAAATAGTCGAGGATCTTGTCAATGCATTGAAATAGTCGAGGATCTTGTCAATGCATTGAAATAGTCGAGGATCTTGTCAATACATTGAAATAGTCGAGGATCTTGTCAATACATTGAAATAGTCGAGGATCTTGTCAATACATTGAAATAGTCGAGGATCTTGTCAATACATTGAAATAGTCGAGGATCTTGTCAGGTCAATTCGTTAATTACATTGTCCAAGGTTTTAAAAAATGAAATTATTTTCAAATCAATTGATATGTATTGATATCTTCATTGTGAACATAATTTAAACTTTCCTTAGTGATGTAATCAATTCAATAGCTTAACGAGGTTCTGAGAAAAAGCTTTTCAGAACTATTTTAAATTTATATATTTATTATTGATATAATACTTAAAGATTATTAGAAAAATTAATATAATTATATATTCATAGGAGTTCATTTTTTAAAATATAAACAAGGTTACAAAGACAGTTTTTGTGGAAACACAAACTGAAAATCGGCCCCCGAAGTGGTCCACCCAGGCAGGTAAAAAGGCAAGTTTCAATATTAACAGAATGAAATTCTATCAAAGACAAATGACAGAAAATAATAGAGGAAAATAGGTTCACAGATCTCGTGTGGTGCCCCAGCGGTCCAGCAGACCAAAGGATAGGTGAAAGTGAAGTTAGATGTAAACCTGGCCTAACTGATGTCTTTTAATGAATATCTAATTGATCTAATTGATCTGTTTTGTAAAGGGACACAATCTCTTAGTCCTCAAATAAAACACTTCCGTAAAAAAAAAAAAAATTTCTTTTGTACTACTAGGCACTCTATGGTTCACTCGATAATATGAAAAACTACTTATTAATTGTTGTTTTAAATTATGTCTGACTTATATGCGTACTAAATAGATTTTTTCTCTTTAAAAAAATAATAAACATTTTTTGTGTGTAAAAATTATACCGTATATCTCTGCGTTTTCAAAAGTTAACAATACAAGTATAAACAAAAAAATTGATAAAAAAAATAAATCTACAACCGTTTGCATAAATGTGTATTTAATGACTGTCACTCCTAATGTAGTGCCTCAAGTGTTTGTTACTATTAATAGTGAATAGTTGTAAAAGTGGTGTATTTTTGTGAAAAAACTGCTTGCATAAGTGATTTAAAAAATTAGATTTTTCGCTTTCGGAAAAGAAACAAGTAGTCGTTGCATCAGAACTTTGAATGGTCTAAAATATTGTGTTGTCGGATTTTCACTATCTTTTCTAGTTTACGAGATCTAAACAGGATGGACGGACGGACAGATGGATGGACAGACGGACAGACAAGCCACACAAAACTAATAGCGGGGGCCGCTAAAAATCTGTGTACCGAAAAATTATATGAAAGTAGTAGCTATGTGCTTTATCTCTCTTTCTCTCTTTTCACTTTTCTTCTTTCTCTTTTTCTCACATATTCTCCATCTCTCCATTCTATCGCCTTCTCACGTTATCACGTGATCCAGAGGAGTGTCTGATGTTACAGAACGCTGCCAAATACCTGGATTAATCTCAGCACAGGGCCTTAGTGTAAGGAGGCTTACAAGTGGTGTTATTGTTACCAAATTCACAGCTTTACATTCTGTCAGGTCTCTGTTGTGCTTACTGATGGATAGACCCATCTTTTACGTTTACTTGAGACTTTCCGTTCAATTTGTTACTTTTAAGTATGATTTGTTATTTACTTATTACAGTAGTCAAAACTAGTGTTCATATTTCTAAACACAAAGTTCATCGATGTTTCAAAAGTTTAGGAACTTTTGACATGGCAGTTGGCAATGACTGGCACATGTTACTTAGTTGTCATTTTCTGACGGACACTGTCACAAATATTGGGCATGTTCTCTAGACTGTGAAGTCAGCTAGGTGCCAGTAGAGTCTGCTAGGTGCCAATAGAGACTGCTAGGTGCCAGTAGAGTCTGCTGGGTGCCAGTAGAGTCTGCTAGGTGCCAGTCTGCTAGCCAATTACGGCTAATGCATAATGCCGTTTTTATTTTTTGCGCGTAAAATTGGCGTTTTCTATATTGAATGACACCCCGAGATGACAATTTCTGTCTATTTATTTCATGAGATTTGTATGAGTTTTCAATAGATTTTTAATAATTTCCGGAGATTTTCATGACTTTTTCATATATTTTGCAATTTCAGGAGATTTCCAGGAGCTCATGGTAAATCAGGCGGCCGCTGGAAATCTGTTATAAGTTATACAATGTTTTAATTTATTAATTTATACACCTAGAATTAGCGCGTATCCTATGAAAGTGGGGGGCCAACTGCGGTCGGATAAGTGCGGAGCCCACTGCGGTCACCTAAGGCCGGCCCCTTCAAAATAACGGCGCATGCTACGCCGCCGGTCGACTAGTGATATACATTGTAAATGAATGACTGCCTGGCATGTGTTCTGGACTGTCGCCTCGGTGGTCCCGGGTTCGAACTTTACCCGCTGACATCTCCCCCCCCCCCTCGTTCTGCGTGATGTTCGGGCTAGGATGTACTAAACTTCAATTCTGAAGGAACATCCGAAACAAACAAACAAACAATCTGCTAATATTTTAATGAGTTTTTCTCGTGATACGATTATGTGCCCCTAAATGTTGAAATACACTTAACACCCAATGGAGATAAATTACGGATTAAAACTAAAGCCAAGAAGCGTGGCTAATTAAAACGATTGATTAAGGTCAAGAAAGCAGCAACACTCGTGTTTAATCAACTTTACGTGACAACCAGTGACTTTGTCCTGAGCTACAAAGTTTAGCCTGGGGACTTCACACACGCGGAATAGGAAGTATACATTTGGTTTAGTAGTTGGACAAATGTGAAACGTAAATAGCTGTTAACAAGTAAACAAATTATAGTCCTGACGGATACGTGGCAGTCTTACGATGATTTGGAATTATGAAACACTTTAAAAAAAAGCATTCCATTTTACTGATTTGAAATCAATGATCTTAAGTCTTTGTCTCATGAATTTAATGAAGCGGTTAGGGTGGGGATAGATGTACTTACTTAAAAGTGTAATATAGCATTGAACTTACTAGTCCCAACTTTCCACTCCCCCCCCCCCCCCCACTCTCTAAATTGAAACGCAATGCGTTCTTTTGAAACCTGACAGATGACAAGACAAATGATAAGACGACGAGAAAAATGACGAGACAGATGATGAGACAGATGACGAGACAAATGATGAAATAGATGACGAGACAGATGATGTTAAGTTCAAGTGACTCGTTAAACTATTGTGGATGAGGGTGTTTAGCGCCCAGACAATGACCGTCCTCCATTTTTTTGCCTTAACAAATAACATTAAAAACACATTATCTCAGTAAGTTGATTTGATGATAGTTCGATCACATACCACTATCGGTTACAGTGAACAGTTTACTACCAATACATGTATACAGGGGCGGACTGGCTATATGGGCAAACGGGCAAATGCCCGGTGGGCCGGCACCAAACGGGCCGGTCTGGTCGCGACCAAAGAAAAAAAAATTCAGTGCGGATCAGCAGACTTTTATTAAAAAAATAAAAGTGACAGCAGCAAGGCACAGATGTCCGAACACGTTTTCTTGTTGTTTTTTATTATTATTAGCTATTTTTTACTATAAATTTTGTTTGAAATTCAACAAGAATATCAAAACCTTTACACTATACAAACTGTACTTATTATCATTTGCTAAACGTTAGATCGTACTTTTCGCTATGCACGAGCGGCATTGACTTCAAGACTGCTTTGATGTCTTCGAGGTTTTCTTTGGCCTAATCATTTTGCTGGTCGGCATGTACGTTTGATGGCACTCCCATTTGTTTTTGCTCCTTCCCTTTCCCGTCTTTTGATTGTTCCATTGGCAATGTTACAGAAAGAGAGGCAAGGGAGAGGTTAAGTTAGAAAACATTGATGTAAACGCAGTAAAAAATAGGGGTGACAATTAGCTCTTTAACAATACTCAATAGAAATTAACTTAAACACACAGCCGCGAAATAGCAAACCACTCAATTTATTCACAGCTCAATATGGGTATAAGAGCTCTACTTTATGCGATTTGCAAACGAAAATAAGCTTTTTTTTTTGTTTTTTTTAATAACATTATAGAATTAAAAATACTACACGTAAGGCTTACAACAACACAAATAAATTTACTGTATGTTTTTAAGAAAAAAAATGCAGATAAAAATCAAATTTTTTTTCACTAGTATTATTAATGGCAAACTTATGCTTAGTATAAAGCTTTTAATTATGGAAATTCTTATAATAATGATCTGGTTTTATAGAGCTGCCACATCAGATATTTAATGAAAGGAGATTTATATTTATATTTGAAATAATGGGTCATGGTATATTCATATACAATTCGCTTTTTTTGAGAATGTACTAGGATGAATCAAGAGCTATTCCCATTAAGTGAGTGCCTCTCTAACCCTTCTGAATTCTCTAATGTTCTACTGGAATGGGTTGCCTCAGTCAGACAAATTTGTACAAATACTCCTTCTACCCTAGTGCTATTAGAGCATGGAATGGGTTGCCTGAGCTAACCAGAAAACCAGTGACTTGGCAGAATTTAAGTCATTGGTTAATATGCATGACGCATAGGACGTAATCATCTTCTTTTTTGAAGTAACGTCTGTATTATATAAGATAAGATAAGATAAGACTGGAAAACCAACAACTTAGCAGAGTTTAAGTCACAGATTAACATGCATGGCTAGATTGACACATGAAATTCGTGGGAGGTAATTATCTTATTTTTGAAGTGTCTGTATTCATTAAGTAATACCAAAAAGTTTCCAAAACAAATAATTTATTCATTTCAAACTCATTACTGCTGCTTATGCACCTTTTTTTTTGTGTTCAGACCACATACATGTACAAATAAAATACATTACATAATCTTACGCAAGCATTAGTGGGCCGTTTTATATGATAATGCCCGGGCCGATTTTGATACCCAGTCCGCCCCTGCATGTATATCCATCTTAAACATGCTATCACCGTCATGAGAGACAATAGATGCATCGTTAGTCTAATAAAGAATTACCTATCCAAGCCACGCACAGTCTGGGCGTTGATAAAAGGATCATGGGGTAGTCTTTGCATCTCGACCCTCTCACTACCCTAGTAGATGTGATGTGAACCATTCATTTTGCACCAACTCATTTTAGATATTTCACATCACATTAACTCTTTGTATCAGAATGAAACTTTGAATCAGCCCAACTATTCATCAGACAGAGCTTCAAGATAAACTCCCTCTCTCAGTCATTGTTCATTTAAACCTTTTTTACAATACCTCTATTCAACTCGTATCTTCGTGGAACCTGGAACCTGACTGAACACGGATATCGAAAATGGCTCTAACGATTTTCCTTAGAAATGTAACAGTTGATGTATATCGCTGATAAAAGAATTACGAGTTCTCACTGGGAAAACTAGTTCGAACGTTATAATGAGAGAGAGGCTGGTAAAAAGTATTCCATTTTTATTTTTTTAAAAATCAAACATTCATTAGTGATTAAGAAAACAAATTTTGCTCTAAAAGTTGTTTTTTCGTTTTGTGTTTTTAACAAGTATTTTAAATGTTTTTGTCTTTCTTGTTATTCGAAACGTTAATAATATCTATGTCATTCGATTGCAATTCATGACTAGATCTAGATCTTTAGCGCCCCCAGTAGCTAAGAAAAAGTTATAATTGTAAGTGTTTCTGTGTGTGTGTATGTATAGTGTAAAGTGTGAGTACGACTGTACAACAGAATCCTCCGTTTATTAACTTGATGTTTGTGTACGTATACAGGAGTTCTACTCAGACAAAAACAACATGGCCATGTACTGCGTCCTTCCCATTCTGGTCTTCATCTACGGAGGCTGCAGCGCCATCTACTGTATCCACAAATGCAGACTATATATGCGCAGAAGAAAACACAAAAGACTCAAGGAGGAGGATTGCGACTCGCTGACCTCAGACAAAAATGACCTCAACGATGATTCTAAAAGTAAGTTTGGAAATAGCTTTTTTTTCTTATGAAGTTTCTCTTTTTACAAAGCTTATATCAACTCACTCTGTCTGTCTGTCTGTCTGATAAAATGCTTTTATACGTTATTTCTCCCAATCTTGGATAGGGCTGAAATTTTGCAAAATTATTTCATTTACCTGAAAAATAAGAAACAATAAAAAAAATGTAACCAATCAGCTATTAGTAATTAATAATTTTGTTTAGTGTCAAAGAAGGAAAAGAAATAGTACTTGACTAATGTGTTGTTATACGTTGGATTAGTCCCATTTATACTTTGTAGAGAGAAATAGGTAGCCTCTTTAAAGTTTAAAACTAACAAATGATATCTATAAAACCTTCTATTTTGATAAGCACTTAGCTGGCACATTGGTTAGTGTGTTTGCATGAGAAGGCTTAAGGAAGCTTGAGCCCTCGAGTTCGAATTCAGGTCATTCAATCCCCCCCCCCCTTTTTTTTCCTAACGTGTCCAGACAAATGATAGAATTCTTTAAAGTATTATATATATATATTTTGTTAGATCTTCCAATAAAGTGGCTCGTATTTTATCTTTTCCCTCTAACAGAAATTTTAGCGATTTTTTTATGTCTGGATAATTACATTTCGGCTGTTCGCTGTTGACCCTCATCTTGCATGTCATATGAAATGTTCAGATTTGCGTAGTTTTGCGTATCATAATTTTACTGATTAGTATTCAATAGCAACTTTACTTCTTACTAGTTGTGGGCGCAGCAGAGCGAGACAGACCAATCAGTCAAATTAGTCAAGCCTGGGTGGATATGAATATGGACCCTAAGGGCAAGTGGTCAGGTCAGGCCCCGGTACAGCCCGACAGCGGCCAGTCTCCATTGCCGTGGCAGATCCCGGACAAAATGGAGATCTCGTATGAGCAGGTTTGTAAATACATTGCCAACTGCGAGTGTGGGACTTGTCTGGTACTCCAGTTTAAAAGACATTTAAAACAAAACAGTATGCGCATGTTGTGTCTGTGGGTTAACATGCAGGTTATGAGCAAGTAAATTAGATTTTTTAACATGTCGACAAGGAAGAATGAAGCAAGAGCTGAGGACATGTACACAAGAGACGTTTATCTATTGTTAGAAGCCTCCGCGCTTGTGTGGATAAGTCCATGCGGAGGTAACACTTAAGTAAGCAATTAACACAGACGATAGGACACTAATATGAAGGTACTGGGCGATGAAGAATGATGTCAACTAACAGGTTTAATATGTAACGAATGGAGCAGTCGTATGTCTCTAAATCTCTACGTCTATGATAACCTGACCTCTCTAGAAAAGGTAAAGTATTCTGTGTTTACTTTCTTTACACCTCATTTCCTAGTCTTGTTTTTAATCGTCAGGCCATTGCCGTTGAGGCAAAACTTTAACCCTTTTGAGAAAACAAATAACTTTTCGTGCCCAATTCCTAATCGTGTCCTAGCAATATTCAGCGGAAACATTAACTTCAAGAAACAGAGACTGAGAGATGAGGAAGAGAGAGAAAGTAAAACAAGAGAGACACTGAGAAAGAGACAGAAAGAGAGAGAGAGAGAGAGATAGATAGATAGATAGATAGATAGATAGATAGAGAAAGAGAAAAAAGAGACAGAGATAGTGAAAGAAACAGACAGAATAGAATGAAAGAATTTACAAAATAAGAAGAGATAAAGATAGAAAGGTGAAATGAGATAGAGAGACACTTAGCGAGAGATAAATCGATCATAAAGAGGGAAAGGAAGATGCAATGTTAAATTATATCAAAACAAACGATTTACATGGAAATTATATCTATGAAGAAAGATAGACATATGAATGTATACACATGCAAAAGCACACACAAAAAAAGAGAAAATATAGGTCAGTGGGAAGAAATATTCTTTTCACTACATTCACTGCTCATGTCTTCCTCTATATGTAGTTCTCCTATCTCCGGCTCGAACACATCGTACATTTGACTTCTATAAATTCTTTCTTTCTCTCTCGCTCTCTCTCTCTTCTTTTCTTTATGTCCTCTCTTTCTCTTCTCCCCTTTACCTCACCTCTTTCTTTCTTTCTCTCTTTCCCTACTTTTCCATATTTGCCCCCGCCTTGCTCTTGTCGCGTCACATTTTTTTAAAATCTTTTTCACCACTCCTGGCTCTTCATTTCTTTTAATTTATCTGTATACCTTGTTGCACTATATTCAGTGGTTACAGTAATCAATACCTATTGGAGTGGGACCTAAACACACTAACATAAACACGCATACAAAACACGCCATCAACGTCAAGCATACCCGTCAGTGACATGAACATAAACTTCCGTCATGCGCAGTTCTATCGAACTTATCGTCTCGATCATTCTGGTTAATCCCACGTGACTATCGTGAAATCAAATGAGCTGCATTGAGACTTTTGACTTAATAGCACTTGAAAGTTACAACCCCATTAATGTCAAGGAATCGCTGGTATTTTATGATTTCAAGATGACTATTTGCTTCTTTTTCAGGAGGACAAATTGCTGATTTTTAAGAGGTTAATTTGTTTGCTTTCGAATATGTCGATTCACTGCATTTTTTAAAATGACAATGTGTTGCTTTTTCGAAGACTATTTGTGTCTTCTTCGAGATGACAATTAGCTGCTTTTGAAAAGTCGTTATTGATTAATATATTTAAATAACAATTCAGTGATTGCCCAATACATTTTGTTTTTGTCTTTTAAAATACCGTTTGTTGCTATTTCCTTTTAAGTTCATCAGAAATTTAAAACTATTTTTAGAAAGCCCTATTAAAGGGTAGTTTTGTACCCAAACAGAGTGTTTTCTTGTTGGAGATCCACTGTCAACATCTTGAGCTCTTCAGAACGGAGATAGGAAAGTGAAAAGATTATCAAGGTCAAGGTTATCGCTGAAATTCATTTTCATTTTGTTCACATTTTTAATCAACTGGCAAACTTCCTGCTGCAAGGAAACACAATGTGTCAGCGTGGTCGGACTGTCCACACTTCGGACGGTCGTAACGATTGTCCGGAGTTCGAACCATGTCCGCTACCATCCTCTGCCCCCATCCCCTGCCGTTCTGTAAAATATAAAAAGTTTATCAGTGAATGAATACTAGTGACGCTTGAATCTTTAGACCTACTACACAAGTCCGTTTGTATTGAGAGAGAAAGAGAAATGAATCACAAAATCCTGACCCAAGGGGTGATTTTTTTTTCTACAATCTTTTTAGCGTTTTTTTTTTCTAAACAGCTGCCCAAATGGAATTGGCTTTGTGCCAATGACTTAACCTGCAGCATTTAGGATTCTATGAAGTCTATTTTTATTTTTAGTGTTCAGATTGCCCTACCAGGCAGTGATATAAAAACGTAAAATACTGCAGCCAAGGTTTTTCCTTTAACATTAAATGGGGAAATGTTTCTAAGTAATCGTAATCTTTGCTGCCCCTTTTTTTGCTGATATAATCAGTATTTGCAGTAATTATGGACGACTTCTAAACAGATAGTATCTCGTGGTTGAGTAATGAAGTGGAAAAGGGAGCAAAACCCTGTAATTTTCAGATAAATGGCAATAATTAGCAGTTCTTTCCCTTAGATAAGCTTTGTTTTTAAAAAGTTTTTTTTTTCTTATTGCTTGTTCTCTTAACTTTTTATTCTTTTTAAATAAAAACACAACAAGGAGAAAAGGTTCAGTTCTGGGTATCTGGGTTTCTGTAAGTTTCTCATATCTGGGTTTCTATCTATTAGTTTCGAGCCTAGCAACATACACTTTATAGTAAGTAACTCGGGGTGTGTGTTTGAAGTTTTTTTTTGTTTTTACTTTCCCAGAAGAGTTCTTCTCGAGGTGCAGCTGCAGCCGGTCTGGACGATGCTCTTAAAGAAGAAGACATACTCGTAGAGAGTGGAAGGAGAAGCCAAACAAATTTCTCCCGGCGTGGTGCTAATGACGCCCTGGTGGAAAAATTAGCTCGTAAATTTTTTTGTTTAGTTGTAGCGATGTTTTGATCAACACTGGCCATGTAGGATGGCGAAAACGATTGGGGTTTGTGTGAGACTGAGGCAGGCGGGACTTGGAAATGTTAAGCCCCGATACAATAAACAGTAGAAGCATTATTATGACTCAGAAAGTGCCTCGCTAGGGAAGCCAAGCGATGTCCTGAGACATAATGTAAAGCTATCGCCGAAGACTGGCGAAGCGACGGAACTATAACTTAAATCGACCACCGGCCGACAACCGTTCTGTCTGATTTAAGTATATTTATACCAACTATTTCAACCGTAGCTTAGCTTCACTTTTAAGAGAAGTTAATAACTATTTTGCTAAATGCAATTAGATAACCGAAACCGGCCATCGGCAGACATCGGTTATGCTTTTGCTGGATGTGGTAAAGTATGTAGGTCACATAGTAGGTCACATCTAGGATTGCAATATTTGTCGGGTTCTCTTTATATTCCCCCCCCCCCCCTGTGCTCTGGTCCCATTACTTTGTGAGTGTACTTCAGCTCCACTTTAATCCCGATGCTAAATTCCTTGTCTACAACGGGATCTTACCCGGAACTGGAGCCTCCTTGATAGGTAGTCAAAGACAACTCTGCTGCATCGTTTTAGTAAGCATTTCATTCTGGTTCAAGGTCAGGTAAATTATATTATAGGTAAATGGAATCAAATAAATCATTTGACATTAGTTGGGGGTAGGTAAAGGGGGCTAGTCATTGTGTTGGTCACATTACTCCCTCGTTCACAGTCGGCCATAGAAACAGGAGTCGTCTGCCTCTTCAATTGTACGGTCAGAACTTACATTACATAATTCGTGTAAGTGAAAAAGTTGCATGTCAAAGAAATATAAACGAAATTATTTCGGATTTGGTTTCATTTTTAACTCTTCTTATTGACTCACACGTTCGTCATAGTCAAAAAAGAAAAAAAATGAAACTTGAATCGTTTATTTTGCCAACTTTTTCTTATCCCATCGAGCTGAAATTTCGCACACCTATGTTGCTTGGCAGCACATTTTATTAGAATTTCAGAGAGAAATGAATTTAATTATTTTATTTACGTTATGTGGCTAGTGAGAGCCTTGATTTCTGTTTTTGTTTGTGACCATTTTTTGTCTTTTAATTTAGATTTTATTTACGGATTCTCTTGAATTTAAAGTAGGAATTAGTTTTTTTTTAAAGTATGACTAGTTTTTAAATAATTTAAAACAAATTGTAAACTCACTACAATTTTGTTTGTTTCATGTTCAGTTCGCGACCAAAGTAAAACCATGCTGATGACGTCCACTATCAATGAAAATAAAAAATATGCAGAGGGGCAGGAAATGAAACAATTCGGTGCAATTAAAGAGCAAAAAACTCGTCCACCGGTCATCAGAGCCGCCGAAGCAAAATCTTTTGAAGACTCAAGAGTGCATGCCAACCTGGAAGACTACTCCAGCAATAAGTAGGTCACATTCTCAACCCTCTCTCTACCCCTTGAAACAAATTCTAGATCTCGATTAACTATAGACTAGTCATAAATCATAGTATTATAGTTCATTTTTGAAACCTAAAACATAACAAGGTTACAAAGACAGTTAGTGTGGAAACACAAACTCAGAATTAACACCCAAAGTGGTCCACCCATGCAGGTAAAAAAGCAGGTATCAATATTTTCAGAAAGAATTTTAAAATGAAATTCTATCAAAGGCAAATGAGAGAGAAGAATGAAGAAAGAAGGTAGACAGATCTTGTATGGTGCCCCAACGGTCCAGCAGACCAAGGAATAAGTGAAAGTGAAAAGTTCCTAACCTAACCCTAACTAATGTCATATAATGATTATCTAATTGATCTAATTGATCTGTAAAGGATCAATCTCTTATTCAAAGCGCCTGGGAAAAAAATGAATAAAAAAAAAATCTCCCCTTTGTTTTTTGTTGTTAAATTTTTCATAAAAGTATTGCTCGAGATGGACATTTGTTGTTTTTTTTTACATCGGCTAGTGCAAAGGACGTACTAGTCACATTTTGTTAACATTTCCAATCATGTCATTTAGTGAAATAGAAAAACCACTTGGATTGCCTCTTCTTCCTCCATGTCCTCACTAATGGAGGTGATGAACGAGCCACCAACTTCTTTTAGTTAGGTGTATAACCGATAGTACTAGGATAGTTTTTTGTGTCATTGACAACTGAAACCAAATCCCTTGAACTTTTTTGTTCTATTGGAGACTTTCAAGTGCAACTAACCAATGTCAAGGACGCCAAATGGAACGTCACTGTTCTCAACAAAAAAAAAAAAAGAATGTAACAACATCTTAATGTGTGCAAGTTGATCTTCGTATCAATTCTTTTGTTATTATCGCTAGTGAGTTGTCTAATTGTTTTAAAATGCGATGTCAGTCATAGAGTCAACGTTTCATGATTCGTGTAGATTAAAATTCTTTTATGTAAAAACAGAAAAGTTTTGAAATTTTTTATTCTGGATGATAATAAAGTGTACAAATACTTACCTGTACATTGAAAATAAAGTGTATAAATACTTTCCTGTACATTGACAATAAAGTGTATAAATACTTTCCTGTACATTGAAAATAAAGTGTATAAATAATTTCCTGTACATTGAAAATAAAGTGTATTAATACTTTCCTGTAGATTGAAAATAAAGTGTACAAATACTTTCCTGTACATTGACAATAAAGTATATAAATACTTTCCTGTATATTTAAAATAATAAAGTGTACAAATACTTTCCTGTACATTTAAAATAATAAAGTGTACAAATACTTTCCTGTACATTTAAAATAAAGTGTATAAATACTTTTCTGTACATTTAAAATAAAGTGTATAAATACTTTCCTGTACATTGACAATAAAGTGTATAAATACTTTCCTGTACATTGAAAATAAAGTGTATAAATACTTTCCTGTACATTGACAATAAAGTGTATAAATACTTTCCTGTAGATTGAAAATAAAGTGTACAAATACTTTCCTGTACATTGACAATAAAGTATATAAATACTTTCCTGTACATTTAAAATAATAAAGTGTACAAATACTTTCCTGTACATTTAAAATAATAAAGTGTACAAATACTTTCCTGTACATTTAAAATAAAGTGTATAAATACTTTCCTGTACATTTAAAATAAAGTGTATAAATACTTTTCTGTACATTGAAAATAAAGTGTATAAATACTTTCCTGTACATTGAAAATAAAGTGTACAAATACTTTCCTGTACATTGAAAATAAAAACAACTAGCTTATCAACCCTCCCTTTACTTTGTACACCGGATACACCAGAAAGCGAGTTTTTCTGTTATGTATGAAAATCTCCAATAAACGCATTTCGTGTACACATTTCTAATGGATTTGTTTCCCTCAAGTACATGATGTGTACACCTACCTAAAAGGAAACAAAATCTTTTACCTGACTAATCTCCCCTTGCTCTTTTTTAAAAAAAATTTTTCGTTTCTGAAATCTTCAGTTTTGTAAAGTCTTTTTAAGTGTAATAATTCCTCTATTCATCAAATCTTTATATTTTAAATTTGATTGTTTTAATTAAATGACTTTTTTGTATTTTCATAATAATTGGCCCCTGTTCATAATTGTTTTACACTTTGATTATATCTCCACAGATCCACGGCGATCAAAGCTACGGACTTTTCTAGGTTCTCTGACGCCAGGCCAATAGAGATTGTACCATTAAGCGCTGACCCACATCTCAGGTTTGTAATCTTAAAGTGTCTGTTCAGATATTCTTCGCTTAATGGTCGAAGAATGAAAACGCACAGCTAGTTCAGTCTAACATAATTGTTTTAACCAAAATGTATGGCCATGTTAGTCTCATTGAACTATTCTCTATCAACTCAGACCTTCTGATTAAAGGTCCACCTACTGTACATACAGAGTTATTTTGAGATCGGTCAATTATTAAATAATATGCTGGAAAGATTTTAGGTTGAGTGCAATGGGCTCTTGAAATGTACATCCTACTTAAAAAACTCTATGAATTGATAAATAACAAGGTTTCAAAGACAGTCTGTGTGGAAACACAAACCCAAAATCGTCCCCAAAGTGGTCCACCCAGGCAGGTAAAAGGCAGGTTTCAATATTTTTAGAAAGAATATCAGAATAAAATTCTATCAAAGGCAAATGACAGTGAAGAATGGAGAAAGAATGTTGACAGATCATGTGTGGTGCCCCGACTATCTAGCAGACCAAGAGATATGTGAAAGTGAATATGAAGTTGGATGTGAACCTGGCCTAACTTATGTGTTATAATGATTATGTAATTGATCTAATTGTTTGTAAAGGTTCAATCTCTTATTCAAAGCCTCAAGAAAAAATGAACATTTCTGTAAAAAAAAAATATTAAAAAATCCTTTAGTTGAGTGTACTGTGCCAGTGTGATTGTGTTGCCGTTCTCATGATAATATGAAAAACTACTTATTAATTGTTGTTTTAAATTATGTTCAACTTGTATGCATACTAAATAGATTTTTTCTCTTTAAAAAAACAGTAAACATTTTTTCCATTATAAATGTAGTAGTTAGTATGTCTGAACTTACTTAACTTTGCAATACAATAATAAAAAAAAATGTAAAACCGTTTGCATAAATGTGTGTCATTACCCTTATATGGTAGACTCCTGTGGAAAAAAAAAAGGTGTATTTTTATGAAAAAAACTGCTTGGTAGTTGATTTTAAAAATTAGTTTTTTCACTTACAGAAAAGAAAAAAAGTAGCCTTTGCACCAGAACTTTGAATGATTTAAAATATCATGATGTCCGATTTTTATTTTCTCTTCTAGTTTCTGAGATCTAAACGGGACGGTCGGACTGACGGAGTGACGGACAGGCAGACCACACAAAACTTCTAGCATCTTTTCCCCTTTCGGGGGCGCTAATAAACACTGAGGTTTTGTTTTAGACCACAATGTCCCTCCTCCCCCCCCCCTTCAACTGGAGAGTATGCTATTGACTATTTCCCATTTGACCATTACAAGCCAGACGATTCTGCTAGCCATGGTTTGACCAAAGTCCACATCTATTCGTATTTGCTGTCTTGTTGTTGTTTTTTTTGCTACTCTTCAAGTCTTCAAATCTCAATGAAAATAATACTTGCAATTTGCAAATCTCGTGGACTTTTACAGAGCTTGAAGACTCGCTAAAGCAAATTTAGCATTACTAGTATCTTCCTGTATCTTTAGCCTCCCAAGTATATTTTCATCACCCAAATGTACCCACAACTTGCATATGTTCATAAGGTTCTAGTGGTCTGTGTCAATAAAAGTTTCTTCCCGTATCTTGATCCTTCCAAGACCTCAACATTTCTCTATTCATCTCTAGTTACACACTCCTATTGATTCTTATCTTTCAAATTTGTAAAAAAAAAATACTATTATTTGTCTCTTTGCCGTGAATGTTCCTATCATTGGCGGACGAGGATCACATCTTTTTGACTCTTATTCTTGTCTTCTTTTAGAGGCTCGTGTTACTTGGAGAGATGCTCTGCTAAATCTTTGGTTGCCTGGTTTATTCAAGCAAAGTTTTTATGTCTGTCATATTTTGATATAGTTCTGTTCTGAATTAGTCCAGCCATATGAGCCATCTGTTTCTGTAAACAACAAAAGGTTAGATCTGTAAAAAGAATATATCTTATGACTTGTCCACATTCTTTAAACGAAGATATTCTAACGATGAGGTGTGGTAAAAAATACATTTCTATTGCAATAACCACTTGAGTTCCTAATCTATAAATACAATATTTCAATCTCCGTGACACCAATGCCGTACCATGAATACCCATAAGTTCCAAGCGCTGTTAGTTTTTTACTATGCTTGAACAGTTCGAAGACACAGAAACTATTAGATATCTTATTGAATATTACTTTTGTGATCAACTCACTGTGTGGATATTTTGTTTCTGTTTTTGACAGGGGATGGGACCCACTACACAACCGACCTTACACAGACCAAGGTTTAAAATACTCACCACTGGGAGCAGAAGGCGGCACTCACGAAGCACGCAGCGCATCTCAGAATATTAAAGAAGAAATGTTAGCCAGGTCTGAACAAAATACTTTGCCTTTATGAGTCATTACATGTAGTTTGTGGAAATAGTGATTGCAAATAGTGATTGGAAAAAGTGATTGGAAATAGTGACTGGAAATAGTGACTGAAAACAGTGATTGGAAAAAGTGATTGGAAATAGTGACTGGAAATAGTGATTGGAAATAGTGATTTCAAATAGTGATTGAAAATAGTGATTGAAAATAGTGATAGGGAAATAGTGATAGGGAAATAGTGATTGGAAATAGTAATTGGAAATAGTGATTGGAAATAGTAATTGGAAATAGTGATTGCAAATAGTGATTGGAAATAGTGATTGGAAATAGTGATTGAAATAGTGATTGAAAATAGTGTTTGGAAATATTGAAAATAGTGATTGGAAATAGTGATTAGTAATAGTGATTGGAAATAGTGATTGAAAATAGTGTCTGGAAATAGTGATTTCAAATAGTGATTGAAAATAGTAATTGGAAATAGTGATTGAAAATTGTGATTGGAAATAGTGTTTGAAAATAGTGTTTGGAAATAATGATTAAAAATAGCGATTGAAAACAGTGATTGAAAAATAGTGATTGGAAACAGTGATTGAAAATATGATTGGTAATAGAGATTGTGTATCTTGGAGCAAGATGATTGCTAGGTCTAGTTTGTCCAATATCAGCGCTGTATCCTTAATCATAAAGCCATCTCTTTAACATAGTTTCTCATTCTGACCAGTTTTCTGGATCATGCCTCTGTTTATAACTGAGATATAAAATAAAGTTTTATCATTTCATTACATCATTACAATATGCAAGACTAATTATGTTAGCCAATTAGAAAATGGTAATCATTCATTGTTAAATTATTATCGGTTCATGTTAAAACAATAAGAACCTCCCTTATAAGTTAAAAACATATAAAAACACACACTCTCACACACACACAAAGTAATACAAACCTAAAGATTCGCAATAACAAACAGAGGCACTGTTAGGGATGATTACTAGAAGGAATAGAAAATTTATTTATTTATTGGGCATGCTATATAATCTGGTTTAAAAAAAAGGAAAAAGCAATCTAGCACTGAGGCACCACGCCCCCTGTTATAATCTAGAACCAAAAAGTGTTTATGTTAAGACAGGAAATGACGTCAGTTTTATAAGATTTGTTAACATAGAAACTGGATAGAAGAGATAAAAGAACAACGACTTCCTGCCTGGTCGTGTGGTATGCGCACTAGACTGTCGTCTCGATGATCTCGTGTTCGGACCCTGCCCACGTCGTTTGGGCTAGTACGTAATAATCTTCAATTCTATAGGAATCAATCACACGGCCTTTTTCTCTTCAGACAATAGACAGTAGCATTATTATTATTATTTTAGATGAGAGTTTTGTGAACTCTCCAATATCGGTGATCCAGTTGTTCGGCTAGAATGGTGGGCTGATTGGATGTCTTCTCTACACGAAGACACACACACACACACATCACAATTTATCGCAGATACTAACGCTCACACTTAATGTGTGTATTTGTTGAATCAGCGCTGCAACTTGATCATGTGACGGGTCAGCGTGACAAGGAAACATCAATTCAGTGTTGTTATCGATCTGTTCCATATTTCAGGTATGATGCCCTGTCAGCGTTCCAGATGGCTAAGAAAGCAGCGGAAATACTCAAAGTGAACGCTGTGGAGAAAACACCTTACGAACGAAAACCCACTAAAAAGAAACACATCTTCATTGCAGAGTAATCCACCCTTGAATGGAAACGCCATTCATACATAACTTGCTTTGTATAGAAAAACCACAGAGTTGAAACAAAGAGATAAAAAAAACACACACAAACAATATTTATACTCCCACACTGACGAATTATTCATCTTTCCTAACACCAATGGAAATCAGCCAAAATTGATGTTTTCTTTTTAAGCTTCATTAATTAATTTCAAAATAGATTATGTTGTATTGTGATTCCACCTTTGTTCACGTTTACCGCTATGAACGACCGGTTATAAACTGTATTTTGATCCTGATTCATAATTAATTGTAATAAATTTACATTTTTTAAAGAAAAAACAACAACTTTATATTACTGATACAAATAAACAACGAATTCAATCAATATCATTTCACTGAAAACTATACCAGGGGGAGGCATCAAGTTAAATAAATGTTCAATAATAGGCCCAAAACTATAAATAACCCAAAAAAGTTAAAATAAAACAAAAAGTTTTCGAGCTTTGGGTTATCTACTCAAAGCTCTACACTGCTGTTAGTTTTACCCAGCGAAATATTAGGTCTTGACTAAAATACCTCTATTCAACTCGTAACTTCGTGGAACCTGGACACATCTCAAAAACGGCTCTAACCATTTTCCTAGAAATTGGATAGGTTTGTATATCGTTGGGAAAAGAATTACCAGCTCGTTGCCCACACTGAGAAAACTCCAGCTTAATGGTTATAATTTTTCGAAATATTAAAATAAATAGATTTAAATTTGGCTTGAGAATTAAGAATTATTTATCTTGAACAGACTATACGACTTCTGATATTTCCATATGTAGGCATTAATCGCTCAAGTTATTCATAAATTAATGTTTAGAAACATTTTGCGCATCGTCAGTCTAGAACCTGATGTAATGTCTTATAATGAATATCTAATTGATCTAATTGTTTTGTAAAGGGTCAATCTCTTATATAAATCCTCAAGAAAATAAAACATTCCGTAAAAAAAAAATTAAAAAATTGTCCTTTAGTTGAGTTTCTTGTGACGTAAGCGATGCTGTGCAGTTCACGCGATTATATGAAAAACTACTTATTATCTGTTGTTTTAAATTATGTCCAACTTATATGCATAGTAAATAAACTTTTTCTCTTTCAAAAAAAAGTAAACATTTTTTGTGTAAATGTATTGTTTGTACGACAGAAATTATATTATGTAACAAAATACGTCTTGTTTTAAATTGTTAAACAAAAATTCTAAAACTATTTGCATAAATGTGTTATAAATATGGTAGATATTATCTTCCCCTAATAGAGAGCCTCTAGTGTTTGTTACTATTTTATAAAAGAAAAAAAGTAGCCGTTGCATCAGAACTTTGAATGGACTAAAATATTATGAAGTCGGATTTTTACTATCTTTTCTAGTTGACGAGATCTCAACGGGACGGGCGGACACCCAAAACTAATAGCTTCTTTTCCCCTTTCGGGGGCCGTTAAAAAACGTATATAATAAATACATAAAGGTAATGTAATAGAGCATCTGTACTAATCCATTAAATCCTCTGACTTTAAATTCGTAAGATTTTTATTTTAAAATTTCAAACATTGTCCAGTTAAATCATTTACTTTGCTTGTTTGCGTGAAATTGATATGATTTATCATTGATGCTACTGTAAAAACTAAATACGTGTATTTTAAAAATATGTTAAGGAAAAAAAAACACAAGTAGGCTTTACAAACCTCTTCTCTGTATTCTGAAGACAAATGACGAATTGTGTACTCATTTTTCAGGCAAAAAGTCATCGGTCAATCTCAGCAAGACTTAGACAAAAAGACGCAAATTAAATAAATAAATATATAAACAATAAGAGGATTTGAGATTTAGAATTTAGAAAAAAAAAATTATTTTTTACTTGTTGATTTTGGTCTGTGATATGTATTTTAAATATTTAAAAAAATGTTTCAATGAAAATGTCATATATTTATCTTTGAAATAATTGTTTCTACTTTGCAAATACGGCTTTAAAAAAAGAGATGTATGTAATATCACAAGTAATGTTCTTTTCCAAAAAAAGAAATAAAATTACTTTGGGAATATTTCTTTGTTTTATTAAGAGAATCTTAGCGGAACAAAAAATATTTAGAAAAGAAGAAATGCACTATATCTATCAAGAAATAATATTGTTTGTTAAACCTAAATACTTTCTGAGTGTAACAAGTTATAAATAGTGCATGTTGGGTATTTACACAAAATATTGATTCTGTACAAAGTAAAGGAGATTTAAACATTAACCACACCATTCTCTCCACACAGACTCTGTGGGAGAAACAAATTTAAAATGTGTACGCAACTAAATTAAACTGTTTAAAAATGTGTACACATTATTTGCAATATGGTCGACCCGGATGTGTACATAGCTGTGTACAGTGATGTTTAAAGGCTAATTCTCCTATTTAAAGTGTAACTAGTTTCTACATAGCTGTGTACAGTGATGTTTAAAGGCTAATTATCCTAATTAAAGTGTAACTAGTTTCACATTGTGTTAGAGTCAAATTACTCACTCAACTTCACCTTTCCTTAGCCTGTTGGACCGTTCGGGCACCACGCAAGATCTTTTGACCGTCTTGCTCCATTCCTCTCTATCTTTTGCCTTGGATAGAATCTATTTCAACGACAGCTCCGTTCATTCTTTTTATGTTGTCTTTTTTGTTTCTCTGTCAGCCTATTCTTCATTTAACTTGTACCGCAGAAACATGTCTACATTAGCACTTTCTGCCACTACATATCTACATTAGCACTTTCTGCCAAAACATATCTATATTAGCACTTTCTGCCACTATTATCTACATTAACACTTTCTGACACTATTATCTACATTAGCACTTTCTGCCACGATATATCTACATTAGCGCGTTCTGCCACTACATATCTACATTAGCTCTTTCTGCCACTACATATCTACATTAGCACTTTCTGCCACTATTATCTCCATTAGCACTTTCTGCCACTACGTATCTACATTTGCACTTTCTGCCACTATTATCTACATTAACACTTTCTGCCACTATTATCTACATTAGCACTTTCTGCCACTACATATCTACATTAGCACTTTCTGCCACTACATATCTACATTAGCACTTTCTGCCACGACATATCTACATTCGCACTTGCTGCCACTACATATCTACATTTGCACTTTCTGCCACTATTATCTACATTAACACTTTCTGCCACTATTATCTACATTAGCACTTTTTGCCACTACATATCTACATTAGCACTTTCTGCCACTACATATCTACATTAGCACTTTCTGCCACGACATATCTACATTCGCACTTGCTGCCACTACATATCTACATTAGCACTTTCTGCCACTACATATCTACATTAGCACTTGCTGCCACTACATATCTACATACGCAATTGCTGCCTTTACATATTTACATAAACACTTGTTTCCACAACGTATCCACATTAGCACTTTCTGCCAAGATATATATCTACATTAGCGCTTTCTGCCACTACATATCTACATTAGCACTTTCTGCCACTATATATCTACATTAGCACTTTCTGCCACGATATATCTACATTAGCACTTTCTGCCACGACATATCTACATTAGCACTTTCTGCCACTATATATCTACATTAGCACTTTCTGCCACGACATATCTACATTAGCACTTGCTGCCACTACATATCTACATTAGCACTTGCTGCCACTACATATCTACATTCGCACTTGCTGCCACTACATATCTACATTCGCACTTGCTGCCACTACATATCTACATTAGCACTTTCTGCCACTACATATCTACATTCGCACTTGCTGCCACTACATATCTACATTCGCACTTGCTGCCACTACATATCTACATTAGCACTTTCTGCCACTACATATCTACATTAGCACTTTCTGCCAAAACATATCTACATAAGCAATTGCTGCCTTTACATATTTACATAAACACTTGTTTCCACAACGTATCCACATTAGCACTTGCAGCCATTACATATCTACATTAGTACTTTCGTCCACAACGCATGTACATTAGCACTTTCTGTCCCTATATGTACATTAGTACTTGCTGTCCGTACATATGTACATAAGTAATTACATTTCGCTTGTAGTGCAGAAGTAGCTAATCACGATTCATGGCCAAGCAGACAATAACTTTACCTCTTGGCCAGAGTGTCAAATACTGAAGACAACTGTTATTCAACTGATTCAAGTCATAGATGACAGAAATAAATGAAATAGACAATTGTAACTCATTTCATTTTGTTTTCTAATTAATTATGTTGCATACAATGTCAATAGATGACAAGATTTGATTTAAAATTGAGTGCAAACAATTTTTAAGAATTATTCGATTTTCAATTAATTATCTTTTTATCTTCTCTATATGTGTTTCAATCATTGAGTGCTTTAATATATATTATTTTCATTCTTTCATCTAATTGAAGTATGATTCTTCGCGCAGTTTCTGTTCTGTAAGAGTGTGTATACATTTTTTTGACATCTAAAAATTGGGTCTTTTTGTTTCACTTGTCGTTCTAGCCATTGTTTATCTGGTTATATGGGGGAAAAAAGGAGAAATTAATATTTAAAAATATATTTTCTTATTATTTTGTGTTTTTATTTTTATTTTTTGATAACAATTATATTTGAACATAGATAATATGTGACCTATTTATGTGTTTTCTCGTGTGATCGACACTATTGGTTTAAAGGATAACTTTTTTTTGTGTTTGAAAATACTCGAAATGAAAAGTCAAATTTTATGCACACATTTGTGCTTGACTGATTGTGGCGATATAAGTTGAATTACACTCCTTTATACCTTTACTAAAGATAGCTAAGAATTCTTTTTTTCATAAGCACTTCAATGGCTCAGTGGTTAGTGTATTAGATTGTGCCCTAGATTTCGAATGAAAGTCGTACAACATTTTATATATGATACATTTAAATCTTTATCACGGTAACTTTCACTCAGAAATACCCTCAAACTAATTTATACAATTACACCTAATGTAAGCTTTGTTTTAAAATTATTTTGTAAAAATATTTTTAGTATTATATTTGTGTTGTTGATATTTGACTTTGTTTTCACTGAAGTTGTTTTTTTGTTGACATTATTGCTGTAGTTGACGACGATATATTTTTAAAACGATGTTTATATTAATTAAATTAATTAATTAATTATTAATTTAATTTTAATTTTTTTTTGTACACACAAAGGCCAGCAATAAATAACTTTTGAGTGTGTGTGTGGGTGTGCAGAAGTAGAGTCTTTGATGTAAAACATTCGTTAGAAGTAAATTTAAAACAATAAATATTTGTATAAAAAGCTATTTTAGCAAGTTCACAGCGGATAGATGTAACAAATTTTTTTTTTAGACATTTATGTTTTTTTTTATGAGGGCAGGGGTTTGGGGGGGGGGGGAGGGGAGGGAAGAGTGTACGGGAGTAGATTTCTGTGCGGCTTTTGGGCGTCGAGCGGCAAACGCAAGTCAATATAAAAATCCCTGTCTACGTTGGGGTTCGAACTGAAGCCCTCTTGTAAGGTTGCTCAGTGGTTGATGCCACATCTAACAATTTCAACGTCGCATACTTAGAAGCCCCTAGAAACTGACACAGCTATAATTCACATAACCAATTTAATGTGACACAGACATGAGACTGTCATTGAAATGCGACGCACACATCTATCATCAGACTTTAATCAAAATCATTTCTATGAAAACCTTTCGCTATACATTTAAATTGATTGGGATACAGAAAGTTAGAATTTTGAGACCAACAGTCACCTACTTCACGAGCCCTAGGAGGTGCCGGACTTTGTTGGAGAAAGTAAAGCTTTTTGGTCGTTGTGCTGGCCACGTGACACCCTGCTCATTAACCGTTGACCAAAGAAACAGATGAGCTTAACATATAGATCGCAAGGTCTCAAATGGGAACTTTACTATTATGTTCGATGTAGTGCTAACAATTTGTACACATTTTCTATTTGTTTTATAAATCTAGTCAGAAAATTCCCGAATGCAAAATTGCTGTATTTTTTTCTTCTGGTCAAAAATTTAAAAAATTATAAGAATAGATCTAAATATTTTTTTTATAAAACATTTTTTTTTTTTCGAATGCAGTTTGAATGGACTCAATAAAAGATATGCTAAAAATACATATTTCAAATCATCTATGATCTTAACTACTAACTACTATCATTTTTTTAAATACATTATCTATTTTTGCAATTTTCTAAGCCGTTGCCGTTAAGCCACATTTCTCTCTTTTCAACCTTTATGGGTGACTTCCAAGTCTCGCAATCGTTGGTGGCCGTAGGGACGAACATTTTATTGAAGAGTCGAATCTTGTTCTCTCGGCGGATTGATTTGTTTTCCCAGATCTGATGTAGTTTTTGGAAGACGGCTCCTGCTTCCTCTATCCGACATGCAACATAACGTAATATGCGCACCTCCATCGCTTGTAGTAACGCTGCCTAAATATGTGAACTGTTCAATCTGTTCAAGGTCTGTATGTCTAAGTTACTAGTTGACATGTAGGCAATACCCAAAACTTAAGTTTTATCAACATCTACCCGGAGGCTTATTTTGAGTGCGACTCTATCTAGGCTCTTGGTCGTCTCTTGTATACATTTGATTGTATTCTCAAGTAATTTAATATCGCCTGTACTGTGAAGTTCCGTCAGTCGGTTTGTTTCATGGCATGAGAATACTTTTTGATTTATATTTGGTTTTCATGACATGACTAGCAGAAAGTGAAATGGGGATAAGAAACACCTTTTTCTAAGACCCTGGTCTCAATGTTGAAGAATTCTTTTATTCCATCGACTGTTCTAACACAACATCTTAATTTGCTTTAGAGATTTAGCAGAATTAGGACAAATTGTTGCAGAACTTCTTGCTATTTTTCCAAAAGTAATTCGCTAATGACGCTATCGAAGCTTTTTTTTTTTAAATCTACAAAACTTATCATCAGCCTTTGATGGTATTCCATTCTTTGATGACGGTTCGCAGGATGGAGATCTGTACAATGCATGATCTGCCTTGGAAGCCTGCCTCCTCTTCTTTGAGCCTTTTGTCTCCGGCCTGAAGTCGACGTAGCTGAATCTCGCGGAGATTAAATTTGTTACCTCTCCTTTGGTGTTTATAGTCAATAGTTAAAAGGTGATTGTAAATCTGTAAAAACAACAGTATCTAATGACGCCTGTAGTTCCTCATCTATCTTTTTTTCAGCTTTTATAATGCTATAGCCTGGAAGTTTGAGCAGTAGTCGCCACAATGTGCACTTATCTCAAAAAGCTTTTTTCGGTAAAAACCAGGAGGACTCCTAAATCAGCATTTATGGTGTCTTTAAAGGCTGATGATCCGCTGATCCATCGGTGTATATATGGATAGATTCTTTTAAATAACTTAACTAGTTTGACTAAAGAAATAATATGACACGTGTGATCGGGGCCGGATTTTAGTATGAGACCATTAATAGAAGCACTGTCGTAAATCCGGAGCTGTATTTACTTATTCCGAATATGCTAAAAGCTTACACTTCTCTTAATCACGACATTTGTGCCAGCCGAACAAATGCGAAAAAAGAAATGAGAAATACGTTTCTGACCCGTCGCTATTCAGATATTTTTTATCTCTTCTGTGCAGCCCCCTTGTGAATTTCCGAGTCTGTAACCCCGCCTGGCCTTCCTTAAATCCGGCCCGTTGTGTGATTAAAAAGCCTACACGGGTTATTGGTAATCCTACACGTGTGATTAATAAGCCTACACGTCTGACCCATTATAGTTTTTAACAGCTAGATCACAATAGTACAATAACTTTTGTTTTTCTTGAATGATAAATGTCTTGGGTCTTTGTAATTTTCAAGTTGACAGGCACTAGATATTTACAATTGCAGACGACAAATGATCTTTTTTTTTTCATACATTAATTGGAATACGCTGATATATTATCAAATTTTTTGGGCTATTTCTATACACACACGTCATAGCACAAATAACAAGTGAGATTACTTTGTGGCTAAAAAAAATAGAGATGATAAAAGTACAATAAAAAACAAGTTGATGCAACGAATTATCTTCCCTTTTTGAAGTAACGTCTGTAATATATACGAATTAGAATGGAATTAGGTGATCTCCTTATATCACGTAGAAACTATTCGAGAGACATGAACAAAACCTAACGGACTTAAGCGCGCGCGCACACACACCCACACTTCTCATTTATTTGGTGTGACGTCTATTGAATGAAACACAAAAACATGCACACAAAAAAAAAGGCTAATTACTGTGGATATCGATTGAGTGCAGAACGGATTAAAGCCAGCTTATTCAATATAGAAAGCTACTGATTTACGCGGCTGTCTGGTCCCGGGTTCAAATCCTGCCAACCACCCCCACGCCCCAACCGTCTGAAGGTACATCCTAAAGCAACAAACATTGTAGGCATCAGAGTTGTATTGTAAAAGATAAGGCGCATTTTATTCTGTATTTTGTAGCTTTCTTTATAATAATGCAGTGGCGTAGCTAGGGTGGAGGAGGGAAGGTCCAATTTTGAATACACCACCAGGTTCCTCTTTGAGGGGGACCCCTAAATGAGTGGAGAAAATTTGTTTTTACTATAAATATTACTCCATTATCTCGTGTCAGGATGTCCAATGTCAAAAGGCAAGGCCCATAAATAGGTCAAACCCCCCCCCTCCCAGGCCCTCAAATCCCTAGCTGCGCCACTGTAATAATGCTATTTGATTATAAACAAATATTAAGCCAGAATCCCTAAAGATCATTTAATCTACAAGCTAACAGGTTGGACAAATGTTTTCTCCACATTCACAAAAAGAGAACAATGTAAGATCTCTTTCCACCGAGCCTGTTATACATAGACTACTTCTGGAGATAAATAATTGTTTACAACAAATTTAATATTCATGATGTTCTTCACTAAATAAAATGTCATTATTTCTATCAGAGCATTCATTTTTCTTGAAATGGTTAGTTAGCACAACAGTAAAGAAAGTATGATTTGACCTATATATAATTAGAGTATTATTTTGTTGAAAAAAAGGTAGGGTAGATAACCCATTTGATAGCAACATAAGAGTTACATTTGCTAAGCTACTTCCCTTGACTATGGATCCTCGATTTTATTGATTATACCGAATTAAATTAAATTATAACAACTTAAAATAAAATCTGATTTAAAAAGAGACGTTATTTAAAACATTTCTAGCTCAAACCGATTTTGAACTCAGGATTTTGACACCGTCAGCTGCTTGTACAAACGAGGCTACCCATTAGGTCAGCTGGCATTCTATCACTGGAATAGTTATTTATTGTTACTTTAAATATATAGACTTGTAAAGTTAGAACTAGACTTCTGATTTACTTCTATTTCTAGTCTATTTATGATATGGAGTTACGTAAAATTATGATCTTCAAACTCAATAATCTATCTATAAACTTAAAATAAATAATTTACGCGTTTTATACAGCGCTACTTTCATGCTTATAGCATGCTCAGAGCGCTTTGGTCCAATCTCACTTGTGGACCAGTCGGGGAAGGGGGTATCTTGAAGGTTTTCCCGTGCTGCCTTTAAACCTCAGTAAAAACAACTCTGCCCGAGTCGGGTGTCGAACCTCGAGTTCCCTTCATAGGTAGATAAGCCAAGCACTTAGCCTCTCGACACGCTTCACACTTAAAGAAACTTTACATTTTATAAACATCTCAGTTATCGATACACTACGGCTGACTAAGCCAGGCGTTTTTTTCTCTTAATACTTAATTAATGCTAGATGAAACAATGGAATATTTTTGCCCTGCCCTATGCTCACCCTCCCCTAGAAAGAACCCTGGTTAAGCGAATGTATAGATCTAATACACTTTATAATATTCTAATGATAGGAGTTTAATAGATAAGTAGGCCTAGACAATTTTTCATATACAGCTGATAATATTTTGCGAGAGCGATTTTTTTACTTGTAATATCTAACGAATGATTAAAAAAAAAAAGAACATTTCCTCCTCCCTATCCCCTTCCCCAAAAAAAAGTCTTCGGTAAGCAAATGTATAAATTTACACAGAGTATATAAAGTTCTAATGATAGGCCTATAGACCCAGACTTAGAAGACTGCGCGCAAAATGAACATCCTTTTTTAAAATTCTTTTAATCATGAATACTTGCGGGCAGAGCTTTTGATGGATTGCCTAACTATGAATAAACCTATATTTTGCCCACCCAGAAGGATTTAGGTTCCACGAAGATACGAGTTGAATGGAGGCATTGTAAAAAAAAAGCATGTCAAATAATTGTTTCGAGATGTCCGAAAATTAGAGGTATACAAGTGACTTTCCGAAATCTAGGTTTTTAAAGTTAACGTCTCATGCTCAGAGAATTTGTGCAAAGTTTGTATGAGTAGCTCTTCTCATTGCGAAGTTAAAAAACAAAAACTGTGCTAGAATTAGAAACAGCTTGGCGGATGGATACATAAGTTTTCTCTTAAAAATTAGAACCGAATTACAACGGAGCATTATCAAAAATAGTCAAAACTTCTACCATCACATTAGTTTAATTTTGATAACATTAAATCTAATGCTAAATTTTCTGTATTTTGATTTTATTTGATGAAAAATAAAATTAGGGGGCATCGAATTTTTTCTTAGTTTTTGACCCGCACCTTAAAAAAAAAAAAAGCTTTTCCCATCGCTGAACTAATACACTGTAGCGTGAGCACCGATTGACCTTATTGACCATATAGACCAGTAAATAGACCACTGTTGAGTGGCTCACAGACTGGACCCGGTGAACTGATTACAATAATATCTGTGGAGAATTCTGCTATTGATTGGATTGTGTAGTATGAATAATTACCAGAAAGATTTCTATTTTTAATTTGTTATTATCGTAGCACTTGTACAGCGCGCCTATTATGACCTACAGAATCTTGAGTACAAAGCCGTCCAATCTCCTTTTTTTGACTTGTGTGAGGAGAAGGCTCCCATGCTGCCTTCAGGCGCCTCAGCAAAATAAATTCAGGTCTGGTCAACTTTCGTATTAAAATGTCAAGTCTACTTAGGGGGTTGAAAAGTAGACCTCCCTAGTAGCTAAGAGGTTTAGGCCCCTCAGCCACACATAAGACTTATTGGGATGTGTGTCGATGAGTTGTTGAACGTAACGTCAAGTGTTCCTCCAATGTTAAGTGTTCCTCCAATGCTTCGTGTTCCTCCAATGCTTCGTGTTCCTCCAATGCTTAGTGTTCCTTCAATGCTTCCTGTTCCTCCAATGCTTAGTGTTCCTCCAATGCTTCCTGTTCCTCCAATGCTTAGTGTTCCTCCAATGCTTCGTGTTCCTCCAATGCTTAGTGTTCCTCCAATGCTTAAGGTTCCTCCTTGTTTCTATCGGGCGAGAAAAGACGACCCTCTTTAATGTCTAAAAGAGATTCAGTGCCATATTTAGACTTGAAAAGCACCTATGTTATTTGAGTTACTTTGCCCCTTTTCGCCCATTTATATGTCCATGTGTAGTAAAATATGTAGGTCACAGCTGGGGCTGCGTAGCCACGGGAAAATACTGCATTCATCATTAATCTGCGGGCTCGAAGACAAGCCTTATCAAGATACTATTGGTGCCAAATATTTCTCGGGGGCCTCAAATAATAGCTTGTGTTGCCTATAAATAAAGGTGAATCAGGCTTTGATTAAAATCTGCAAAAGGGAAAACAACCCAACTGTGCAGAAATGCATCTGATGTACAACCCCTGGATGATGGCTGTCATCCTCCCAGTCAACGATATGACATGCATCAGATAAAAATATGTTAAATTTGCATATTAAAAATCATATATCTTTCACTCGTAATGTCATGAAATTGCGAAACAAAAAAAAAGTTACTAATGAATATACTCGTTATATCTTAAATAGGATTTCTTGAGAAATTATTGCATTATATAATTTTAAAAAACTTTGGTTATTGGAAGTTTATTTCCCATATAAATTATTATTTCATGAGTTGTACTGGCGTATCCCAGCCATTATTAGTAAGTTTGGCACCAAGGAACAAAACTTTCTTCTGTCAAAACTTTAAATTAAGTTGCAAAGGTCATGAAAAAAAAAAAGAGAAAAACACAGGACCATATCTGATTGGTTGTTAAAAGGAAATTAAAGCTTTTTATCTCCACGTCGCCTGCTAACAAGTGGAACAATTAACGATAAAACTAATATTACCACTCCTATTCCATTCCCATTTCTTAGTTAATTATCTATGCTAACCAGCAGGAGCAGAGTAATGCACATAAACACAGTATAGATTTGGTTTAATTGTGTCAAACTTTGAAACCACCAAATAGTTTCACAGCTCCTATTGCAAGGGAAACAATCACCTCTTTTTGTTATACTCGTTTACTCTTTCTCGGTGAGCTGATCATTCAATGACCCCCAGTTATCTCGCCATGAAAGTCTTGGATCAATAGTCAATTAAACTAGATTGTGTAAGATCCGAGAACCAAAGAATAAGTTCCGCTGACCACGTGATGTAGCAAAGGAGATAGAATCAGAGGAGCACAAGGGCATAGAAAGGGGAGACAAGAGACACTACTGGTCATGTAGGGGAAAGAAAAGTGTAGAAATATTCGAACAAAGACAGAGCCCTAGCCGTTAGAAAGTAATATTTTACCCAGTAGTCGTAAAAACTAACTATCCTACTTTTTAAAGATAGTCATCTTTTATACAGACGATTACAATGAAAAAAAAAAGGTTTTTAAGATCATAAGTGTTTTGGTATTAGCTACTATACTAAACTTCCCAGTTACCCATTATTGTTATTGTGTAACACATTTCGGGTAGCCCTCAAAGCTTCTCTGAAGGCGTTCAGCAAAGACCCAGCCACCTGGGAGACAGAAGCACATGACAGAGCATCATGGCGTCGCGCTATGAAAACTGGAGCACAGGTTGCTGAGGAAAAGAGAACAACGCTGGCAGAAGAAAAACGCCAGAGAAAAAAAGCAAGGCCCACGACACTAGCTCCTGCTGGAATAACCTGCCAACCTGGACCTGTACTTGAATATACACCACTTTCTCTATTTGACAACATCAGTAGAAAACTTCCAAACAGAACTTACGAAGGGAGATTTCTTTCAAGTGTACTTAAATATACACCACTTTCTCTATTTGACAGCATCAGTAGAAAACTTCCAAACAGAACTTACGAAGGGAGATTTCTTTCAAGTGTACTTAAATATACACCACTTTCTCTATTTGACAGCATCAGTAGAAAACTTCCAAACAGAACTTACGAAGAGAGATTTCTTTCTACTGTACTTAAATATACACCACTTTCTCTAATTGACAGTAATTTCTAAACTGTTAACAATAAAATTGTGTTTATTTCTACCCTAACATAAGCGTGTGTATGTGTGTGTGTGTGTGTGTGTGTGTGAGAGAGAGAGAGAGTGTGTGTTAGTGAGTAACAGTGATAGCTTCCCAAAACGTAAAGGTTGTGGTTCTTGGTTGCTTGTAGTTCATAGCTTTTGATAGCTGTGCTGAAAATGTAGAAGCCCGTCTATCTAGATAAGATAAGATAACTTTTATTGATCCAATCAAATGGAAATTCGTTTGACTACAATTGACAACCTCAGCGTAACTACTGTACAATAACAATATAGATGCACAATATAGATGCACATGCGAACGACATTCACACACGAAAAACACATACACACTCATAACCAGCGCTTTATAAATAGACTTCTATGTACTTCTCGATGACTACAGAATGTTAATTTTTAATGTTGGTCATCCAGGGTCTATTATTACTGAATGTTTTCTTCTTTGGTACAATCATGTTTTTACAAAACTGGATGTACGAATTAACAGTTGTGGTAAGTTCATCTGTCTAGGGAGTTGTTTACAAACATGTCCCAATCTGTTTGCTCCAGACAACTCTGTAGTTGTAAAACAGCGTCGTCAGACGCTACCACCATTGTGGACCCATGATTATGTAATGTTTTATACACCTCTGAGTTTGTTATTTTTACAAAGCTTATATCAACCTACTCTGTCTGTTTGTCTGTCTGGTTAAAGGTGTGTACACGTTGTTTCTCCAACACCCAACCTCGGATCAAGCTGAAACTTCACACAATTATTTACTTTCATAGACAAGACATAAATTTCAAAAGTAACTAACTGGACAATTAATTACTGGTAATTCCTTATTTTAATAACAACAAGGGAAACTAGTACGTCAGTATCCACATATATGCCTAAATTTGTTGGATTTAGTCCCTTTAAATAATCGTTAACGCTAATTCACCGTCACGTATTATCCGATCAAGCTGATACTTTAAACAATTATTTATTGTACCTAACAAAATATGAACAAATAAACAAAAATATTCGATTAATTAAATATTACTAGTAATTAATTTTTTTATTTGATAACGAATAAGTGAAAAAACGTGTGCATTATTGACATATATAGTTTTAAAAGCTGAGTGTCACGATCATCAATAGTGCTAATGTCCCAATCTAAGATGGTGCCAGATGTTACGATTATACTTGATCTATATCGCACTATCAATGATTGTGGTTGCCGAGGATTCAGAAATCGTCAGTTGATAAGATGATCATCTAGAAGTTGCTAGTTGATAAGAGGATCATCTAGAGGTTGCCAGTTGATAAGAGGATCATCTAGAAGTTACTAGTTGACAAGACGATCTAAGTATATTATTATATATTCAATGAAGAAACCTCTCTTCGTCTAAAACAAATACTTTAATTCAAAACTTGGAAAAGCTATTCAAAAAATAATTACAATGGTTAAATGTACTCGAATAGAATAAATGATCTACACAATAATATAAGTATGTCTTCTTTTTAGACTCTAGTACATGTTCTCTCTAACACGTTCCGCACAAGACTGGCGGTAATATCCCTCAGCTTAACAAGCTTTGGGCGTTTTGTCATGTGCCTATATATCTCTTTGCCCCCTGGTCAAAATCTGACCAATAAATGCAGCTCAATGTACAATAATTAATATTTTAAACCAATCACATTTATTTCAAAACATAATTTAGTTGCGTGATAGAAAATCCCGAGGTGGCTGAAGTTCTGGCTGGTAACCTTGAGCTAAATATAGATACAGTGTACTTGACACTGTGTTTTTCCCCTTTAGATCACCTAATTCAGAATATTTTTGATTTGTGATTATTTTTATTTTGCGTGTTTTCATTCTCAGTTCATTTGAGGTAATTAAATGTGGATTTTTCATGCTTAAAATTATTCTTTTCTTTTCTTATAAATTACAGTTCATCTTTCAAATATTATCCTGCATTATATCTATTCAAATCCACGTGTTAACCTAATGGTGCGCACTCGTACACACACACATACTAAATAGTAACTTAAAAGCAAACGCTTCTATTAAAACGGACTAACAAGAGATACGATTCTTTGATATAATCTTGACATTAACATTGAATGAGTTTAGTTTACTCGAGCTATCTTTTCATTCTTGTTGCCTAATTCTCTACACAGAAAACATTTATTCCATATATTCAATATAAAAACAAAATAAATTAATTACGAATTACAGTATAATTAATGATTTGGTTGATTTTTAAAAAATTGATTCATGTGTTTTCATCAATCATGAGATTGTATGCCAAAATTTGATGAGCATTTGGATGAGTGTCAGACGTAGTCGAACAAAATCGATGACAGAAATCCAAACAACATCCAAGAAAGAGACAGAGTTAATATAAGCGTTGTAAACAAAATTTAAAAAAGGGGGGGGAGGGATTATCAATGAAACAACACTGATTAGTTTATTTGGATTTATTTTGATTGACATGCTAGATATACGTAAATATTCCTTTTTAAGCGTCTGTCTCCATAAGATAGCTTTTTTTTTTTAAAGGTCATGGCATCATTATTAGATGAAAATATGTCTCCCGAGAACATTGTTTAGTTTAGAGAAGACACTATAGAGGGCTACAACTACTGGTTGGGGGGGGGGGGGGGGTGATTGGTGAGATGTTTAGATGGGGGAGGGGGTGGAGATGTGGGATTATCACTGAGAGAAGTGCAAATATCTCAAAGGAGACTATGTGGAGACTATACAAATAATTTAAAGAAAAAAATCTATTGGGGATTTCACACATGGCGGAAAACTAATTAATTAGCTTTTTGGTGTATCCGGTGTACAGACTAAAGGAAGTGTCGCTAAGCTATACTTTTTGTAAAGGTCTAGGATCAAACTTCTGAGCACGTGCTTAGCTAGCCAGAAACAAAATAATTCACAGCACATTATCAGCACAAAATTATTTTAACATTGGGGATAAATTATACTTTCACTCTGAAACTTCAAACTTATTTCAGAACTAAGGAGCTGACTAGCGAGAATAAAAGCGATTTGACGTGAGGATCAACAGCTACGTATTGAGAATCGTTAAAATTATTGCACAATTTTTCGGTTATTTACTTGACAACAGTGACGTTCGATTCAGAGTCATTGACATTTATCTTAAAACATCTATATTGAACTAAATGAGTAAATAAGAAATGCAACGGGAAAATGTTTGCTTTCCCTTTTAGGAAACCCTCCGTTGTTTGGTCCTTTTAATTGTAAATAGTTGTATAAATGGTGTATTTTTATGAAAAAAACTGCTTGCATAGTTGATTTTAAAAATTAAATTTTTTAACTTTTTAGAAAAGAAGAAAGTAGCCGTTGCATCTTTGAAAGGTCTAGAATATCATGATGTTGGAGTTTCACTATCTTTTCTAGTTTACGAGATCTAAACGGAAGGACGGACAGACATTCCACACAAAACAAATTGCGTCTTTTCCCCTTTCGGGGGCCGCTAAAAAACAATTAGTTAATTAACTCTTTGTAATTAATTATTTTGTTTGGTATCTCGAACAAAGGAAATACATTTTACTTGACTGAAGTGGTGGTACAAAGTCAATTAGTACCCTTATAGGTCGCCGCTGTAAATTGAAACAAACACTATATAACTAAATAATCTCCTCTAGTCTTAAGTGCCAAAGTAGCAAAGTGGGTAGCACCACGGCCAGAGGAGGCGTTAGCCACGAGTTCAAATTAGGGCTGTTCTTTTTTTTTTTTTTTTTTTTTTTTTAAATTTAATTTTTCGATTATAGTGTATTTATTTATTTTTATTTTTTTGTTGAAGTCACGTTTGCAATTTGTAAAAATAAGTATTGACTAACAGGTTTGTTGGACTAGTCCGTTACGTTTCTTTGATTCAAAAGTATTGGACCGGAAGTCGCTTTTTCCCTATATATCTTTGTATTGTTCAGTTCTCTCTTTAAATTAAACTGACATTATTATGCTATAACTTTAAGTGTGCCTGATAGAGAAAAAAATTCTGCACAAAAATACGGGTAGTTGGGATCAAACCCGATAGAGGCTATAAAAAGAAAAGACCTGAAACTATCGCGTAAAACTACACATTTAAAGTATTTTATTTGATGAGTATTTTACCCAAGATCTGTGTTGTTTTTTTAGGACTAGCTTATTTCAAGTACCCGGCATTTTCCGATACACAATTTCATACACAAAATAATTGTTGAAATAAATTGTAGCGATTTTAAACTTTAAATGATGACTTAAAAAGGTGTTACTCTAATCGATTTTGAATATTAGTTTGTTTTGAATGTCACTGTCTATTTTGTGTCTGCTCTAGTTTCTTAAATTTTTCTTGTGTAAAGGGGTCGTTTATCTCCTAATGGGTATACTTGATTTCTCCAAGCAGCCTTTGTAAAATATTGGTCCTAAACAATGCTATGTTCATAAGCGAAAAATCACATGGCTGCATTATGATGAATGTACGTGTTAGTTCAATATATTTTATATTACTAGGGAACTATAAATAACCGCACAAATAGACGTAAGTTTCTTTTTTTTCTGTTAGACAAAGTCATAGGGCAAATTTTTGTTTATATCCTAATTCTAAAAAGGAATAATAATAGAATTATACTGTAAAAATAATCACTAAGTTTTTTTAAAAATAGTTTTGAAAGTCTAACTGATAAGATTAAAAAGAGAATTTGTGTTTTTGCAGATGTACACAAGCTACACTATGAGTCAGTCCATCTCTTCTAATTGTTTAGAAATGAGTGTAAAAATGTAGGCTTCGATATTTTTAGCCTGATTTTAAGAAGTTACAAACTTCAAACAACTCTTCCATAAAACTTTGTATTTAAAAAATAAATTTATCCAATGCTCGAGATCCTGCTTGTATACTTAGGCCCTATTTAAATCAATCCGGTATCAATGTATTAAGTAACAATAACCCCGCAAAAAAAAATTAAATGAAAGAAGATTGAGATATATTTTTGTGACGGTACGCACCGGTACGGGGTACCGGTACCTTTTTTCAATGTCGGGAAAAATGATTACTTTTCTTGTAATTCAACGTTAATTGTTAATTTATTATTAGTTGAAAGTTAGGCAATCTATCACTGAGTACCGGCACCTATTTTTTTATTTTTACTATAAAAAAAAAGCACTTTATATACTTTCAGCCGACATGAAGTATTATTAACAACACCTATATGTGTACTTCTCAATCATCTAGAGTCTTAGACAGTCATTATTTTAGACTAGATTTAAGTAGAGTCTAGACCTACATCTAGTAGGCCTATTACTACAAAAAAAAAATAATAATAATCAGTCATTATAGACATCATTCGCAATTTTATTATTAGGTCTAGGCATTGAAAAGTAAATCTATTAATAAACTATAATAGATCTCAGTCTAAGTATTAACTTATTAAATAAGTCATTATAAGTAGGACTAGTATAATGAATATTGTATAGATCTAGATTGACTAGATTATAGATAGATCTCTAGTCTAGTAGATTAAGTATAGAGTATAGTAAACGTATTACAGTAGTATTAAATCTATGTCCTATGTCTATATCTAATATAATCTAATACTTAAAAAAAACTTAAGTATTATCTTATCTTATATAATACAGACGTTACTTCAAAAAAGAAGATGATTACGTCCTACGCGTCATGCATTTAGTCATGCATATTAACCAATGACTTAAATTCTGCCAAGTCAATGGTTTTCCTGGCTAGCTCAGGCAACCCATTCCATGCTCTAATAGCACTTGGAAGAAGGAGTATTTGTACAAATTTGTCCTAGCATATGGGACGAGGAATGTGCCTTTATATTTTGTTTTTGTATTTGAAGATTATGGTTCAGTGTTTTATTATCTTATTAATATCTAGACATTTTTCTAATAAAAACTGACTATAGGCATAGCATGGGCTCGACTTGGCAATCTAGTCTCAAGATAGAAGATAGAATATACTATTACTAGATCTATTCGATGTTTATATTTAGATCTAGACTAGAATTAGATTATAGATCTAAATTATATATATACTAATTTAGAGATGATATGCGGTGTTAGCTATTAGCGTTGCACAAGAAACAAACCTGGGTTTTTCTAAACTCTAATACTTGGTATGTAATAGTAAAACAGCACCTACCTAAATAAATAGTATCTAGAAATCTAAAACCTATATTTATTGTAGTATATATAGGTCTGTGATTGTATTTTATATAGCCTTCGTAACTTCTTCTATAGGGATATGACTTTTGTAATTTCTTTTACTGAAAATTGGGCTATTCGCGTCTGACACATATATAATTTTTATGTTCAGCAACAAACCCTATTATTTTACCGCACTTAGTTGCCAAAATTAATATATTAGAATTAATATATTCTAAAAGCACAAAAAAATAATTTCATGACGTCAACCTGATAATGGAAGCGGGTAATGCATTAAAGAAACATCCTTACCTTCTCACCTTCTCGCTACAGAAATTGTAACCCTATCCCTTAAGTAGATCTGAGATTTTTTTTCAATTAGTATTTACAGATAGCACCCTTGAGCAAGGCGTGATGAGTATGTTATTATAAGCAAGTGGAAGTAATCTGTCCAACGCTTTGTAAATGGAAGAAAGGCAATTAAAAATAATATAGTTTGTTGTCATTTCGTGATGTTTAATCGCTTTTTAGCATACTTCACCTAGTTCTGTATAATCTTGTATTCTGTTAATAATTGACAGTATTAATGAATATATTTCAAATTTCCAGTGATTTAATTGTGTCTTCTCGTGTCGTATCCATTCTCTGAGCTCTTGGCCTGCATAGAAGGAGCACTCTAACGAAGCAACTTTGGTTCTCCACCACTTACAATATTACATTAGTAAAGCAAAGTTCCCTTTTCAGACATTTGCGAGCTATAAGGCATCTGTTTTTTGTTACCCACGTTTAACGAGATTGTCATGTGACCAGCACAACGATCAACCGCCTTTACCCTCCCCAATTAATGTCAGGTACCCATTACAACTGGGTGGACTCAGAGATTGAAATTAAAAGTCCCACCAGGTTTCGAACCCTGGTCTAGCGCCTAACCGCTCAGCCCCCACGCCTCCATTAGCGTTGCGTTTAAATACAATTCAAACCGCCCTGACCAACCAGCTTCTTCTACCAGGTCAGTCCTTCAAGGAACAGAGTAATCTTGGCCAATAAGTTTGTTTTCACACAGTAGGTCATTCACAGTTTTTGGTTGTTTTACACTTGATTTACAGCAATAAGCTCCTCCTGTCGTGACTGTCAAGCTACGCTAGGACAAAACTCTTTGAGTTTCATTTAGATGTTAACAGCACAGAAACTATCACTAAGTATTACAACATCAAGTAAAACATAAGAATTCGGTTCGAGGACTGCAGTATTTCGCGTGCTCACACAGACCTTGTTGCGATCTACATAATTTGCCAGAGGCACTCCCCCAAAATGATTTAAAGTCCAACTTAGAGCCAGGTTGCTTTAACTGGTATAGAGGTCAACACTTAGAGAAGGGGGAAAAAAACAACAAAAGAAACAACACACAAAAACTCAAAGTACACATAAACACACACAACAAACCCATGGAAAACATTTTCTTATTTTACTTGAAAGAAAACAAAGGGAGGTTATTAGTAAAGCTTTCAAAATATTTCTTTTTTTTTTTTATTGATTTCATTTGATTGATTTCATTTGATTGATTTCATTTGATTGATTTCATTTGATTGATTGATGTCTCCTTGCACGTTTCTTTATGAACCACGGAGACCAACAAATCGACTTCATTTTAAACTTTCATGATGTTTTGATGTTGACATCTTCAGTCTGCACAAACAACAAAATAAAATTCTGAAACCGTAAGAATAAATGTTTTTTAACAAGATTTCTTTCTGCACTCTCATAGCTTGATTAGTACACAATCACACGTACACTTGCTGATAAACACACACATACCACACTGTAAACTACACCATGTACCACAACACGTGCACGACATGCACCACACCATATATTACACCTTATACCCCCAACCCCATGTACCATCTCATATACCACACCGTATTTATTCTATATAAAACCCCATGTACCATCTCATATACCACACCATATATACTATATATAACATTATGTACCATCTCATATGCCACACCATATATACTATATACAGAACCATGTACCATCTCATATACCACACCATATATACTATATATAACATTATGTACCATCTCATATGCCACACCATATATACTATATACAGAACCATGTACCATCTCATATACCACACCATATATACTATATATAATACTATTTACCATATAGTATAGTACATTATATACTTATAAACCATCTACATCATAATATAGCACATCATGAACTAAACCCTATACCAGACAATCAATGACACAGTACGAGATGGTTGTTGGCCTCCTTCAACGGACTATGTTGATCTCGAAGAACACTTTTGTCATGTGGCTGTGGAGCCCTGTTTTGGAGAGACACTCCCGCCGCCCACATATAGTGCAGGTTAAGGTGGCTTTCTCTTTGGTGGTAGAGGTACCAGCCATTTTTTTCGTTGTGCAAGATTTTCTTCCAGAGCTGTGTCCATTGCTTTTTCGACCATATAATATAGCATATCATATTGAACACCACACCATGTAGGTCTAGAATAAATGCAAACATGTCTAGCCACTCCACTCGTGACCTTGTCAACCTCCCCTCTACCCTTTAACCTTTCCAGACTTTTTTTTAATCATTTCCAACAATCTCTGTCGCCATCTCCTGCCCTCCTTCTTTGCCTCCTCCTTCAGAGGCTTTTCTACTACTCCCCCCCCCCCACCAAGTTTCGCCATTCTCTCTCGCCATTTTATTCCTTCTCATTCCTTCTCCGCACTCATCCAGTAAAACAAAAAAAAATCAGTGTCAAAATCAGGAAGTTCTATTTCTATAGACAGTTGGCTTTGTAAAGCAAGACACGTCTTTGTCCGATGAGAAATAGGTATATATGTGTCAGAGTGTATGGAATCACTATCTGTAATTGCTCTGTCCTATGCAGACTATTGATACTGTTCAACTATTTTTCGCTATTGTTCACAGATGTAATCAACTTTTATGCACTGAAAATGATTCCAGTATTTGTTATTTAATCGTGAATATAAGCCCATAAAAAAAACAAATATATACACTGTAGGTTATGATGAGCCAAATGTTTGAATATCCAATCTCGCAAACATTTCTAACCGGCTAGATCAAGGCAGAAGATGACAACAAAGCACATGTTTAATTATTTAAAAAAAAAAGATTTGTGGGTCAACCAGAAATTTTACGAAACATCATTGTCATTCAGCGATCACAAAAGGTAGACAATCCAACATCCAGTTTTACCGGACTCTTTTTTTTCTCATGAAAACGGAACAAAACTTTTTACATAATTTTAAAATTTCTTTCCGGAAGTTTTTGCCCCAGATCAGGAAGTAGATGACGTTGGAGGAGAGGCTGAAGTAGTAGCAGGTCTCGTAGAAGTACTGGCTGTACATCCTGCTGGGGTCCACTTGGGTCATGTTCGTCATGTTGCTGCCTAAGTTGTCCGGAATGATGCTGTTTATCACGGCCACGATCTTGTGGATGTGGCTGGGGGCCGTGAAGACGATGAACGACCCCGTGATGACGCAGAGGAGCCTGGAGACCCGAAGGAGGGACCGGTGCCGGCGGGACATGAGCGGCCGAACGGAGGCCTTGCCCTGCCTGCTCATGACCAGGTTCTTCACGCAGGACGGCACGACGAGGACCAGCATGATGGTGGTAGGAATGACCAGGGTGATGACCGTGTCCACGTAGGTCAGGATGTACATGGCGTTGACGAACTCCTGGAGGGTGGAGCAGTACCAGTTTTCTCCCTGCTTCACTACGGCGCTGGTCCACAGGGCGAAGTCGTACAGCAGTGCGGAGATAACCACCAAGCCCAAGACGGCTACTTTCGCTTTGGACACCGTGCAGAGACTGGACGCCTTGACCAGAGAGAAGTTAATGAGAAAGTTCTCCCATGTGACGCAAACAACGAGCCATGTCGACAGAAAGCTGCAGAATAGAATAGGATGTAAATTAGTTCCATTATATTAACCATACGTAATATTGAAACAACTGTAATACATGTATTGGAGTTTTTTCATCAGTGACGGATAACTCTAAATATCTAGTTTTTTGGTGTATTCGGTGTAGAGAAAATAAGAAATGTTGAAACGCTATGCATTTTAAAATGTATTAAAAGATTTTAAAAGGTGTGTATTTTTTTCTTTGCACTTGAAATTCCTATTTCTAAGCTCCTTTGATTGTAGCCCTAACAAGTTTGTTTTATCTAGTGACATTTCAACATTGCGCTCTTGACTTCGTTCAGTATAACTACTTTGGAATTTTTCTCATTCTTTCTTTTTCAATTATTTATTATTTTCTATATGTAACTTTTTGAATGTTAGAAAGAAAATGAAAAGTTTCCCGTTCAGACCTTGCGACCTATGAAGCAGATGATGTAAAGGTCATCTCTTTCTGTGGCCCACTGTTAACGAGGGTGTCATGTGGCCAGCACAACGACCAACCGCCATTACTTTTCTCCAACTAATGTCAGGTACACTTTAGAGCTGGGTGGAGTCAGAGGCGCCCAAAGACTTCAAAACTAAAAATCCCAGTCCTCACCAGGATTCGAACCCGGGACCCCTTGTTCGGATGTCAAACCGCGCCTTATGAATGCTAAGTTTTTTTTTTTAATTTGCTTAAATCAGTGTTTCCCAAACTTTTGACCTATGCATACCCCTTTTATGATTTTTGTAATGCTGAGTATCCCTCGCTCCCACCCCATTTTAGTTTATTTACAGAACATACATATGGGCAGTTAAAAAAACAGTATATTTAATGAGGTACATTGCGTACCCCCTCCAAAGTCCTCCAGTACCCTTTGGGAAACACTGGCTTAAATGATGTAAACCTAAAATCAAGAGGAGGTAATTGTATTTGCAAATTATCATGAAAATCTCCATGGTAATTATATGAAATTGAAAAGAAACAACAAAACTGAAAGTAAGAGAACTTAAGAACTGTTACAGCAAAATAATGATATATGGACTATGGAAAGTAAATACAGTGAGTGTCCGAAAGTATAAAATATTTAGTCATTGTAAAGCAAATTTTTAATTTTTCGTTGTCAGCACTAAATTATACCAGAGTAATATTTTTGACAGCCTGCTCTTACACCCTCAGCCCCACTTCCCTCCTCCAAGTAGATCCAAATATGCAATAAGCCTTTTCGCAAGGCTGTTTCATAAGGACCGTATGTATACTCTTCCTTTAGGCTCAGTATTTATAATCTCCCCTGGGATTCAGCACTTATACTCTCCCTTCGGATTTAGCTTTTAAACTCTTCTTTTGGATTCAATATTTATACACTCCCTTCAGTTCATTTGGCATTCAGTATTTTTACTATCCCTTGGTATTCAGTATGAGTACCCTACCCTTGGTGCTCAGACTCTGCTAAGTAAGTGAACTACTCACCTACAACAGTAAGAGATGTACACGTTGACCTGGCAGACGATATTGGTGTGTATCCACGAGATCTTGATTATGTCCAGCCAGGTAAAGGAGAGGGACACCAAAAACAGGAAGTTGCTGGCCGCCAGAGCCGCCAGGTAGACGTTGGTGGACACTGTCCTCATTTTCTTGGTCATGAAGACACAGAATGAAAGAATGTTGCCGATAAAGCCGAAAAGACATATCGATGGCTGCAGATACCTTGGGGAAATAGAACAAAAAAAGTTAGAATAAATTTTTATGCTCAAATCAGATTTGTCTAACCTACGAACCACGAGCCATTTCCGACCCGTGACGAGGTGTTCTGCGTCGCTTAAGACTTTCATCCACTATGCAAGACACTGTTAGCTTGCTAGTGCTAAAAGCTTTCATCCACTGTGCAAGAAACTGTCAGCCTGCTAGTGTGCAATTAGCTTCGCATGGAGGACACGAAAGGGGGCGGCCTTAGCGGTACGCGGGGCGGGTATCATACGCTGGGTCTCTGACGAGACTGTCGACTTTGATAGTTAGCTCTATGCTCCTTAAAAATTACCATACAGAGAGTTTTCGCCCCCCCCCCCCCCACAAACGTGTACAGCGGGAGGTTTTAAGTATAAATTCTAAAACGTTCTTCTTCATCTAGCCAGCTTTTCTGCTGTTTGGCTGTAAGCTGTTTGATAGTCTGGGCCATGGAAACGTAGCGTGCTGTTCTTTTCAGCTGTTCCGCACCAATTGAGAGCTGGTTGTGCTGTCTGGATTGTTGTGGTCACTCGAGGGGTGATTTAGAATGTGACATTCTAAGTAAAGGTGACTGACGGTTTGGTAAGGTTGGGCGACCAGGGCGCAGCGCATGCATTATGGAAGGCGTTTATAACATATTCAAAGATATTCTATTTGTCTTTACCGTGAGGTTATATGCTACTAAGTTTTTAAATTTATTTATATTTTTAAATTAATAATAATTTAATTTTATTGGCTCTTTTTAAATTCCTCTAAATGAATGACTTACAGTTACTGATACAAGGAATGTAGAGCGACCACTTACAGCGGGTCTTCAATTGTTGGATCATTGCTTTTCAGTTTATTTCCTTCGTAAAACCCCCACAGACGTCAGAGTTACATCATCAAAAAATATTTAAAAAAAGACTCCACAACAAAAGAGACTTTGTCACGCATTGATTCCTTATCCCCTGGGGCTGATGTGAGTGTGTGCATGTATGAGAGAGAGAAAGAGAGAGAGAGAGAGAGAGAGAAATGAAGCTCAAATCCACGCTATTGCTACGAGCTGAATGGGAATTGGTTTCGGTACGCCTTACAATATGTATCTGTAATTTCTGTCCGAATGTCTGTCGATTATCTTTATTGCAGTGTAAAACACTGGAGTTGACCAGGAGTTCGCACTTTCTTTTGGATACATAAAGTTTGATTGAGCGAATGGAATCGACCAGGCGTTCGCAATTCCTTTTGGATACATAAAGTTTGATTGAGCGAATGAAGGCGAGTTCAATTACAAGTATGACTAGGGCAAGGGCGTCATTTTGACCAGCACTCGACCTAATCACTTTAGTGGGCCTAAGAGATGTCAGGTGGCCATAAAATACATAGAGACCTGCAAGTCTCGAACACGGGACCCTCCAGATGACAGTCCAAGCGTATAACACTCGACAAGACAATAACGGATTCAACAAGTTTATTATGTAACGCTGTTCATCTTCTCTGGAAAATATCAACCTAACTGAACTGGCAGGAACATATCAACTTAACTGACCTAACTGAACTGGCAGGAACATATCAACCTAACTGACCTAACTGAACTGGCAGGAACATATCAACCTAACTGACCTAACTGAACTGGCAGGAACATATCAACCTAACTGAACTGGCAGGAACATATCAACCCAACTGACCTAACTGAACTGGCAGGAACATATCAACCTAACTGACCTAACTGAACTGGCAGGAACATATCAATTTAACTGACCTAACTGAACTGGCAGGAACATATCAACCTAACTGACCTAACTGAACTGGCAGGAACATATCAACCTAACTTACCTAACTGAACTGGCAGGAACATATCAACCTAACTGACCTAACTGAACTGGCAGGAACATATCAACCTAACTTATCTAACTGAACTGGCAGGAACATATCAACCTAACTGACCTAACTAAACTGGCAGGAACATAATAACCTAACTGACCTAACTGAACTGGCAGGAACATATCAACCTAACTTACCTAACTGAACTGGCAGGAACATATCAACCTAACTTACCTAACTGAACTGGCAATAATATATCAATCTAACTGACCTAACTAAACTGGCAGGCTAATATCAACCTAACTTAAGTGACTGGAAAATATGAAATGCCTTTGTGCCTTGAACGAGCTTGGAATACTGTACTGATCTTATGGTCATTTTTTCATCAAGTGTAAGAACTACTCATCTACTGATGTTAGTTTTGGCTTCAAAGTTATTTCAGTGCTCAAGTAGCAGTGGGCTCCAAACATTGACCCGCCCTGGGGTTCATTTAATTTCCAACACGTATCACTTGCATACCACCTAAAGCTTGGAGCCGAATGGAATTGATCGTCTATGGCAGAGGATCTCAAACTTTTTTAAAACTCGTAATGCAGGATATCAATTTGGAATCTGTTTTTCTAACCAGAAATTCTGGTCTCCTTGTTGAAACTCTGGTTTAAGCTCCTCACTTGTGGATATTTCCATGCTTCTGCATTAGTAGGGATTTATCTGTGATTGGGATCTGATGGTTCAACACCAAGTCGGGAATATCCAAGTATAGAATGTCTTCAAATATTTGGTTCAGGTCGTCATAGAATGGTTCGTAATTGACAAATTAAACAGTAGTGAGCGGGGAGTTGATTATTGTTGAAAATATCCACGAGGTTAACCTGGCTTTAAGCCAAGTAATTTTAACTGTATACAATTTCATCTTTCTGCGGACCCCATTCGTCGTCTCAGGGTCCGCGGATCACAGAACCACTGCTCTACGGCTTCATTAAGCCCTGTGAACGAAACTTCGAGATGCCGGATATCACCGCGTCACGGGCTGTGTATGGCCCACGGGCCATGGTTTACAGCATATCTGAGTAACAATAATGAACTGTTATTCTTGAACATGATACATTTCTGTACTTTACTTCAACGATTGTGTATAATGTTTATTATAGATGACACAACGTCAAACAATGTATACAAGATCTATAGTGTGTGAATGATAATCGTCCCAGAACAACTTAGGTTGACATATCAGTATGAGTTCACAAGAATGTAAATTGGAATGAAATATAATTTCGTTTCGGTAACGTTATCATTACTCCGTTGAATAAAAAAAAACCAACTAACTTTAAGACGTGTAATAAACCAAAGCAACTAGGGAATCATCTGGCAGGTCATTTCATTGGAACTCTAGACCAAGCTCTCAGCATGGGAGAGGTGGGGAATACTTAGCTATGTTGGTAACAAACCACGGCTGTCCATTGGTGACGATATATCAGGTTAAACCTGTTTTAGTTAAGTGCACCTGCTTAGCATTGTGACGTAATCAGTGCATCCTGGTCAAGAGGGTTGTATCACACTTTTATGTGTAGATTGATCAGGCGCTACATAGTATCCCTAGGCCTAGAGTAAACATTTAAACGCTTCCATAGAAATGTACACCGTTGTAGAGAGTTCACACAAAAAGACGGACACTCTTATGTACAGCGTTAGGGCACTGTGTTTCTGTTAAGAATCAATTAGTGGAAAACAGAGGGGGGGGGGGGGGGATGGGAATTAATGCCAAAGGAAGGTCCAAGAATATATATATATAAACACATATATATATATATATATATATTACTAAACTTGTAAAAGTCATATCAGAGCTCACCTTTTACTCATTATTTGGTTTTAGGTCAATTGAATCTGGACCACTGGAATCTATTGTGTGTATAGTAACATATATAAGGTATACTAAATACAGACATGAAGGCCATTATTTAAGAAAGGATAAAAAAAAAAGGTTTGTTTTAAAAGAGACTTACGATTCGGATGAGCCTAAACAAAATAACAGTAGTCCTGATTGTCTGAATTTTTTTCTTATGATTTTGTTATTTTCATATGGAGTAACCAATCCTATAAATTTGAAAATTACTTCAAAAATAAATCATCAGAAACTGCTTTTCTTAAAATTCAAGTCTACCAAATATATATATCTAAGGAAAAAAAACACTGCATTTGTAATTTATTGACTTTCTAAAAAAATTAATTCATGCTTTGAATGGTACAAGAAATAAATGTTTAAGATTTCAACTTGATCCGAAAATGTGGGAGAATTAAAGTGTATAATTATCTAAGGAGACCAAATCCTAAACATTTAGCCATATCTGTGAAAACTGAAGGATTAATTTCCATTTTAAACTCAAATGACTAATTGGTTAATTTTTAATATTAATATATATATATATATATATATTTCAGAAAGTTTCAGATATGGATATCACAATAGATGTAAAGAAAGATGTATCAAAGGATGCAGATATGGACGTCACAGTAGATGTAGAGATGGACGTACTATAAGATAAAGGTATGGATCTGATTATGGATGCAGCTTTAGATATAATAATAGTGTAGATATGAGTGTAGAATTATAAATAAAAAAGTCTACTTACTTGACTGCAAACATGGCCATAGATCTGACGGAGCTATCCTCTTCATGTTGATAGAAGGTGACGTTGATACCAATATAGGTTGTGCTTACTGCCATGGGGGAGTCTCAGGTTTTACTCACACTCATATTTTATATGTAGCGCCAATCAAATCGAAGATTGCTTGAAGCAAACAACAACAACCCTAGATGAAAATGTTGTTCTTGTTGTTGCAGTTGTCGTTTTGTATGTTGGGGTTGATTTGAATTTTTAAGCTGTCCCCGAAAGGGGAATAGCCATGGTATCAGTCCATCCGTCCGTCCCGTTTAGATCGTAACAGCTAGAAAATATATTGAAAATCTTTTAAAGTGCAATGGTTACTTTTTTTCTATTCTTAAAGAGTTAAGTTTAATTTTTTAAATTTAAAAATTCAAGCAGTTTGTTGTTGTTTTAAAAAAACACACCATTTTTACATCTATTCACTATTAGTTGACTACAAAAATAAGGAAAGCAAATTTTTTATACACGGAAAACTTTTATTTAAACTTTAAAAAAAAATAAAATAGTGTTATAAAATATACTTGAATTACAAAAATAAGTGTTTTCTGTTATACAAGCTACTTACATTTTAAATAGAATGTTTACTTTTGTCTTTATAGAGAAAGAATACATTTAGTGAGTAGATAAGTCGAATATATTTTAAAACAACATTTAAAAAGCAGTCTGTATTACTACACAAGTGGAGTATACTGTATGGAAATCAATCATTCTTACACATTTAAATAAAGGGAAAGTCTTCTTCCTTAGAGCTGTAAATGAAAGATCAACAAACAGATAATCATTCCATAACATCAGTTAAGCCAGACTCACATTCAACCCTATCAACTAAACAGTTTAATAATATCAGTGACACTTTCGATACGTACTCGTCTTTTCTGGTTGTAGAGGTGCAGAGGGAACTAGAGTGTTGTTTATACTTTGCAATTCATAGCCTCTGATACTTATTTTGAAAATACTGAAACCTACCTTTTTACATCCCTGATTGAACCCCCCTTCGAGGGTAACATCAAAGTTTGTGTTTCCACATACACTGTCTTTGTAATTTTGTTGTGTATGATGTTATTATTGTCATGGCTATTCATTTTAATTATTATTATTGTATTGTTATTATCGTAATTCCTTTAACATGCAGAATCGTTGCTATTTTTGTTGCTGTGCGCAATCAAGTCTTTGCTGCTGTTTTTATAATCAAATATAAACATCTTGTGTATAATCATTATAACAGGATAGTTTCTTTATTCATAAAGTAAGACGCCGAAGATAGATTTTTTGTATGGAACGAGACACTAAACAGAAAAACAAAAACAAAAAAACAAATAGAAATTCTATTTCGTTTAAAGTACATCTTGTGAATCCAGGCGCTGTGTGTTTGTGTATGTGTCTGCACCTGTGAGTGAGCAGCATTCATTGTAAATTGAATTACAGAGCAAAATGTTTAATTTTAGCACACTTGGTTCAATGTGACTAAATTAAATCTAAAACTAATTTAAAATATGATTGATAAAGAAATGAAGCCAATTTAATTGTATTCTAAATATGTACGCTCTCAACACAGATAGGTTTGAGTCGAATGAGAAAAACGTTAGAATATCAGTTTGAGAAGGGGAGATAAATTCCCGAAATACAAATATCAAGACAACAAAAAACTTGATTTTAATTAAAACTTAACAAAATTAGAGTTTGTTTTTCATTTCTGTAATTTATTTAGGATCAACAAAAAAAAGTATTGGAAACATTCTTCATAAAAATACAAAATAGTAAATGATCGTCTGCCGCTACGTTTGTTTTTGTTTCTTTGAACTACTGCCAACGAGGTTCAATGACTCAAAACGGGTTAATGCAAATTGAATAAGTTAGATGCCGTACTATATACATTCGGCAGTTGTTAATGGCCATGCACGAGAACCACCTCACATGGGGGATATAGCTCACATTCTACATAGGGCCCTATATATGTTTCATCCCATGGACACAATGTAGCCTCCATCTCACCCCCCCCCCGTCCCATCACATCAAACTTTAAAAGGACATCGCATCAAGCTGGAGATGTTTAAGGCGTAATACCTTGCAATAACAAAAGCATTGACCCAATAAGTCCGTAGATCTAATTGGCTGTCGTAAAATTGGGGGAACCATGTTTTGATCTAGACCTAGGAAGCCGGAAATAGTTTATTTCTAATTAGACCCACTAGCAAGAAGATCAATCCGGCAACTAGAGAAGATCTAATTAACAATTGCTCATACAAACAACATTAACTACAAGCATGGTGTTGTTTTATTTCTTTGTTGACACACTGCATGCACGCCATCACATTCATCAAATCAAAGCCGATAATTGCTCCCTGCTAGCCCACAATGAACATGATCTCCAGATCACGGTCAACGAATTCGCATACACTGCCGCCTCTTTTTGTTTATCTATAAACCTTGGGAAAACAGAAGTAATGTTCCAGAAGTGACCCAATTAAATCTACTCATCCCAAAAGATCACCGTAAATGGACGTCCTCTTTACGTGGTAGACCACTTCACATATCTAGGAAGCATATTATCGAATGGCACTTCGCTTTCAAGGAAGTTGATAACCATCTGGCCATGGCCAATAGCGCTTTCGGACGCCTCCAGGAGTGAGTTAGCGGAATTTATCGCTCCGCCTGCCAACAAAAAAAATATTGTCTACCAAGCAGTGATTCTCTCAACCCTTCTATATGGATCTGAGACATTGGTGTTATACAGAAAACAACAGAGACTACTTGAACGCTTTCACCAAAGATGCTTGAGCTCCGTCATGGACATACGATGGCAAGACCGCACTACAAACAGCGATGTTCTTGCGAACGCCGGTTATGGACGCCGGTATTTTCTCAAATCTGATGCTTTTAAATAGATAGCGAATACCTATATTTATTGTAGTATATATATAGGTCTGCGGTTTTATATTGTATAACTTTTGGAACTTCTTTTATAGAGAAATGACTTTTGTAATTTCTTTTACTGAAAATTGTGGCTATTCGCGCCTGACACATATAAAATTTTTTTGTGCAGCAACAAAGCCCATTGGACATGCTATTTCTCCCATACCGTTCTCGAATCAAGTTGAAACTTTTCACAATGATTCATTCGAATAAACAAAATATAAAACAATAAAAAAATAAACCAATCAGTAATTTAATCATTGGTAATTAATTATTTAATTTGATATTCAATAAGATAAACAACATTACATTTTTGAGATACATAGATATAGTTGTAAGTGCGGACTTCTTCCCCTTATATTTTATTTTTTTTATTTCGACCGTTACAGTCTACTCCCATTGTTAGAGTTCAAACAGATATCATCAGGTGAATAAAATACACACACTCTTCCAAGAAACAATACAAAATTTAATTCAATAGCAAGTCCACAGAAATAGACTCAACGTTACGATTAAAACTAATGAACCGTCTAACCATTTTTTTCTCTCCTGTTTATACTTTTCCTAACAAAGTTAAAACTTGAATGTGATCGGAAACTCCAGAAACGAGTCAAATTAATTGTTTTGTTCAAATAGTTTTCCCCGAACTATTTAGTGAGGACACGAAGCACCAAGAATCAAATCTGCAGAAAAACATTTTGTTGACGTTCTGCAACCTTGACACGCTTGACCTCTGCTCTAGCCATCTCTGCATCTCATTAGCACTACAGAATGAAACAATAGCGCTATTGACTATTGATACTCGGTCAATACAAACAAAATAATGGAATCCCTAGCGTTGCCTTAATTTATGTCATATGCATGCAGCATTCATAGTTTCAGCACTTCACATTTATAGTTAGGTTTACAGCTTAATTGCTACCTGTTCACTGAAGCTTTTCTATGTTGTGCATTGATGCTGTCCACTTGTCATACTGAGGGATACACCGTTAGATTGAGCCATTGTTTGTCCAATACAGGTGTATGTGTTGGCTCTGTTATAATTGTTGTTGAAGAGAGGTGAGGGAAGGTGGGGCGGAAGCTGGGCGAGAAATGTGACCCTTGATCTCTTGGGGTGGCAAGTGCTTGCAAGTTCTAGGCTGTGAAAGTCACATGACTCGTTTTCTATTGGAATATTTTAAAATATCTATCCACATTGGTCGTCACTTGACCTGTATGGGAAGCTATGAGGCACTAGGCCAAGCAGAAGAGTTACTAGCCAGGGTGCACTACGTAGACCTTCCTGTTCTTGGAGTTCTTGTTCAATCTCCTCTATAGTTCAGAAAACACACTCACAAACATAAACAAATACAAACGCAACAATGCAAAAACACATTTCTAGGGATATTAAATTAAACTATATCCACTGACACAATGTAAAAAAAAAAAAAAAAAACTTTTTTTTTTAAATATCCGCATTTATGCCCCTTTTCCTCAAATTAACTAATTGGCCAGCCCTCCTGTAACAAAACGAAATAAAAAAGAATGGGGAGTGGGGAGGAGCTGTCGAGGAAATTCTATGGCGCCGATAAGCTTATAACAAGATGAGAAAACTGTACTTTTATTTTGCTTTGTTCATGAGCCAGCTCTAATGGCATTGTACTTGTAGAGTGAGTAAACACAGTTTTATCACACATCATTGAGTCCAAAACACACACAAAGGAATCAGACAAAAGAAACGCTGTTGATATTCCAATGACTAGACATTGAATAAACACGTTTTATTATTGTTTTTGTTTTTTGTATGGTTTCTAATTGACTTCGTATTGATTCTTTAAGTCCCCGGTCTCTTTATATTTATTTCATTTCAATTCTTAGATTTTTTAAGCAGCCGCACTGGGCCCCGCACCTTCATAAGCCTTGTGTCTAGGTGTAAATTTAAACCATTATCAATGATATATATATATCTCCTGAAATTGCAAAATATACGAATAATGCCTGGAAATCTGAAACTATTATAATCTCTTGAAAAACTCATAAAAATCAACTGAAAAGTGGACAACAATGTCATTTTGGGGTGCCAATTCCACGCGCAATAAAAAAAAAACGGCATTGTCAGCTTTCATTTGATTAAAAATTTATTGTAAAGACGAATGCATTTTCTAATACAAAATCTTTATTTTGATATTACGCTTATCGCCGCCCAGAATGGAACGGTCGCAATCCGTTTCGCAAAGGGCCCCGCAATAGTTAGGACTGGCCCTAGAGGCAGCCATCTATTAGGTGAATATTGTATACCTCTTTTACTCTTTCTCTTACTCTCTCTTTATCTACCTCTCTCACCACAATAACACACACACACACACACACTTACAACAAATGTGAGTTCGGTGCAAGACTATATTTAGATCTCTGTGTTCTGAGCCCTCTATGAACTCTGATCCCAGGCTCTATTTGTCTCATGGCTACTTTCACTAAGTCTACAATGGGAAATGTTTTCCTTCGACTAGCCCAGATTTTAGGAATATTAATGTTCCTGGCATCGTAGTCTCAAAGCTTTCACAAAGTTTCGTACTCCCATAGTATACAAATAACAAGTAACATAAAAAATATTAAACAGAAACAAAACCTCCGTTATACAGCACTGAATAGACAATTATTTCTCTCTTAATAACAAACGAATGATTGATTTTGAACATTTTGTCCTGCCTAAATTCCCCTTCCACACACACACACTCCTCGAAAAAATTCTGGCTAAGCGAATTTAAATGAAATTCTTATGACTTTGAAAAATATTTCTTAATGTCTGTTAATCTATTTAACTCTTTAAAAAAACATGTGAGAATACCCGCTAACGTAAGTTTTTTCAAGATATAGGTATTCTAGACCAGTGTTCCCCAAACTGTGTTCCACGGAACCCTACTTTTTCGCGAGGCCTGAATAAGTGCTCCAAGAACTACAGGAATAATTCACTAAAAATAATTAACGTAGGTCACCGCGTGAATTTACCTCTCTAAAAAATAAACAAAGTGTTAGTGTTCCGTTAAATACTGAGAATGTTTGAAGTGTTCCGTTAAGAAAAAATTTGGGAAACACTGAACTAGATGCACTTGATGTACATTGTACACAATGACTTATGGGTCAAGTGAGTATGGAATCATTCATTCGCAAAGATACTCTAGATGAAGACGAGCCAGGGCATTGGCTATGGTCGGAACGATGTCATCCACACAGGATTTTCCCCCCTTATCAAGGCAGCGGATGTGTCCAAAGGAACGACAAGTGACAGCAAAGTTTGGGAACAGTGGCGTCGCTGGGTTAATACTGCGTTATACAACTGCCGAGGGATATTACCTATGTGTTGACTCTCGACGCCTTTCCCATGCTTGGGTTTAGCTGCAAGGCAGCAGAGATTTTAATTCTGAAATGTTTTTTTTACTAGGTGGGTAGCCAGCAGGGGCTATCGATGCCCATTCACCGGACCTAATATCTGAGCCTCACCTTAAGGCCAGTAGTTGGACTGGTGGTCAGAAGCTGTTTGAGACGCTTGCCATTGGAAGTGCTTGTGTCCACTACACTTTCGGCAATAACAACCTTACAAGTGAATACACTTCATTTCAATTGATGGCTTAGTAAAAGACGTAGAAGAATACAAGGTAGGAAATTGATTTGTTCACCATACATGAATCACCTCCCTTAGAATGTATTTATGCAAGTTGAATTATGAAAACACTTGTGTATTTAGATTTAGCTTTTTGTTTGTACGTGTATTTTTTCCTAACTATACAGAACTATTTTTTATAATGTTTAGTTTTCTTTGCAATATTTTTTTTTTTTTGGTTTTTAATTTTTCACTTTCCTCTCCCTAGCACTGCTCATGTTAACAGCATTAAAAACCGAGTCACCCCAGAGTTTGATACGAGACATGACCTCATTAGCCATAGCAGATTTCGCTAGTTTCATCTGATCTTTACACGGTGAAGTCCAAAATCTAATCAGTGTGGAGAGGCGGGGGGGGGGGGGGGGGGGCTAGAGTCCTGTGGACAGTTCCATGACTTTATTAACGCTAGTGGTTAGTTGGGAAATATAGAGCAATGGTGACAAGCGTTCTGCAGAAGTTTATTTGCGCAAGTTTAGCAACGTTTGTAAAGTAGATACCACTGAGAATAGAAAGAAAGTTTTTTATTCTTTCCTAGCGAATGAAACTGGAAAGTGTGAACTTTTCTCTCTCTCTCTCTCGGATGTTTGGGTTGCTTAAGGTGGGATACATTGGATAGGTGGGGTGTGTGGCCTAGAGGCTTAAACCGCCTGGCTACCTATCAAGGAGGCTTGAGTTCGACACCGGAGTTATGATTACTGAGCACCCAAAGACAGCACGGAAAACCTTCTCCAAGATACCACTCCCTCCTTCCTACACACGCACGCACTGATCCACAAAAGACATTGGACCGTAGCGCACTGAGCATGCTAAAAGCTATTTAAAAAAAAAATTAAAACTTAAGATATCATGGAAAATAGTTTCAAATTTATTAGATGGATAGATAGATAAAAAGTCTAGGCAAATTGGCTGATATCAAGGGACCCTTATTTACTTCTTACTAGTCAATCGTACTAATGATAATAAATTTATGTCACGACTACGACACATTTGTACAAAGCTTATAGCAGCTCACTCTTTCTGTCTGTCTGGTGCAATGTTTGTTCACGTTATTTCTCCCACACACATTCTCGAATAAGTTGAAACATTGCACAATATTACTTTAAGTACCTAACAAAACATGAATCAATAAAAAAAATAACCAGTTAGTTCATTAATTATTGGTAAAATAAATTATTTTGTCCGGTATAGAAAATGGGACATAAATGGTACTTGTTGAAAGCTGTGGCTGTATAAGTAGAGTTACTTACATTATTACATTTTGTACACGTTTTTTTCTTCTCCCACTTCCCATTCTCGGATCAATTTAAAATCTTGTATAACTATTTAGAGTAGATGATAACACTTGCACCAATTAGAACAGTGTTGCCCAACCTGATTTGGTCTGCGAGCCATTCTAATTTCCAACACTCATGTTGCGGGCCATATCAACGAAAAGGTACAAAAATGAAATGAAATTGATCTGAAACTATTTGATTAGAAACCCGTAGATCTAGTGCTTACATCGATTGGTTATTTCAAGTTGATCATTTTTGTTTTTATGCGTCAGAAAATGGCTTCCGTTCTCTACTTCAAATGTTAGCAACATTGTAGCTAGCTTCACTGCCTCCTGTTCTTGTCTTTTCTTTGGGTAACTATTCCCATCAATCCTCCAATCTCTAGGCGTAGTTTAACCATTTTTTATTCGGGGCAATAATGCCGTTTATATGTTGTTGTTTCATTAAACAGCCACACTTTCCTTACAAAACAAATATGTTGGCTTATTATCATGTTTCGACAAAAACAACGTAAAGATCCGTTCAATTTTTCTGTTAGAAGAAAAATAAATGCATAAATTCCTCTTCATAAACTCACAAAATAAGTTACATCTAAATGCTTCTGTAATAGTCCATCAGAGAAATGTAAGGGCTCTAACGTAGGAAAAAATACATTTCTCAACCGGAGGAGGAGGAGGGTGATTTTCTACACTTTTTGCCGATGTTTCGGCGGGCCGGTTTGAACCATGTCGGATCTGGCCCGAGGGCCGTAATTTGGGCATCACTGAATTAGGAAATTAACCAATTAGTTAATCAATGAATGTTACTTTTTTTAATAGAAAAAAGGGGGAGCTTATTCCTGTAGTATTGAGATATATGGCAGTGACTATTCAGTTCTTCCCCATAGATAATCTTTGTTTATAAAAATATTTGCTTATTCCGTCTTTTCAATCCACTCGAGGCTTCCGTATATAAATTGTCAAACTTCGTATGAACTTTTTATATTCTTAGATTTATATTGTTACGTTCTTCTCTGTTAGGCCTTCTGTAAACACTGCTAAGCAACACAGCACATCTTAAACATCAACTTGACAACAAGAGTCTCAAGTAACAAGGTGGCGGTTTACTTACAATTACATCGACAACAGCCAATAAACACAATTGGCTACACTAACTTCAAATGCTTTGCTACACAACAGAACTGTCTAACTAATCACTACAAGTCTCTAGCTCGTACAGCTACATTTTCGAGGACTCACTTCGTAGCATACAGTCATCACTGCTCGCTGTCCTGGACTCTACTGTCTCCTTTCTAACACGCTCTGTCTCTGGTCCTTGAAGGCTCTCGTCACATGACCACAGCACGGGCCATAATTGTGTGTATTAGCAGTACTGTCCCTTGTTCAACAGCCGTTGACCTGTGTGATTCGCCTAAGTCTCGTGTCTCAGTAGGTCACACACACATTAACCCTTTTAGTCCGCCACTAGGGTTATAACAATATTTTAGTTGTCGTGATGTCTAAGTCACTTCGCTTCCGAACCGAGGGGTCTTGAATTGAATCCCGCTGAAGACTTGGATATTTAACTTATGAAGCTTCAACATCCTAGCAACTCTAAATCGTGCCTGGCATACGATGGGGAAGTTAAGTCGGTTGGTTGTTGTGATAGCAGCATGACATCCTCGTAAATCGACGGCTAGAGAAACAGACAAGCTTTATATCATGTGTTCCCATGATCGCAAAGTCTGCTAGGGTCACGTTTTTTTTTAAATCTATATTTTTTACTTTCCTATGGGTCACAGGAAAAGGAAAAGGACATTTATTTTTAGATCAAGAACATCAAGAACATGTTGTGTGAGTCAAGGGAAAGACTCATAATTCCTAGTCATTTAGATTGACCACTAAGTTTGCAATTTTTATTTGGCTTATGTCTGTTTTTTGGGGGGATTCATGTAATGCTAACCTTTAGTAGCAGCCAAACCACAGGTTTAAGTATATCAAACTCTTCACCAAGAAACCCAAACTCTTCTCCAAAAAACCCAAACATTTTCCGAGAAGCCCAAACTCTTTCCAAGAACGCCAAACGCTTCTCTAAGAAGCCCAATTCCAAAAAGCCGAAACTCCTCCAAACAACCCAAACCCTTTGTCTTAGTGTTGAGAAACGCTGGTCTAAGACTTAAAGTAATGATGAAAAAACAAACAGAAAAAAAAGTAGATCAAAGAAACTGTGTATGTGTTACAAACGCAATCATTGGTCCACTACATGACCAGGTTAGGCGTGACCCTTTCATTAACTAAAAGCAAACCTCAAAAAAAAATAATTCACAAATAGAAAATTAATGGACATCCCTTCAAATCTGTCTGAAATATGTTCAGATATAAGCTAACATTACAGGCTAATAATAATCTCTGGCTTCATTAACCAGACCGCTGTAATCCATTGTGGATTATGGTGCACAATTGAAGGACTTGATTAAACGGTTCCTAAGACCCTCACACAAATTGATTGCTTTAAATCATCATCAAGAACGCATCGATTTCTAGATTAAGATGTTGACACTGCCTTCAAAGAACAGCCCACCCCCCTCCTCCCTTGCACCCAGAGTTCTCCTCCTTAACACCTCCCCCGTCCCCTCCCTGTTCTGTCGAAATGTCACAGAAGAAAAAGAAAGATAGCCGCTTGGTTAATTACATGTACATTGTGTCTACAGTGAGTGTGTGTGTGTGTGTGCCAGAATGAGTTAAAAATAAAAGGAAAATCAACCTGCTTAGTAAGTAATGGACAGTTTTTTTTAAAAATGTACTCAGAATTCTTTTCACCGATTTTCGACGTCCATATGGATAAGGATGGCTCGAATGGATGACTGGTCGAGCGGTATGCTATCTTTCGGTTGTCTCGATGGTCTCGGGTTCATATCCTGCCCGCTGCCATCCCACTTCCTGCTGCAGGACGTTCGGGCTAGGGAGTAGATTATCTTCAACTCTGAAGGAACATCCGAAACATGAAAAAGAACAAACAAAGAGAGAGAGAGAGAGAAGGAGTTAGAGAGAGAGACAGACAGAGAAACAGAAAAAAAAGAGAGAGGAAGAGTGGGTGAGAGAGAAGTTTTTTTAGAACATACAGAAACACAAAGCGTTGCCTGTGTTTAAATAAAAAGTCGGGTGTTCGATATCCTACAGCAACGTTTCTTTAACTGCGGAGCAGACATTTTTGTTTTTGTCATCAGAATTATACCTTTATATCTGAGTTTTAATTAAGTTAAAAAACAACATTTTTATCAAAGTTTCAAGAATGAAATTATTAAATTGTGACGCGGTTAATTTTTTTTTTTTTAAATTAAGACACTTCGACATTTTATTTTGAGAGATGTCGATTCAAAACGTTCATTCAATGTGTCTTCGCCCATACGATTCTACAGTTTCCCTTTCTAAGTCATAACAATCCAAGTTCCCTAGAGTGACGTACTAACATTCTCGTCACATTTTTTTTTACTTAAACCAAACAGACCCGCTCTTTTTGAGCTCGAGGATGACCCTATAACACGAGCATTCTTAACCATTTGGAATGTCTCTCTTCTTCAAGCTTTTTTTAACTTTAAACTTGTTTAAAATACTTTCATTTTCTAAGGAGAAATAATGAGTCGTAAACGCCAGGAGAATGAATTACTGAAGCTCTGAATGCTGGAATACTCTTTTATCCCCTACCTGGCTAAGTGAGGCCCGAACATCATTTTGTTTTTGTCTGGTGATTTTTTTTTTACCAACCCCTTAGTCTTTTGGACCGTTGGGGCACCAAGCAAAACTTGTTGACCGTCTTTCTACATTTCCTCCCTGTCTTTTTGCCTCAGAACCTCTTTCAATGGTAGCCCCGTCCATTCTTTTATGTTGTCCTCCCATTGCTTTCTCTGTCTGCCTCCTCTTCTTTTTCCTGGTACGGTTCCCTGAAGGAAGGTCTTTGCCACTAGTGCGGTGTACTTCAACAATAATATTGGGGACTGGTTCAAAACCACAGTTGGACTAAGACTAGGCTGCCTACTTTCACCAACACTCTTCAATATCTTCCTTGAAAGGATAATGGAAGATGCTCTCGAGGGCTATGAAGGTACTGTTAGCATTGGCGGAAGAAGAATTACTAACTTGCGCTTCGCAGATGACATTGATGGCCTAGCAGGGACAGAAGAAGAACTAGCTGACCTGGTGATGCGCATTGACAAGACTTCCGCAGCATATGGTATGCAAATAAATGTCTGGTGATTATCATTAGTAAAAGTTTGAGAAACACAGTCCAATGGTGTACACAGTCTTACGATCTCCGCAAAGAACTAAAGAACATTCGATCTACGTTTTCTCAATTTGGTCAAACTCGGTTTGTCTTTGATAAATAACATATAGACAGACGCTTTACATTTTGCTTTATATTGTGGATGCGTTGTCTATGAACACACATGAACACACACATGAACACACACACACATAAACACACACACACATAAACACACACACATGAACACACACATAAACACGCACTAGAGCACAATCAAGAGAATGCTGTTCGAAATCCCGGTTTCGTTTTAGTTGAGTTTGACCAATCATAGCACAGCTGGAGATGTGCAAGTAGCCTACTTACTGTCACGTTATCAAATACTCTGAGCTGCAGGACCAGGAATCATTTGTCAATGTGGTAACAACGATATACACCATGTCGAACGTCGGCTGGCATTAAAAATTCATCTGAAAATTGAGATTATTATTATTGCTGCTTTTAATTGCCTTGAGCTACACTTTATCGTATGAAAATATACGCACTTTCATAGAAAATATTTGTAAAACATTCCAACAAGATGGAAGGATAAAAACACAGATTCACAAAGTGGAAGGGTAGGACTATGTCACTGTGTATTTTAAGTAAACATACCAAACAACTGAGTTTGTCCAATGAGTGTGTATAAAACCTTATTCCAGAACCGATTAACTCTTTCTCTCCGTAATTATTTTCTTAGTTCCGATAAAATTATTCATTTCGCTTATTTGTATTTCACTATCCGGTTATGATTAAACTTCAATAACATTTTTATTTGTTATAAAAAAAATGTTATATCGAAATATAGGGGAATATAGTTGATAAATTCAAAAAACCAATTTAGTTTAATGGAGTCAAATCAACGTTGGCATCGTCAATTAGGAGAGAAAGAGTTAAAGAGCGGTTTCTTTGTTGCTTTTTGCTGTGCAAAGTTTTGTAAAATAAAATGATGTCAGCTAGTACAGGGGATAGTATGATGTATATTATAGGGATAATGAAAGGGGGGACAATAAGGGGCAACTAAAAAAGAAAGAAAGTCATGGTTTAGTTCCCCTCTTTTTTTTATCGCTTTTAAATCTCTGCGTTTGTTAGGCAATTTCAACACAAGAACTGTTTTCTTCAGAGTTATTGATGAGTTCTAAAATTATTTTAATACTTAAATATTTCAAATTTAGTGTAGTTGGGGATATAGCAGTAGGATATTAATAACGCACTCATTCCGGGTGATACTCTATCCCCTTCCTTTCATTTGTATATCTTATTGAAAGATATTTTATCAGTTTCAAATGCTGCATTTTATATTTAGGTAACAAAAAGGTGAACCATACAATGCGTACAAAACACAAAATGAATCATTTTATTTAGAGAAAAAGGGATGGCCTGTGGAGCAAATGTACAAGAAGCTCCACTGAACCGCTAAATCCACAACGCTGTGGAGTCGAAAGCTGTGGTGGCAGCCATCTCACAGCAATTACATTGTAGGAGTACATAGGAATCTCTAGTCCCAAGCACAGGCTTGCGTAAGCTTGACCCTTCTGGATGTCGCAGTTATCTATGTAACTGTATGGTAGAATTATTTCTCTAATTGATAGTGCTGCGTTGATCACCATATTGATGACGTCATTACACTATTAATATTTTACTTTGTAGACTAAGGGGACTGAGCTTTTGTTGCTTGTCACAACTTCTAGTGACGTAAAGTTAGTGTGTGTGTGTGTAGTTTGCGTCATTTATCGTCTAGTACAGTCTCTCCATTGTTTTGTACGTTGGTACAGATAGACCTGTCTTGAGAGCTCTTGAATTTCTCCTTGGTTATTGTTACTGGATAGCCTTAACATTTGCCTTGGACATTTTCTTGTTGGATTATCTTGACCCCTGTTTAGGGTGAGTTTTATTTTACATTGTATAGTTTTTCTATTTGAATTCGTTCGTATTTGTAAGTCTATAATTAGACTAGATCTAGATGATTAGAAGAATACTTTCTTTTATCTTCTATAGGGTTTTAACGACAAGTCTAAGTTTTGGTCGTAGTCTCAGTTCAAGACTCTATTTCAAGTTTTAGCGTCAAGTCTAAGTAGTGATCTTAGCTTTTGTCAAGTCTATGTGTTAGACTCAGTGTAAAGTCTTGGTGTCAAGACTTGTTTATCCAGTCTCAAGTTTCTATATTGATAGTACAACTTTAGGTCTACAGTCTACAGGACTGAGGTCTTCATCTCACTAATCTCAGTTGGTCGTCTGGTGTTCAAGTTGGTTTTTCATGAGTCTGAGGTTCAAGATTCCAGACTGCGGGTTGCCTTGGTCAGACCTGATGTTATAGTATGAACTATAAACTTTTAGAATTGTCGTCAGTGAACAGTATCGGATCTAGAGGCTAGATCTATGTGGATTACCAGTTGTTGTGTTGGAAATCTATTTGAACAACTTGTAATGAATATATTAAGGTAATAATATTGTTCAAATAATGATCATTTATATGTCGCAAAGAGAATAACTGGATCATTTTAGATTACATATTATTACACATATATCTAGTGATATTGATACTATTATTATCATTCATCATACATCAGTTCATTTGTAAATCTATCACTGGAATAAATTTTTATTGTTATTTAACATCATACACTTAGTTATTAATTTATATACATCTGTATGTGTATGGTGTGCTTGTCAGGCTGAACTTGGGCCAAACTATTACAAGTTCAGAAAATAATAACAATAACACACATTGAAATAATATTAATTTTAAATAAATATTCACATTTGAAATATCTGATAATAGTTTGATAAGTACAAGAAAACAAGAACCTGACACTGGACACAATACTAAGGCTTGGACTTGTGCGTCCTATGCCACAGTGCCGACTTCCACATGACCAATAGATCGACTTGAACCGGATATGGCCACTACTAAGATAATGTATGTAAGCCTAACAAGGTTGAAATCAACTATTGGGAGGAAAAAGAAGCATGGATAGGTCCACTTGGAGAGCACACATAAAGGAGGAGTCCTGGATCCTAGAGGATGAACAGAGTGAAGGCTGTACAAAATGTTAACCGTCCCTATTGATCTCCTTAGTCACATGAGACATTGCGTACTGAAAAGATGGTCTCTCGAGACGCAAAATACCACAGAAAGCTGAATAAAGACAGCTGACCCCCCCCCCCCCCACCCCAATTTTTTTTGTTATCTAAGCCCTGTTCGAATGTTCATAAATCTACATGATTTACTAATATAGCCAAATTAAAATGTTTCACAGGTGTCCCACCCAACGGTTGACCCATTATTAGGTGTATATACCGCACGGAAACAGAAAGACATTGACTAATTACTCCTTCTCTATTGCCATTTTCAATTTGCTCCTGACGATACTCATGACCCCCCCCCCCTACTGACTTCTACTAGAGAAGGGGGAGCGGGTAGCGGGAAAAGGTAGACAGTTAATGAGCAGTGTTTTAGGATTTCTTTGGTGACGCGGATGTTGTGCCAACGAAAGGAAGACAACGAAATGTCTCTTTGCTGGAGGCAAAAAACGCTGAATTAGGGCACAAGAAAGGGGGATAAACCCAAAAAATCACAATAATGGTACGCAGTGACATTTCCCTGTTAATATACCATCTATCAGGACGTGGGTTTCTTGTTTGAACGGTTTCTTTATATCTAGATGTTAAGCGTGTCTGTGTGTGTAAGGTGCAAGTTTGTGGGTTGTGTGTGGAGTGCTAGAGTGTTTGGGAGTTTGACAAAAAGGAAGCTTTACCCCACTTTGGATGGAGGAAATTTTGGCAAGAATTTAAAAGTAGAATAAATGGCGATAAACAAAACTAAAATATAAAGAAATTCCCTAGGAAGTTTTTTTAAAAGAAGTAGAGTCCTAATAGGGTAATCCAGAAAGTTTTCAATTTAACCATTTTAAAGTTATCTCTGTCTAAGTTTTCTTTCAATATAGGTATTTCTACAGATATATTTCTACAGATAGCTCTTTCTCTATAGATATTTCTACTTCCTACAGAAATGTTTCTACTGATTTTTCTCTCTCTCTCTGTTCCTATAGATATCCCTCAGCAGAAATCTATCTATCTCTCTCTGCGTATTACTACAAAATCACTATCTACTGATAAACCTAAAGATATCACTCTTAATAAAGATAGCTATCTGAACAGATATTACTACAAATGAGGATCTACTGATAATCCTACAAATATCTCAGTACAGCTATATCTCAGTACAGCTATCTGTCAGTTCAGCTATCTCTCAGTACAGCTGTCTCTCAGTACAGCTATCTCCTGTACAGCTATCTGTCAGTACAGCTATATCTCAGTACAACTATCTCTCAGTCCAGTTATATCTCATTACAACTATCTCAGTGCTGTAGCCATTTAGTTTGTAAGATAAACTCATTTCCCTCACGCCATTTTAAGCTGTAAACGTCAACTTGTTAACGCCCTCTAAGTGGATTTCTTGTTCCCACCAGAGACTGACTATTTCTACTCTTTGCCTATGGCCTTCAAGTATTATCTTTTGTTTTTTGTTTTTCCTATCTCATATACTTTCTCTCTCTCTCTCTCCCTCTCTCTCTCTTTTGTATCTCCTGTTTCCTATCTCTTTTACGCAGTCTTTTCCTTGTTTCTCTTCTCTTTCTTCTAATCACCTTCTCTTTCTTGTAGTTCCTCTTTTCCTCTTTGCTCCCTCTTCTTGCAACTCTTTCTTTTCTTAGCGGTCCTTCTACCTTTTATTTTACATTTACCTATCCCTTAGTCTATTGGACCGTTGGGGCACCATGCAAGATTCGACGACCGTCTTTCTCCATTCCTCTCTGTCTTTTGCCTTAGTTAGAACCTCTTTCAATGGCTGGCCCGTCCATTCTTTTATGTTGTCCTCCCATCTCTTTCTCTGTCTGCCTCTTTTTCTTTTTCCTGGTACTGTTCCCTGAAGGAAGGTCTTTGCATGTCCCGAAGATCTCCAATCTCTTATTTAATTTCTCAGTCTTTATTCTCCCATTCTCTTATCTCATTATGTCGTCTCTCTCTTTCTATGAATGTGTTCATTTGTATTGTGTTCATACAGGGCCATTGCTTATTCGTACTCAAATCTCTAAGAAATCCAATTGCTTAAAAAAATAGTTGAGAATACCCTCAGTCATCCACAGGCACCTTTTTTTTTTTTTTAACCCAGTCTGTTTTATTTATTTAGTAGAGACCGTAGTAGAACGTTTTGTCTGAAGGGATAACAAACTGATTGAGGCGTCTATCTGTTCGTCTCCCACAGCATATTACGTGTCTGGCTTTCGGGGAGATGTACCATTCGATTAGCTGCACTTTCATGATAAGAAACTGAGAGGGGGCTGGTGTGTGTGTGGGGGGGGGGGGTTAAACAGAGAAATAGACAAGACAATTTCTTTGTCTTTAGTCAGTGACTATTCTGTAAGTGATGGAAATAGAGAAAGGGAAATAATTGGGGAAGGAACCGAAAAAGAAAGTTCGAGCTGATCTTGGACTTATCCAAAGTCTTTATTAATCTTCTATTACGATAGGAGGATGGACTTCTCTGCACCGTCAGTATGAAGTAGTTTGTGAGAATTAGCAAAGGAAAATATGGGATTAATGATAGTGATAATGTCCACAAAAAACAACTGAAATGCTAAATGAACACTAGATGTAAAAAACAACAACTGCGAATCTGCGTTTTTTTAAACGGTAGGGCGCGCCACCCCCAATTTTTGTTTCACTTCTATGTCCGCCACACACACCCTCTGTATTGTTGAGGTGCCGATAGAAAACTGACATTCAGATCTTGTTAGAAGTATGTAAACATGAACAAACAATAAGGCAGCGATGCCCAGCCTACGGCCCTCGGAACATATTCTATCCGGCCGGTCGAAACTTCTGCCCACATTGCAAGTGAGTTTAGGTTTTCATTAAACTCGACACCTTTTTGTGGTGATTGGGTCCTCGATATGCGTATCGAAATTAAATGACTCTAAGGTCAAAGGTCCAATGTTCAAAGGTTATTAAATAAATTAAATAAATAGGTAAGATATGAGATAAGCAAGTGTCATTTAACTTATGAAAAGCAAGTACAAGATAAATTATGATAAGCAAGTGCACTCTTAACCGTTTTACAATGTTCATAGATTTCTTCAGTCGTGAGGCGACTGTGTATATTATCTCATAGACATAAGATGAAAGCACGGACTTCTCCTACTGTTGGAATAATGCCGTCTACACAGCGTCCTTCCCCCCGCTCCCATTCAACTGATGTGTCCAAACGAAAGGCAGATTTCAAAAACTTTTTGAGATGATCGCAGGGGCTCGTCATCATTGGCTAGCCACTTAGCGAAAGGATTTCTCAGAATCCAAGCCACTGCTGCCTTGGAGCGCAACCAAAATAATATTCAATCAATGAATGAAAATTACTTACACCCCCCCCCACCTCTTTTCATGAAAATAAGTTTACATAAATAGTGCTAGTCATTTAGTGCCATTACAAGCTTTTTATTCAGTGAACGAGATTACATTGCAAAAAAATATTACTTTTTTTTTTACCAATGGTTTATTCAGATTATACTTTCATTTACACTAACACACAAGACTTATAGGTTAACACATCCACGTCCAGACCACATAATACTGTTGAGCAGTCAAGGTTAGTGAGAAGTTGCTATTATTTGCAAAATACGTGCCCGTGGGGCGCATGGCTATAAATATCTATTACTTAACTATTATTGATAGATTGTTAAAAATATAAAAGGTCCTCGACAATTTGAATCAAAATTTAGTGAACTGATTGCATATTTTGACCGCATATTTTTTTCCGAGTATCACATCTAGCTTTTCCAACTGGTACGTTTTTGTTGTTGTTGTCATTCTGATTTATCCGACTGGGGTAACATATTTAGGTAACCGCACCGGCTGGCATCGATGCTAGAGACGCCACTGCAATAGACTATAGATGTCTGAAAAACAAGGGCATTCAATCTTCTGTGACTTTAAATCCTGTGTTATATCCCTCTGTGACCAATTTATTTTAATATCTGTCATCTTTTTTTTTTACTAGTTTATGTTTAAGGTGCCCATCCCCGGCCGGCCCGAATAATAAATAAATAAATAGGTAATATTAGAACCGTATCATAACGCCTATTGTGTTTCCCTTGAGGCGTCCTGACCTTAAGTCATTTTGTTATTAGGAAATTTTTCCCATACCGGAAATGTCGCAAGTTTTTCTCTGTTTATTCTGAATTCCTACATTTTAAAAAACTCCATTGTTTGTATTTCGTAGATTTAATTCCTACGTTTCTTTGTGCGACTTTTTAAGTAGTACAGCCCTAGACATACCGATTACTGATAGTGCCCGATTGAGTAAAGCTTTTACAAAGTAAGGATTTAGGAGTCAGTGGAATGTAGGTGACCAGAAAGAAACTTTTGTTGTTGTTTTTTTTTACCTGTAACGTTTTTACTGGAATAGTCTTTGGCTTCAGGTCACGTGGGAGAATTTTCTTTTTCTTTTAAAAATATATTTTTTACATCTATTATTTTATAACAAATTTGCCAGATTTAAAAAATAACAACAATAGAACTAAAACTTAAAGTTGCCATTGTGAAGCCTTCACTTAATAAAAGTGCTTGTTGAAAGCCTCGTGGTTGGAAGAAGCCAAAGTGACATTATGTCTTGCAAATTGTGAAGCTGTAACATGCTGTAATCGCATTCCTATTAATGTCATAGAAGATTTCAAAGTTTATATTGAAACTTTGACAATCATTCATTGGTGAAGGAAATACACGAATATTAGGGGAAAAAATACTTATTTCAGCCATAAAAGATTACAATTATAATTCGTTCTGTCTCTTGTGGCCTTAGGTAGGAATGTTGAAACATTTTATGGGTGTTTACCAATTACTGATTCTACTGGTAAGGAGAAATTCTAACTTCATAATAAAAAACATTTTTTAAACTTAAAACTAGAAATGAAATATCTAAGAGGGCAAAGATACGATAACGGTGCGAATATGACAGTAAAAAGCCTGCGTGGTCGCAGGGCCGCCCTAACAATTGTGGGGCCCTAAGCGAAATGGATTGCGCGGGGCACAGTCTGCGTAGGGATAAGGATAATAAGTAAAAATTAAATACTTTGTATTAGAAAATTAATTCGTGTTTTCTTGAATTTAGGGGTCCCAAACAGTGGATGCATATCCTATTATTAGCCTAACCAAGGTTAAATAACATTCTAGTTTTATGTTCTTATTTAATTTATTAGCGGCCCCCGAAAGAGGAAAAGACGCTATTAGTTTTGTGTAAAACGTCGGTCCGTCTGTCCGTCCGTCCCTATTCTAAAAGCGTAAATCAAATTTTTAAATCACTTATGCAAGCAGTTTTTTTTTTCATAAAAATACACCACTTTTACAACTATTCAGTATTAATAGCAAGAAATACTCGATGCTCTTTAGTAGGGGAGTTCATAATTTACAAAATTTTAACATATTTATGCAAATGGTTTTAGACTTTTTGTTGAAAAATTATTTTTTTTACATTTATTTTGCTACGTTATGTAAGTTCTGTCATACTAACTACTAAGTTTACCAAAAATAATGTTCATTTTTTTAACGAGAAAAAAAAGCAAATTAGTATGCATATAAATTGGACATAATTTAAAACAACAATTAAGAAGTAGGTTTTCATATTACCTCGTGAACTGCAGTGTAGACCGCAATAAAGAAGACTGTTAACTGAAGGATTTTTTTTTTTTTTACGAAGTTTGACCCTTTACAAAGCAATTAGATCAATTAGATACTCATTATAAGACATTCGTCAGGCAAGTTTCACATCTAACTTCCCATTTACTTTCACCTATCCTTTGGTCTGCTGGACCGCTGGGGCACCACACAAGATCTGTCAACCTTCTTTCTCCATTGGTCTCTGTCAGGTATCTGGCAGTATCCTGTAAGGTTCGCTTGTCTCCGTGAAAGGCGAGACCTTCGCATGCGGCAGATCTATTTATTTCAAGACTAGTCGTATCTTCGATTGTGTTTCTGAGCATCATTCATTCGTAGATGACGAGTTCTACTGTCTGGTCCTCTGACAGTATCGACATCTGGGATCGTGATTCTCTCGGATCCTAGCGAAGTAGGCTCCTATCAAACAGTGTCCAGTGCGCAATTGTGCCCGAATTGCTTGATCCTTTCTGTCTAGTCGCCACCATTCGAATTTCCTGTTTGAGCATTTGAGAAATGTCCAGACTTCGTGCTACAATGGTCCCAGCTTTTGTACCATTTGGACTTGATCCATTCACAAACGTAAAGTAGATAAACTATTCTATAGATCGCTTAGACGAAGCTAACATTTAGTTCATATGAGTCGCAATTTAGGAACTTATCTATTACATAGATCTATTCACGCATAAAATAGTAGAGTGGGCTTGTGGACACGATCACTTGATCTCCATTAAATAATACACAATTCAGCTCATCCATAAGATAGCGAATTTAATACTCTTGTCGCGGCTCTTCCTCGAAATGATTAGTGATGACCAGACATGAAATATTATTTATTAACTTGCCCAGCTAAGGACTATTACAAAATTCTGAAACGCAAGCTTACAGAAAAGAGGCACATCTCTAGAAAGCAACAATTGCAAGGATAGTCGCTCAAAAAACGTGTTTATCAGTTTCTTCGTTGACTTGATGCGCGCCAAAACATTTTTCGACCAGCAGCGATTCGCTAAAAAAAAAGAAGCATCGGTATATAGGTAAAAATGTTTATTTTTCAGAAGTTATTGATTACCATTATTCGGTCAATCTGGCAACCGGACGACGAAGGCGCTGGGGAAGCGCGTGGGATTCTTGCGTGAGTTGTTATATCTCCTAAAGGCACTAAAAAGGAACTTGTGGGATTATTGCCACTCAAAGAACAAACGCGTGGAGCAGATAAAGCAAACTTTGTACTTCAGTACTTCAACAAACATCTGATTCCATTAGCTTAATTGTGATTTCAACAGACGAACAAAAAGATAAGACACTGGCCAGAAACGGGGTTGTCACTATTTTGAAAGTGAAATTAATCACGAGATACCTCTTTAGCATTGTATAATTCACCAGGAAGAACATTTTCTGGATAAATTTACCAAGTGAGGGACTGGGCGATTAGACTAATGAACTCTCTAGTGTCTAGTGAAAGCTCTTTCCCATCGTCCAATTCAAGAGCTTCCAAAATGGAGGTAGTGAGCGACTGCTGCTGATCTGCTGCAGAACAAGTTTTGTTATTCATCGAAAACATTCCTTTTAAAATTAAAAGTATTTATTTTTTTAGAAGAGTGCTCACTGTGCAGCACTAACCAACGATCTGTGGATCCAGAAAAAAAAACAATCTAAAAACAACAAAGCGACATGAGCCTTTCTTTTACAAAAAAATTGAATACAGATTTTTTAATTGTAACACATTTTTTTTTCGCTTTTAATATTGATATTGGCCAGCTTTGGCATGCAGCTGCTGGATATAAAAAAAAAAAAAGAAAGGTATTGGGAAAACAAAATGTGAATCAAGTTTACATCTCTCTTGGTGAGCTTTGAAAGAGATTAGACATCGTTTTTTTGAGAGTGCTGAACCCCGGGCATGCTACCCTGCCTCATAGTGGCGCCCGGGTGGAAACGATCGTAGGAGGAAACGATTAGGCTAAAGGGTAGCAAAACAAGACTCCCGTGGAGGTGCCTAAGGGGGTGCGAGAGCATCCTCATTGCACAGGTTGGAGTTGTAAAAAAAAGCTTCCATAACCTTGTCACAATCCAGGTGCTGTTCCTCAAGGGGCCGTTACATAAATGGCGTGTCCTGCGCGGTTAGCCTGGTATAGAAAAGGAAAATGGCGGGGGTCTTAGTGTACGCGGCCTCGAGCAACGAGTCTGACCCACCCGCCAGACAGAACAGTGTACACTGTTCTCGTTCAGGCCGGTGAGAGAGAGCTCTTGTTCACTTTTGCTGGCCTAGAGTTCCAAGAGCCGAATGCTCAACTCTACCTGACAGTTTCAAGAAAAAGAAGAATAGTGCTGAACAGTTCACACAAATTAGTCTACGGTTTAGTAAAATACTTTGCTAAGTTTGCTCATCTATACTTCCGTATTCTGTACACCGGATACACCAAACACTTTGTTATGTATAGATTTAAGCGTGAACATCTCTAATAAAAATTGGACTATCTTCCTTTCCATCCTTTGATACATTCATACACAATTGTGTTGGAGAGTCCATTCATTCGTTTTGACCGCTGACAAAGTCCGGGATAAATGAACATTATAAGCCTATTGTATGGACCGAGTTCTATGTCATGTATGCCCGTGGAATAGGAACTGTTTCATTTCTATTATAAGTAGCTGTCGCTACAGAAACTAATGATCACGACGGCAGTTTTCCCAGCGTACTTCCTGCTAGAGACAACGACCTTTTTTAACCCTCACCTCTCTCCAGGGCCTCGTGACAGCCTCATTCTAGAGTTCGGGATCTCGCGATGAGTCTGTATCCGCTGGGATTCTTCAGTACATTCCACTGGAATAGAGGTGTTTATAACTAGGCCCGCGGGCAGCATTCGGCCAAAGTAATTTTTATATGCGACCTTCTTCACAGAAGAGAAAGAAAGGAATACAGTCTGTGATTCTTTATTCATGACCATCCTTTTCATATTTTAATGGCCTTCATACTTTATCTTACAGAAGCGTCGAATAAAATACATTTGAAAACTATTTTACAGATAGAAAATTAAATTACAAAAAAATAAAGACTGATGGATAAAAAATTGTTAGATATTAAACAAAAAAATATAAACATAAATAAGATTCTATTGTTTCATGTTAGTGCCGCAAAATTGATTCCTATCTTACCAAAATGTGTAGATCTAGATCATCTAGTGATAACTATTTTTTTTTATTCAAAGAAATGATAGTTATAGATTTTATGTATTAATGGGAAATATATATAGATATATAAATGTAATGTTAGTGGACGATATAGTGATAGCAGAGGATAATAAAAGCAGACGATAATGATAGCAGACGATGTCGACAGCAAATGAAATGTTAGTGGACGTTATAGTGATAGAAGAAGATATAGTGATAGCAGAAGATATAGTGATAGCAGAAGATATAGTGATAGAAGAAGATATAGTGATAGCAGAAGATATAGTGATAGCAGAAGATATAGTGATAGCAGAAGATATAGTGATAGCAGAAGATATAGTGATAGAAGAAGATATAGTGATAGCAGAAGATATAGTGATAGCAGATGATATAGTGATAGCAGAAGATATAGTGATAGCAGATGATATAGTGATAGCAGAAGATATAGTGATAGCAGAAGATATAGTGATAGCAGAAGATATAGTGATAGCAGAAGATATAGTGATAGCAGAAGATATAGTGATAGCAGATGATATAGTGATAGCAGAAGATATAGTGATAGAAGAAGATATAGTGATAGCAGAAGATATAGTGATAGCAGAAGATATAGTGATAGCAGAAGATATAGTGATAGCAGAAGATATAGTGATAGCAGAAGATATAGTGATAGCAGAAGATATAGTGATAGCAGAAGATATAGTGATAGCAGAAGATATAGTGATAGCAGAAGATATAGTGATAGCAGATGATAGTGATAGCAGACCATATAGTGATAGCAGAAGATATAGTGAAAGCAGGCCTTATAGTGATAGCAGACTACATAGTAATGATAGTCATTAGCAGACCGCCTAGTGATAGTGGGCGATATAGTGATAGCTGTATATAATGATATCAGACGATAAAGTGATAGCAGATTATAGTGATTGCAGACGATTATGATAGCAGACGATTGTGTGAATTTCAATTTCAAAATCACAAAAATGAAAAGAGTTGTCTTACTTTCCTTCAGAATGTTTTTAAAAAAGATGTTTTTTTTCTGACATTTTTTTTTTTTTTTGTTTATCATTTTGTCAGGGAATGGGGTAAAATTACTAGATTCTAATTTACTCAATATACACAAATGCTTAGAACATTTTTCTGTGAAAATGTATAGTTTTATGTGTAAAGTAGCAAGGGAGAGAGAGCGGGAGAGAGAGAGAGAAGGAGAGAGAGAGGGAGAGAGAGAGAGAAGGAGAGAGAGAGGGAGAGAGAGGGGGGAGAGAGAGAGGGAGAGAGAGAGAGGGAGAGAGAGAGAGAAGGAGAGAGAGAGGGAGAGAGAGGGGGAGAGAGAGAGGGAGAGAGAGAGGGAGAGAGAGAGGGAGAGAGAGAGAGGGGAGGGGAAGGAGAGAAGAACAGTGACAGTAAAAGAAAGAAACAGAAGACGAGAAAAAAGGAAGAAAGAGAAATGAAAAAATAACAGGAAAGACAGCGAGTGATGGACAGATGGAAATAAATAGAAAGAGAGAGAAAATAATGAGGGAGGGCGAATAGAGACAAGAGAGAAAAAAGAGAAAGAAGAACAGAGTGAGAGGTAGAGAGAAAGAAAGAGAAGGACAGACTATGAAAGATAGGAGAGAGGACAAGAGAAAGATAGAAAAGGTGAGGAAGGAGGAAAGAAAGAATTTAAGAGAGAGAGAGAGAGAGAGAGAAGTAGAGAAAACGAGAGGAGGAGAGAAGAAGAGAGAAAAAAAAAGATTGAGATTTTCTAGGTAAGTAATTTTACTGTCTGATCTATGACGTAACTCTTATCTTATCTTATCTTATATAATGCAGACGTTACTTCAAAAAAGAAGTTGATTACGTCCTACGCGTCATGCATTTAGTCATGAATGTTAAACAATGACTTAAATTCTGCCAAGTCACTGGTTTTCCTGGCTAGCTCATGCAACCCATTCCATGCTCTAATAGCACTAGGGAAGAAGGAGTATTTGTTCAAATTTGTCCTAGCATATGGGACGAGGAATGTGCCTTTATCTTTGTGTCTTTCTGAGTATTTTATTAAATTTTGTTTTTGTATTTGAAGATTATGGTTTAGTGTTTTATGTATAATTCCTACTTTACTTGTAAGTCTTCTATCCTGAAGGCTTTCAAAATTTAGTGATTTAACTAAAAGTGTTACTCTAGTCAAATGTGAATATTCGTTTGTTATGAATCTCACTGCTCTATTTTGTGTTTGTTCCAGTTTCTTGTTTTCTTGAGTTGAGGGGTCCCAAACGGTGGATGCATATTCTATTATTGGCCTCACCAAGGTTAAATAACATTTTAGTTTTATGTTCTTATTTGATTTATAGAAATTTCTTTTAATAAACCCTAATGCTTTGTTTGATTTTTTGATAGCTTCATCAATATGGGGATTCCATGACAGCTTTTCATGTATTATAACACCTACTTCAGTTTATTTTGTTTTGTATACATAGCTTCAATTAACTCTGTCTGTCTGTCTGTCACAATTTTTGTACACGTTACTTCCCCCCACTTCCTATTCTCGGATCAAGTTGAAACTTTGTGCAATTATTAATTATACATAAATAAAAAGTATGAATCAATCAAAACAAATCAGCCTTTTAATTAATTAGTGGTAATTAATTAATGTAGTTTGATATTGATTTAAGAAAATAAATATTAAAGTATTGATAAAGATAACTAAATTTTTTCCCCTTAGGTAACTGTTTTTAAAGTTTTTTTGTTTTTTTTTTATTTTGCTTGTTACTTATTAAGTTTATTTTATTATCAACACATTTCCTGAAGTGAAGTCTACACTGCTAAGGGAGAGAAGTCTACACTGCTAAGGGAGAGAAGTCTACACTGCTAAGGGAGAGAAGTCTACACTGCTAAGGGAGAGAAGTCTACACTGCTAAGGCAGAGAAGTCTACACTGCTAAGGGAGAGAAGTCTACACTGCTAAGGGAGAGAAGTCTACACTGCTAAGGGAGAGAAGTCTACACTGCTAAGGGAGAGAAGTCTACACTGCTAAGGGAGAGAAGTCTACACTGCTAAGGGAGAGAAGTCTACACTGCTAAGGGAGAGAAGTCTACACTGCTAAGGGAGAGAAGTCTACACTGCTAAGGGAGAGAAGTCTACACTGCTAAGGGAGAGAAGTCTACACTGCTAAGGGAGAGAAGTCTACACTGCTAAGGGAGAGAAGTCTACACTGCTAAGGGAGAGAAGTCTACACTGCTAAGGGAGAGAAGTCTACACTGCTAAGGGAGAGAAGTCTACACTGCTAAGGCAGAGAAGTCTACACTGCTAAGGGAGAGAAGTCTACACTGCTAAGGCAGAGAAGTCTACACTGCTAAGGGAGAGAAGTCTACACTGCTAAGGGAGAGAAGTCTACACTGCTAAGGGAGAGAAGTCTACACTGCTAAGGGAGAGAAGTCTACACTGCTAAGGCAGAGAAGTCTACACTGCTAAGGGAGAGAAGTCTACACTGCTAAGGGAGAGAAGTCTACACTGCTAAGGGAGAGAAGTCTACACTGCTAAGGGAGAGAAGTCTACACTGCTAAGGGAGAGAAGTCTACACTGCTAAGGGAGAGAAGTCTACACTGCTAAGGCAGAGAAGTCTACACTGCTAAGGGAGAGAAGTCTACACTGCTAAGGCAGAGAAGTCTACACTGCTAAGGGAGAGAAGTCTACACTGCTAAGGGAGAGAAGTCTACACTGCCTAGTTAGGGGAGATAAATCTACACATCATTGCAAAAGTTGATCAATTTGTCACACATAGAAATAATATTTCTTGGAAAAAAAATAGCAACAGAGGAGATCAAACTGAAAGATGATGTCAGCGGCCTACGTGATTTAAATTGGAGGTGGTGAAGAGAGAGAGCGACAGAGAGAGTGAGAGAGACAGAGAGAGAGACAGAGAGAGAGACAGAGAGAGAGAGACAGACAGACAGAAAAGAGGCCTCTCTGTGAACTGGACGACAGACAGTGCCCAGTAGTGAAATAAGATTCAATTGGAAAGTTTATCTTATAAAAAAGGCTAAAAGATTTGAACCGTGCAAAACTCACAGCTTTTTTTGCTATTAAAATAATTACGTTGAAGTCTTAACTATTATAAAATCGTCTTAACATCAAGTAGGATTTTGAAAAGTTATCATTTCATCTTTTACTTAAACATCGTGTCATTTTGTGCTGTTTTCGAGATTCATTGTACACGTTTGATACGCTTCTTGAGATAGAAATAGATTAATACTTGATTGTTAAAGCCCCTAAATGAGCAGAGTACCGGCCCTTAACGGACATTACTGACCCTTCACTTTTACCTTCACCTGTTCCTTAGTGTTTTGGACTGTTGAGGTAGCACACATCTTCCTTTGACTCTCTCCTTATTACTGTGTCTTTTTCCAGGATTAGTCTCTTTCATTAACAGACCCGTCAATTTTTTTTTTATGCTTTCCCATCGCTTCTTTTGGCTTACTCTCCTTCTGTTCCCTGGTACATTTCTCCTCAAGTCTTGACCAGCCCTGTGTATTTCCTCTCCTTCTGTTCCCTGGTACATTTCTCCTCAAGTCTTGTCCAGCCCTGTGTATTTCCTCTCCTTCTGTTCCCTGGTACATTTCTCCTCAAGTCTTGACCAGCCCTGTGTATTTCCTCTCCTTCTGTTCCCTGGTACATTTCTCCTCAAGTCTTGACCAGCCCTGTGTATTTCCTCTCCTTCTGTTCCCTGGTACATTTCTCCTCAGGTCTTGACCAGCCCTGTGTATTTCCTACCTTCTGTACCATTTTCCTGGGACATGATTCAAACTCTCCTTGGAACTATTTCTGAAGAGCACACTCCCCCCCCCCCGAACATGGGAGCCCTAAGCTATAGTTTATGCTGCTCATAGGTAGATCCATCACTGCTTAATGACCAGAGTACTGACCCTTAATGAGCAGAGTACTAACCTTAATGAGCAGAGTACTGACCATTAATGAGCAGAATACTGACCCCTAATGATTAGAGTACTGACCCTTAATGAGCAGAGTACTGACCCTTAATGAGCAGAGTACTAACCCTTAATGAGCAGAGTACTTATGGACTAAGTTGCGTTTCAGCCGACATGACATGCCACAGTCAACAAAAAAAAAATGGATCTCGACGGCGAGTGACTGAAAGCCGTTCAACTGCCACCAATAAGTGCGCTTTTATCTTGCGACGGACTTCGATGTATTTAAATATCACGTGAGACACATACAAAAACAACAACCGGAGTCGCAAGGAAACAAAACAATTTCATTAGAGACCCTTTTTAGAACGTACTCTGTGACTTTATAGACAGTTTGGCTCTCACAACCAAGACAGTGGCTAGAGATCATTAACCTGAATAGATTATTGTGACTATCAATAAATTACTTAGATATATACGTGGTGCTTTATAGACAAGCTTTTTAGTTAAATTTACATAAGAGAGACAGACAGACCCATATGACTACCCGCCATAAAAAAAAAAAACAATAAAGGATAACCGAGAGTCACGTCATGTATGCGTTAAGGTCTTCATGGTTTGAATTAAAAAAATTTCATCAACAAATTAAGTTTTGGAAGATAATCAGGCAACTGTAACGTACGCGTCAAGGTGTTTTTTTGTTTGTTTGTTTTTTTGAGAAATTAGATGTGTACAATTCATTAGCTTCGAGCAAAAACTATAACTTGCTCAAACTGCTAAAAATAGATATTTGGATTTCCATGGTACCAAAAATAGATTTCCTACAAAACAGTCCTAATAAGAAGCCCCACTTAGTGCGATATAGTCATGACTCATGGCTGTGATGAATGATGACGTCTGTAACAAGTTTACAATTTTTAGCAAGTAGACCGATAATTATTTAAAATGAACTTTTTATAATTTCCTCCTCTACGTACTAGCCAATAGAATCATCATATTTCAATTAAATTCACTTACATTACTAAGTCGCCTTTCTTTCATGAAACGGTCATGGTGACCGAGTGATAATACTCTTGGTTTCCGAAACAAGGGTCTCGGGTCTCTTTGAAGACTGGAATTTTGAATATTGAATTTTTTAATTTAAAAGTATAAAAACGGTTGATCGTTGTTCTGGTCACATCACACCCTCGTTAACCATCGGCAATAGAAATAAATGGGCCTTACCATTGTTTGCCCCCTTATCTTTCTTAAATACAGACGTTCCTTCAAAAAAAATCTCGTTTCATGCTCTAATGGCACTAGGGAAAAAAAGTGCACTTATACGAATTAGTCCTAGCCTATGGAATAAGAAACTTTCCTCGGACAGCAAGGAGGAGTTTAGTTCGGATGCAAGACCTCGCAAAAGAATCCCTTGGTACTACAATAACTTAAACTTTAACATCGCCATGTGCACATAGTCATGTAATTACAGTAACGGTTACCTCAGCAGCCACGTCAGAGTAAGCGTCAACATCCTCGACAAGAAATGGACGTGGAGAGTGGCTGGAGTCTTACTAATGAGGTGAGTTATGGCCCCTAGTGAAAACAAGAACAACAACCTGGTTTGTGGCACTGATAACATTCACTTGAAGTCTGCTAGCTTGAACAACACCCAGCCACTTGGAGTCCATGTACACGGAAGTCATGGGGCAGAAGGGGAATGGTTGGGGTAAAGGGGGAACTCACTCAATGTTGCACAAGCTGAATGGAAAAAAAATCTACTGACACCTTGCTAATGAGTTATCAGTATGCCCCAACCCCCGGTCTCTTTCTTTTTACACAAAGGAAGCGGTGAGCTAAATTAAAACATTAAATACAAAAATATAAGCCACTCCCCATAACAACAAATGGTGACACTACCCACAATGTGGCAATTAGTTTGGATCAGTCATTTGATTAACTTTGTAATAAATCTAGACCAATAATAATAGCAATAGTTAATATGTGCGATTATAAATATTTGTAGCAATGGTTTTTGTTGCACTTTGTTCTTATGAATTGTCTGGGCCAGTTGGGACGGGAAGGAAGAAAGAAAGAACAAGGGTACCTGGTGTGGGGGGGGGGGGAAGGGTACCGTGATAGTTTTTTTATGTATTTTGTTTTAAAGTTGTACAACTTGTATTCAAATTCGAGGGCTCAAGCTCCTCAATCCAATACATTAACCACAATGACAGTGAAGTGCTTATGAAAATAGAAGATTTCATAGCTACCTATTGTTAGTTTCAAATTTTTTAAGCGGCGCCCTAATTCTCTAGACAAATAAAAAAGGGAGTAACTTATACCACCACATCTGTCTTTCTCTTGTTTGATACCAAATCAATATTGATAATTACCAATATTTATTTACTAATCAGGTTAATTTTTTCCATTGACTATTGCTTTGTCTTGTACAAGAAATAATTGTGCAAAATTTCAACTTGATCCGAGATTGGGTGTGCGAGAAATAACAATTACAAACTTTTTACCAAGCAGACAGACAGATAGACAAACATACAGAGCGAGTTGATATAAGCTTGGTAAAAAAAAAAGAAGTAAATGTTACAGAGATGAAAACAATTTAGTCTGCACTATTTTGGTCAGTTCCATATAATCATAACTTCTGTTCATGGTTGCCTTTCTACGAACACTTCATTGCCTGAGCCTAAGTCAGTGGTGCCCAACATATTGGAGACTCACAAGAATAGCGGGAGGGGGGAACGGAATTAAGTGACTGATTTTTGCTTTCATTTTGTTTATTTTATTTGAGATTTTAATACTAAATCATCACTTACCACAGCACAGCCGAGGGGGTTTTGAGTTAAAAACCCTCTACGTTTTGAGATTTTAAAAAAAAACCCTATCAGGGGGTTTTGATATACAAATCCCTCTACCAGGGGGTTTTGAGTTTAAGCCCCCCCCCTACATGGGGTTTTGAGTTTTAAACCCCCTACCAGAGATTTTTGCAGTTAAATCCCCCTCTTCTATAAAACAAAAAAAAATGCAAACAACAATCCCCAAATTCCAACAGCACAGTTAAGGAAGATTTTGATTTTAAAACCCCCTCCAAAATTTGCGATAAACCCCCTCTTTAATATAAAAAAAGCAAATTACACACTCAAAATTCTATGAGCGTAGCCAAAGGGGTTTTGAGTTTAACCCCCCCCCCTACCCCTCCAGTTGGGGTTTGAAGCTAAAAAGTACCTCTTCAATATATAAAAAAAAAGCAAATTACACGCTATAAAATCTATGAGCGTAGCCAAAGGGGTTTTGAGTTTAAATCCCCCTCCTCCAGATGGCTTTTTCTTTAAAGTTTAAAACTCCTCCAGATGGTTTTGAGTTTAAAATTCCCCTACAGAGAATTTGGAGTTGAAAACCTCTCTCTTCAATATTATTTTAAAGCAAACTACAGTCACCAAATTATAGCTAAATGGGGTTTTGAATTAAAAAAAAACAAAAATAACTCCAGAGATTTTTTAGTTTAAAACCCCTCAACAGATGATATGACGAAAAAACTTTCCTTTTTGATATAAAATCTAAAGCGAAATACAGGCATGTAATTCCAAGAGCGTAGTTAAGAAAGGTTACAAATTTCTACCAGTGGCTTGGGCTCCATTAATAAAGTGTGAATAGTCTTCTGCCGAAATTGAAAAACACTAAATGTGGCTCAACAAAGATGGCTAAGACAGATTTTAGGAGTCAGTCATAGAGATCGGGTCTAAATCAAAGAAATCATATGCCGAACTGGGAGTCGAATCCTTAGTAAGGTTGTGACAGAGCGTCGCATGAGGTTTTGCGGGACATGTTCTCCGACAAAATGAATTACCGAAAATAAGAGTTGCGGAAAGATCTTGCCGGAAAATACGGCTTTCAATACCAGAAATAGTGCTCGGCGGCGGGGCTTCGCCTCGCGCTGGGGGAGCGCTGCGAGCTCCCCCAGACCCCCTTGCTAGCAAGGGCGGGGAGTCTATAATAATCAATATACGTCGTCAGAATGTAATAAAGATTAATTATGTACACACACACATACACATACACATATATATATATATATATTGGATATATATATATGTATATGTATAATTTTTTTTCTGCCGGGGGGGGGGGGGAAGCGTGGTGGGGAATCACCCCAACCCCCCCCCCCCCCCCCCCGAAAAAAAATCCTGGCTACGCCCATGGCATAGCATTACCATTAAAAAAAAAAAATAGTCGAGTGCGACGGTACCGGGCCTCTAACGACTTCATTGCGCACTGTGGAAAAACACTTTTACAGGGAATATCACCCTTGTCACGGCTACAATCTGGCTCCCATCACGTGGTGTGAGCATCACTGGTATTTGTTTACAAGTTCATCCAGGTTTATAGTTTAATATTTCATCGAGATTTTTTGTTAGTCTAATATCTCGTCTAGTTTATTTTAAGGCCAATATCTCTTCTAGGTTGAATTTCTAACTTTAATATTCCCTCTAGAATGCAGATTATTTTCTAAGTAAAGTTCTGCAAATTTTTTAGAATGAAATTTGTGTCTATTTAAATAAATTTCAATATCACTATCATATACACACCTTTGACATAATGGGGAAATAACTATTTTTGATTACTTGTAAAGACAGTAGTGATTCCCCTTAAGTAGTTTATAAAAGGGCATGTAGACCGTATTTAGTTGCCACTTGCTCCTGAGTTACCAGCTTGACCACTTGACCACTTGACCTATGTAGTGAATAGTATTCTTACTGTTAGTGGTCGTGTGTCTTGGGGTACTCGGGGGGAGTGTGTCCTGCTCTAAAGATCTTTGTGTTGCATGCATTAGTTGAATTGTATACTTAGAGGTTATACCTAATAACCTAGGAAGTACAAGATTTGACCAATGTACCTCTGGACGAACGTGCCAGCACACCTTTAACACTGATCTGTTGATCTAAAATACCTAAATCTAGCTATAATTGAATAAATGAATGAATAAATGAATATTTTTAGCTATACCCGCTAATAGGTAATGTTTATTGATCAAATTTGGCTATGTAGAATGGGGTGCTCTTTTAGAATCAATCCCCATTATTATGTAATCTGGGGTACTCTTACAAGCAACCTCATTTTAATATGTAACAGCACCCTCCAGATAAGACGTCATTACTACACTATTGTCTGTTGAAATGTAAGATTACTATAATTAGGTTTCCGGACTAGGCTGACTCCAGATGTGTACCACACACAACTTGGAAAAGGTTGAGCATTCTGTTTCCATCTGTTGAGAAGCTCACTAAAAGGCTCGAACTGATGTAGTGAGGACACAACTTAGTGATACTTCGTCCACCAATACTCAAGTATGTTCTTCAGAGTGAAGTCATATTTGCAAACTAGAAGACTGGTTGACGTAACAGAGGTGCCCCATGGAAACGATTTAAAGACCAGCTTAGGTGCCAACTTGCTGTAACTGACATAAACTGATCTAAGTATATTTAATAATGTTGGTAATGTGGTGATACATCACATTCACATAATGTGGTTGAAGGTTCAGACCTTCTCGTAGTGCTTGGTCTTTACTCACCCGGTATGGGAAAGGTAATAACTATTAGAAATGAATATTCCAACTGCCTGATTCCATCTAATCAGAACAAAAAAAGTAAAAATAGTATATCCTAACCTTCAGCCTCAATGTCATACTAGGCAAGAGACAATATAAAATAGAATCTTCATCGGATTCTAAGTCGGAATGTTTTCAATGGTTTATAGTTTATATGATCAAAACAAAACAAAAACAAAAAAAGCCTATAACGAAAGTCTCTTTTGTTTCTTCCACCTCTGCCTCTGATTCATCCAATCAACTCGTTCCCTGTTTATCCTAAAAAGACGAGCACGAGAAGGAATTCAAAACGTGATCTGCCTGATGTCATCTTGATCAAGTCAGAACTGTTGGGATTAAGGCTATCAATGATAAAAAAAAAGGAGTCCACATTGCTTCAGATTTGTTACTGATGTTATCACCTGTGGGTATGTTTGCTAGTTTGTTTTCTTTTTTGGAAGTGAAGTGTCTTATAAATAGCTTAAGAGCCACACGTCTGAATGCCATGGTTGTTTTTGTTGTTTTTTCGTTGTCAGCACATCTGAAATTGTTTATTAGAATGCTGTTTTACCGAGACAATTCGTTGTAGCAGGCCTGAACACTGACCTGAAACGTCACAATCTGTGGGCAGTTTAGACCAATAGTTCGTTTACCAACAGCAAATTAAATCATTTTCTAACGAAAAGTACGAGCTCCTCGCTGCCAATGTGAAATTACTTTGGACAGCATGCAACATGCGACCATCAGATAAAACTCACACTCACACACACACTCATACACACACACACACAATTAACAAGGTCAACTCTTTAATGAAACAGACGCTGTTGCAGATAGAAATCTTTTTAAAACATTTCTAGGTCAGTTGCAGTCAGGCAACATTATTTTTAAAAAATTTGTTGTTTCTATTTGGGACACACACAAAAAAAAAGACAGAAACAAAGGGGAAATCTAAAAAGAAAGTGATTGAACGATTTCAAAAGATTTGGGGGATGGGCGGGGGCGCGGGGAGGGGGGGGGGGGCGAAACATTGCTTGTTTTTTTTTTCTTGATTGTCATGTGCATCCATTTTTCTTTTTTTTTAATTTAATAAATGTTCCTTTTCGACAGGAAAAAAAAAATTAAATAACTAATCTTATCCAAATAATGAGCCATCTTTGTGTCTTCTTGTTTTGAAAAATGTGGTGAACAACAATACAATATGATAATGAAAAAATAATTAAAGGAACAACAAAAGGTCCTTTCTAAATTTATACCAGACTGTACAATTAAATAGCATTTTAAGTTGAAAGCAAGAGGCTTACTCATGGTCCCTCTAGACAAAGTTTATATAAGAATAGACATAACAGCCTTAGCGCCACATCCAAGAGTTTTCTAAAACTCCACAAGTTGGAAGTTTTCAAGTAAAAGCGAACTGACCTGGCAATAACTGACCGTCAGATGTTTCAATTAGTGGGCTCCTGCTGAGGTCTGACTGTCGGTTTCAATGGACGTCAGCAAGGCATTGTTATGGACTTAAACCATTTACTTTCTGATCAAGTCATTATTGTCATTCACATGCTATTTCATTTAACTTGCCACAGTTTTTGACTTAAATTGCAAGCAAACTCAAAAGTTTCATAATTTTAAAAGTAGGTGATATCAGTCAAGTTCTATTTGCCGAATTCAAAAGGTGCACAGTTTTATGTCAGAAAATCTCACAAGTGTATTATTAGCGTATGGATTGTAATCAAGATTTACCACTTTTTGTGCCCCATTTTCCCACATGCCTATAAAAGAAGTTGTACCAGATTGCTCAGGGTATAGGAGCATGAACGAAGAAACTATACAATAACAATACTACTGTTACTACTACTGCTTAAAATAGTACACAAGAAATATATTTAAAAAAAACTTGTATGCTTTATACTACAGGACACATTTACATCATACTATTGGACACATTTACATCATACTAAGGGACAAATTTACATCATACAATAGGACACATATACATCATACTATAGGACATATTTACATCATACTATAGGACACATTTACATCATGCTAAAGGACACATATACATCATACTATAGGACATATTTACATTATACTACAGGACACATTTAACTACACCTTAAGACACATATACAAAATACTATTAGAGACATTTACACTTGACTCCTAATTATAAGACATTTACAACACATTATAAACAACAGGGTTAATGTATACATCTCTCTAGGCTCCCATTACACTATTCCAATGGAGAAAAAAAAACTATTCAAATAATGTATACCAGAAAAAAATATATATGTGTAGTTTATTACGCAAATTAAATGGCCCGCACATAACGTACATTACGAATTTATTTTGTAACAAGTCATTCCTTTTTCAGATTTAATGATACATTAGTTATATTGCTTAATTTTCTGTTTAACTTCACATAAGTTTTACTTGTTAGCCAAAAATGTCCACAATAGTGATGAAAATTAAATTAAAACCAGTATCTATAAAATATCCAGATATAATGACGACACATTGGCTGGCTACTTAAAAGCCGAAGAAGGAAAAAGGTTTTAGAAAATATTTCTTGTCAACTCAGGTTGTAAATCTCATCCTCCATTCTCCTCAAGACAGACGTCTTCCACTTCGTCTTTGTTGCTAGGAGGATTGGTCATTATTTTATTGCTACTTCTAGTGCTGTGTGTAGGCCAAAGTCAGACGGGGTGTGTGGGGGTGAGGGGGTGTGAGTTTGAGACTGTGTGTGACTGAGAGAAAAAGAGAGAAAGAGAGAGAGAGAGATTTCGTGGGTGTGTCGGCGTTTGTGTGCATCTTAAAATCTTCAGAAAGTGGAAGGATCGAACAGATCTCTTGATTTGCATAATAAGCACATCCCTTGTAACCGCCCATCATGACGGTATCACATGATCATTGTTCCCGAGACAGGATCTCAACGACAGTATAATATTTTTTGTTCTGCTTTATCGTTTAGTGAAGGTTTTTAAGAAGTGAAAGCTGGTGTAATAGTTTCGTTTTGGATGGGGTTCTAGTGCAAGAACAAAGGATTTTCAAGAAATGTAGTTACAGAATAGATAGCAATTATCTATCTATCTATCTGATTGTCTATCTATCTGTCTGTCTGTATATCTGTCTATCTATCTATCTATCTATCTATCTATCTATCTATCTATCTATCTATCTATCTATCTATCTGTTTTGTCTATCTATCTGACTGTCTGTATATCTGTCTATCTATCTATCTATCATCTATCGATCTATCTATCTATCATCTAAGGTGACCGGACGTCCCGACTTAAGCGTGGCAGTCCCGCCTTGGACCGTCTGTCACGCTTTTCATAAAATGTTCGACGGCTGCTTTCCCGCTTTCATAAAAAAAGTTGATTAATGTCACGCTTTTATTTTAAAATCATTCTTAATCTAGTAATCTGCAAGTAATGAAGCAGGTTAGTGAGGCTCAGTTTGAGCACACAGTAAACTGAAGTTGTTTCCCCTGATGATATCATTCTTTGTGGCGCCCCCCACCCTTTTTCGCTGGAAATGTTTTGAAGGGAAAACAAAAGCAAACTCGTCGATTTAGAATTTTTTTTTAATATGGCAGAATTTTAGCTCTAGAAAGACCAATAGGTTTGTTCTGAAGCCTTCGACTATTTAAATTTAAATGTGGGATGTGTGGCCGAGAGGCTAAGTACGTTACCTATGAAGGATCTTGAGGTTCGACACCTGACTCGAGCAGAGTTGTGTTTATTGAGCGCTTAAAGGCAGCACTGAAATTTGCTCCCAGATACCCCCAAAAGAGTTTGGACCAAAGCGCTCCGAGAATGCTATAAGTATGAAGGTAGCGCTATATAAAAGCTATTTTAAAATATATATCATGCTTGAAATCATTATTTTCTTAAGAGAGGTGTCCCAGGGTAACTAAAAGCTTCTTTGAAAACCCATTTGCAGAATTGTGTGCAGCATTTGCTACACAACATTGCGGCAATATTCCATGCAGTAGTTCTGTTTGTTGAGGTACAGAATGTCAGTGCTCTTGAAGGATATTCTGCAACTGAAGAATTGGTTCCGAAATGCTCGAAAAGAAGCATGCAAACTTGAAAAGGTTCCTCACGCCTGCTACTTTCTAAGTGGTTGACGCGAGCGGTAGTAAAAGTAATGTAGCAGCGACAATCGTAAAATTTAACGAAAATTGTGTCGAGTGTTTCAGGGAGAAAACAGGCCTATAGAGATCGCGCTTAAAGATAATTTTTTTTGGAAAACCTAAAATTATGTCAAATATTGTGTTAATAGGTCTACATTTTGTGTATATATGTTGAAATATTGACAGACACAATTCTAAGCCTGATCTTTTTACGTCCCATGACCAACATGGGTCCCGCTTTCATTTCCCAAATATCTGGTCTGGTCACCTTAACCTATCAAACTTCCTACCTCTCACTTCCCTCTCTCTCTCTTTCTCTCTCTCTCTCCCTCTCGCTCGCTCGCTCGCTCTCCTTATATATATATATATATATATATATATATATAGATAGATAGATAGATAGATAGATAGATAGATAGATAGATAGATAGATAGATAGATAGATAGATCATTTCTCCTTAAGCCTTTAATAAATTACAGACGTTTCTTCAGTAAAGAAAAGTAGTTTCGTCCTAAGTATCCATGGCCTCATCTTTCAGATAACATAGTTGTCTACAATCAAACTACACAGTTGACCAAGGAAGCATACATCTTGCTTCATCATTAAGCTTATATAATTATTTCATATCTACACCTTATTTAGTAAACACCCAGAGCTTTGGCCCTCAGATATTTCAGGAAACTATCAGATGAAAGGAAAAAATTCAAACACTTTTTTTGTGCGACAACTGAGATTCAAGTTGTCATTTTATCAGACTCACTTCCGATCTGATTTTCTTCTTTCCAGATGTCGTAATAGGGAAAATAAAAAGACATAATAAAATGGCGATGGTTTTTTTCACATTACAATTTTATAATTGACAGTTTTCATTATTAGCATTATTACTCAAGAGCCGGTATTTAGGCGTGATTTCTGAGTGCCGGTACGTGGTGGAAGAACGAAAGATGTAGCACGAAAGTAGGGCCCATTTGTCACACTACTACATAAATGTAGACCAGTGTTTCTCAAAGTGGGGTGACTTTGGAGGGGGTACGCGTTGCAAATCATTAACTATGCTGACTTTTTAAATACCTATTAATTATTTTCTATTTATAATTAAAAGGGGGGGGGGACGAGGGGTTCTCAGCATTACAAAAATTATAAAAGGGATACACATAAGTCAAACGTTTGAGAAACACTGAATTGTAGACAGATAGACCCCACTAGTTTATGTTAAATTAATGCAGACACATGTTGTTTTTAACATGTTCCCACTCTAACGCCGAAGTGGAGCTTATGCTCCATCAGTACACCAGTCAGGTCTTGCAGACGTTTTCTGTTGCAATATATAATCAGTCACCCGTAAACTGTGTACAGTGTTCACTTGACTTTCTCAGGGGATATGTTCCAAGACAGCCCGTGAATCTCAAACTTCCTCGAAGTGTAGTCTCGTTATTTCATTTCATATTCGTACATTTTTTTTACAAAGCTTAAATCAACACACTCTGTTAGCGGAAATTTTGCACCATTATTTCTTTTACTTGTCAACACAAGAATGAACAAAAACTTTTTAACCTATTAGGTAATTAATTATTGATAATTAAGTATTTTGTTTTGTATCTCGGACAAGGGAAAGAAATTGTACTTGATTGAAGTCCCCGTAGAGATATCCATTTATGGTTCGAGATGACCCATTCCTTTTATGAACCATGTGACCCGGGAAAGGATTTTATCCCGTGGCCAGGATGAGGAACTGGCTCTTCACCAACCCCTCTGTCTGGAGTCCCCCTGCAACTAGATGATCATTTATTCACATACGCCTGATCTTAGGACACAGAACCTTGAGCCAACGACATGAGTTCCTCCTGTCATGCGAGGCGGAGTCGAAGCCCACGAGGGGCCCTCCATATACTGTCCCACTGACCCCGTGGGGGAACCATCACCACTCGTATGGTCTACGTTGGGGGACAAAGCAATGAGGGTCTTGGACTGGTTAGCAAGCCTTTCTCACATCCCCACCATGTGTAGGTGCTCTCGCTTGGGCAGAAGAAAGGTAGCTCACTGGGAGCCATGTTTCACATCCCGACCACATGCAGGTACTCTCGCTAGGGCAGAACAGTGGTAGCTCACTGGGAGCCGTGTTTGCTCACGTACTTAGCATTTCCGCTTCCCCGGGCGGACGTTTCCAGGGAGGTGCCACGCTGAGGCGACGGGAGCATTTCCTCCGATATAAGTCCTCTTTATAGGTTGTCGTCTGAGGCTAAGTGAACTCAAACATGAAATAGAAACAATAGATAACTAAACAATATTCCATGTTTATAGACTCTTCGCTAGCTGACTGGTCACCGTTGGCTTGAGAAGCTTGAGAAGGCTTTAGCCCACGAGTTTGAATTCAGAACTTTCACTTTAAAAAAAAACAACATTTACAAAACGACCACCCCGATACCCCCCTTCTTTCTCCCCCATCCCTTTCCAACTTGTCCAGACAAGTAATAGGATCGGAGCGTAGTGAGAAATCTAAAAACATAAAATTGCACTAAACAAAAAACAATCGATAAGAATATTTCTAATCCCACAGATTTACTATTGTTAGTCTAGATTTATTACAAATTTAATGACATGACTGAACCAAACTAATTGATACAACTACGCTTAATATAAGTTTGTTGTTGTTGTTGTTTTTATTACAACACATCTTTGTATATTACAAGTTTTTTGGATATGAACATCCCTTAACACTTTCTATTAATAACTGTTTCCTTCAAAACACTCCTGAAATATTCAGTAATTTTTGAAGTTGCATACAGCAATGTACTGTACATCCCATGACCGTGTCAAGAAGATTGGTACATACAGTAAGTCTATTGTGACTAAAGTTTGCCATTCAAAGAACATTTTGGTCTTTAGAATTCATAGTTGGAATCAGGGTTGTTCTACGTTTTGTCATTTTGTAGGCGCTATTCATAAACTATAAATAGCTATCGGGCAACTGCGGGAAAACCAGTGGTGGAAAAAAAAACATGGATTTAAATTTCGGAAATAGTTTTGAAAATCTTTGATACAGCCTTCCCGCAACAGTTGGACCCCTATTAAAGCGTACAACAGAGAGAGAGAGAGAGAGAGAGAAACAAAGAGAGATAGAAGGAGATAGAGAGAGAAAGAGTTTATATCTACATAGTTGTATGGTCATGTTCGTCTCACAGTGGATAACACTAGAGTACCCTATACATTGTATTCACTTCAAATAGAAGCCAATTAAATAACGTTTTGTTTGTTTTAAAGAACTCTGTATTTATTATTATTTTTTTTATTTTAATATTTTGATTATGTTGATAGGAAATATTAGCTTAGACCTAAGCATACAGAAAGGCAGATTTAAATATTATATAAATATCATAGTCAGATTAGTTTCGTATGTATATCCATTTTAATGCTGAATCCTAACTTTAAAATAAAAACATTATACAATATAAAATTATAACTTTACCTTGATTTGTAATCCCCCTCAGCCAGAGAGAAATACTTATTAGTCATTGTGACATAGATCAAGATGATAAGTGCTAGGATCGGCTTTAGTCTACGGGAATAGTTTATATAAATCTTTATTTCCAGAGAAGTGGTCTTAGAGTGGACGCAAATAAATAAACAAACAAAAACCAGAAGAAAACGAATTATCCTTGTCTATGATGGTTCCAGGAGGAGTGGGCCTCTGAACGGCTCGCGTGGAACAGACATCCCTGTTTCTTATACCACAAGGTTCCAAGTATTGTTATCAACTGCTTGTGGAGTTGGGTGGCTGCCGCTCATCTGAACAGGGGAGTTGCGTGGTCACTACTTTGCTGAATGAGGGAATAGGTTGGCCACAGCTGAGCTGAATAAGAAGGTTTGGGTGGTCATCGCTTAACTGAATGGTCAATGCAAATAATTTGACGGACATGGGTTTACGCGCGAATGAATTTGTCAAACGCGACACATTATTGAATTATTTAGAAAAAAAATAGGGGATTCCTTGTAAGAGCGACAATGTAGAATATTCGGCTTCTTTCCCTTACAAATATGTTACTAATAATAGTTCTTGCTTAAAAGAATAGATAGCAATAGGAGTTGAGTGATATAAATAGACAATAGAAGATTTGGGTTAATGAAAGATCACAAAATAAAAAAATAAATAAAATATCATAAGAACTATACTGATGGACGACAATGACTTAGTGTGTTATTAAAAATGTTGAATTTTAATGTCGTCTGCTAGTGGGACGTTTCGAATTCTGTTTTTACTTGTATGGCAAAAATGTTTAATCTCATTTTTTCCCGTTTTTTTTTTAGTAATACATATTTAAATATTTGACAAAATAGGGATGACTTACATAGTACAGTGCCACATGAGGACCAAACATACTGAACAACAAATAAACATCTAATTAAAAAGAACATATTGGAGATTTTAATTAGCAATGGGCAAAAGTTAACTAAAAAGTTCGAAACTTTAAGTTTAACTAAAAATAAATTAGTCAAGGCCATTGCTTAACTCGAAAAATAAAGTTCAGTTAAAATTGTAGTTTAATTTTTTTTTTTTTAGTTACTAACTAAAATGTTTAATTAAAATTTGTACAACTTTTCAACATGTGGTCAGGGTTGAAACACACATCCCTATTTTCTGATCATGTGATATCAATAACTTTGATTATCAAAAAAATGAGGCAGTTAACAACTATTTGGTCAGTCTGCATTTGAAGAGGGTAAAGTAAGATGCTGGTAGAAGTCATGGGATTAAATATTTACAACTGAAAGTAGCTGTATAATAAAATGTTGTTCACCATTTGTTGCTAAAAGCTTCTTTGCACTATTAGGAATGGGATTGTTCCGAGTTGTGTTTTTTGAGCCACGTGGTGGTGTTTAATTTCTGTTTCTAGTGGGAATCTGATTAGTGAGTTAGGTCAATATATTCAGTGGTTTTGATCAATTCATTTGCGGCAAACAATAATTTATGAACTGCAGGAACATCAAGTACACCTTTTTTTATAGTCTTAAGACGAGATCTAAGAATCGACAGTTAGGCTATATATATCTTAAAGCATTAGGATAACCAACTCTATAAAAAAAAATCCTTATCCACACCCTCTCGTGACCATAAAACAGACTGTGTCCAACTGATTTTAACGTCTGGTCAGCTAGACATACACACGTAGGCCTAGTGTACTGTACATGTGTAGTTGATGATACTACAAGACTACCTTGCATTTTTTCATTACGCTTTATGCAATATTGTTTTTGCTTAATGTGGAGTGGTCAGACAAGGCATGTCTAGTCAAGCATGTTCTTTACACTGAAATAGTTACACACCCTCCCTGACCATAAAGTAAAAAGACTGTGTGTCCAACTGATTTTAACAACCTGGCCAGATAGACGTACATGTGTAGGTCTATATAGTGTACTGAGTGTGCAGTCCATAATGACAAGACCACCCTGTTTTTTTTCCCTTGCGCGTTTAACGGTTATGCAATAGTGTTAGTTGTATTTTTAGTGGTCTGACAAAAAATAGCACATCGGCCTGGTTAGTCCAGCATGTATTTTACACTAAGAAATAGTTCTACAGGTCCAATGTTTCTTAAAACTCCGACAATTTCGTTTTTATTTCATTGGTTACTAGATCTAATTTTAAAACTCTAATTGTATGTTATTTAATGAGATTTTAAACTTTACCGATATAAGTAATTAAAATTTTCCGTTATATAAAAAGTTAATATAATTTTTAAAAAATGAGTACCATTCTTTTCTACAGGTTTTAATTGAAGGCAAAACTACAAGCACACATAAATCTATTTATTGAGACATCTTTTTTTCTTAAATTGTATTGTGCATGAACGTTTATGTAAGAAGCATATTCCTTAGTGCTGATTTTATTATGGATAAATATTTCTAGGTCAACCCCGCCCCCCCCCCCAAAAAAAAGTTTGTTATAGTTTAATTAATTTTCTTTAGTTCAGTTTAACTATATTTTGAAATTCATGATAAACTATTAGTTTAACTACTTTATTTTAGCTGATAACTAGTTATAGTTTAACTTTTAAAAGTTAGTTTAGTTCCCATCACTAATTTTAATAGATAACTGAAAAACTATAAATAGCAAGCTTTTTGGTGTATCCGGTGTACAAAATCAAAGATTTGTGGATAAGCTAGGTTTTTGAATGTATGATATACAAATGAGCAGTGCAGAGTACATTTTTAAGCTCTTTGGTTTGTAAATATTTTTAAGCTGGCAACTTTGAATTTCAGATTAGTGTCCTTGACATTGTTTACATTATAGTGAAAATTTCCAATGGATGTGTCTAAACACTTTCTTAAAACTAAATAATAGAGAAATGAACGTAATTTTGTATTTCCTTGTAAGGCATTTTATCCTAAGTAACTGTCAAAACCATATCTAAACCCCCTGTATAAGCTTTGACCTTAGTGACCTATAAAAAATCAAATAAATGTTCAATGTCACACCAAGAATATTTTTTTTTAATGGACTTATTAGCGTGTGTGTACTGGAAACTTTAAAATTATTATATTTTTCTCGCTTTTAAGATATCTCTGTAAGCCGACTTCTTGAGCCTAGATTCAGTGGACTTACTTAATTTGTTAATAAATGTATTTCCCCACATATCTAAACGGAGGTTGTAAACAATGAGATCCCGTATGAATAATGCAAAATCAGGATAAGACCAGAAAAAAAAAAGTGTCCTGGAAGCTGAGATAAAAAAAATATGTCTCTATTCACGTCTGATTTCTATACAGGAAATGAAATAAACAGACAATCTATAAGTGACCCTGAGAGAGAAGAGACAGAAAGAAAGGGGAGACAGAAGAAGCTTGAGAGAGACAGACAGAGACAGACAGAGAGACAGAGAGAGAGAGAGAGTAGAAAGGATGGGGTGAAAGAAAACAAAGTGATGGTAAGAGAGATAAAGAGCGTACAAGAGACGGAAAAATTACGTCATTAAGGCCCACCAAATGAGAGAGACAGAGAGACAATAGTATGAAGGCGAGATGGGGAGAGAACGAGAGAAAGACTCGGAGTAAATAAAAAATGCATTGAAAATATTTTACCAAGTGCTTACGAAAAAGAATTATAGGGCTATTGAGACAGAGAGAGACAGAGAGAGAGAGAGAGAGAGAGAGTTCATCTTTTTCGAAAACCAAGCAGAAGCTGAAGACAGACGCACAATTCAATTATAAAATTCTCAGACAACTTCGAGCTGAGGGGTCAAGCAGGAAACATTTTTTTTATTTCTTATTGCTCTCATTTAAGAGCCAAATTAAATTTGATTGCTCAGATATGTGGTGCGTACATTTGACTAGGTGCTGATAACGCTGCAGCGGAGTTGGACATTAGAACATCTGCGACGTCAGTCAACTGTAGTTCTTTTAGTTTTTACCTTTTAAACGACGAGTACGCAAACAGATGTAAAGAGAGAGAGAGAGAGAGAGAGGGAAGAATTGAGAGAAAAAGAAAGAGAGGGAAAAAAGAGATATTGAGAGAAAAGGAAAGAGAAATAAAGAAAAAGGGGGAGATAAAGAAAAAGGGGGAGATAAAGAGAAAGGGGGGAGATAAAGAGAAAGGAGGAGATAAAGAGAAAGGGGGGAGATAAAGAGACAGGGGGGAGATAAAGAGAAGGGTGGAGATAAAGAGAAATGGAGAGATAAAGAGAAAGGGAGAGATAAAGAAAAAGGGGGAGATAAAGAAAAAGGGAGAGATAAAGAGAAAGGGGGAGATAAAGAGAAATGGAGAGATAAAGAGAAAAGGAGAGATAAAGAAAAAGGGGGAGATAAAGAAAAAGGGGGAGATAAAGAAAAAGGGGGAGATAAAGAGAAAGGGAGAGATCAAGAGAAAAGGAGAGATAAAGAAAAAGAGGGAGATAAAGAAAAAGGGAGAGATAAAGAAAAAGGGGGAGATAAAGAAAAAGGGAGAGATAAAGAAAAAGGGAGAGATAAAGAAAAGGGGGAGATAAAGAGAAAGGGGGAGATAAAGAGAAAGGGAGAGATAAAGAGAAAGGGAGAGATAAAGAGAAAGGGAGAGATAAAGAGAAAGGGAGAGATAAAGAAAAAGGGGGAGATATAGAAAAAGGGGGAGATAAAGAAAAAGGGGGAGATAAAGAAAAAGGGAGAGAATGCCGCCCCCCCCCCCACTTAAAAAAAACACAAAAAACAACAAAGAAAACGTAAACTTTTAAAGGGGAGATAACCTACTAACTTGGTCAGGCTAGATTAAAAAGGGGGCGACGTCCACCTTTGAGTCTTATTAACAATAAAAAAAAAAGTTGGAAGCGATAGAGAAGGAAAAAAGGTAGAATAGACCAATACCAGCTACAGCTGTTGATAGTTTTATGTGACCGGAGGTATTGTTTGGTAAGAAAGACAAAGTCACCGAAGAAACTATTAATCAAATTAAAATCCGAGCAAGTAGATCTATTGACTCAATACTGAAATACTGATATGACAGAATATTTCAATGTCACTATAAGATACGCTAATCTTTATCTCACTATTTCTATCTGCCTTGATCTCTCTCTTTCTTAATTTAGCTCTTAGTCTCTCTCTCTCTCTCTTTTTTGCTTTCTATAGATCAGTCATTCTCTTTCTCTCGCTCTTTTTCTCTGTTTTACTATGTATTACTATGTCTGTCTGTATGTATGTATGTATGTATGTATGTATGTATATATGTATGTATATATGTATGTATCATAATGTAGCATGTATGTATGTATGTATGTATGTGTGTATGTTTGCTATCTATCTATCTATCTATCTATCTTTCTTTCTTTCTATCTATGTATCTATCTAAATAAATAAATAAATATATATATATATATATATATATATATATATATATATATATCACTATTTCACTCTTTCGATCTCTCTCCCTCTGTTCGGTCTACTCTACACTAAGAAGTGTTAAGATTGTATAAGCAAACATTCTTATTAATTTGCCTTTCAAATATTCTGAACACTATGTTAGTAAATAAGATTGAAATTAAAATCTTTTCTTTTTAAATGTGATGCTCCGATTATGTCTACTTTCCTCTTGAATGAATGAACATAAATGATTTTAAATGATTTAAACTTGGTCTCCAGGCCTGACTGTCAAGCCATGACGTCATAGTTGTGAACAAAACTTCCGTTTACTTTGTCTCGAAAAGTATTTCTCAGAAAGAGAAGGGTGGCGGCAGTATGTGCACTTATTGAACCTAGCCTCGCTCTGGGATCATAGGTTCTATTACGTCTTAGCTTTTCTTAGAATCTTAACTACTCTCCCCTGAGATCATAGCTTCTCTCCCTTGGATCTTAGCTTCTCTCAGCTGCAGATAATCAAAATGTGTTAACTCCATCAACACCTGCACTCTCCAAGTGAACTGAACATTTGTCTTTGGGGGATTTCCCCGACTGGATTCATGAAGCGATCACACAAGAAAGCAGTTCCATTATTTAGTAGCAGCGTGAAGCTAATGTTTGACTTCAATAAAGTGTCAGCGTCTGGGGAGTCGTCGAGAAAGACAATTACTTCTGCAATGTTGTTAATTAAACTGGAAACATAAGTAGGCTTTTTAAACTTACAAAACATACTTTATTCCTATGGTCTGGTAGTCATGGCGACACAAATGTTGACCAGTTCCCACCATCCCTCTGTTTTCTGACGTCATTAATGGTTCTGTGCTAGAAGCGTCCAAAGGAATGCGCATCTGGTCGAGACCAATGATTATAGAAGACTGACCTGAAACGTCACAACCAGTGGGCGGTTTACACCAATATCTCGTTGCCACGTCATAGGTCTGTACAACGTGGCAACGAGCTATTGGTCTAAATTATTTTAGATGATACCACTCACGCCCTTCTACTCACCATAAGTTGTCGTTCAAAGAATAATCAAGTTATTTTCTAGACATTGAACGTTCAACACGCTGGAAAGTAAGCAATCTGTTTGAGTCACAAGTGTAGGAATGTTATTTTCTAGATCTTGTACATTAAATCTTCGAGATCTAAAAGTATAAGCACACACACACACACACACTAAAACAACCGAAAATGTGAGATGACTCGCTTTCAGGTCATGATCTACAAGTTGTAAACTATCAATACGCCTTCATACGTATCGATTGGATGAAGCTAATCAGACAGAGAGACTAGATTTAGAAGTAGATCGTCTGCTTGGATTTCGATTGGTAGGTGAGGGATGAGCCGGTCAGGACATCATTTAAATAAGTCGCTACTTAGATATAATATTGAGCTACATCAGGGGCAGTGGCTGACGTGTAGACAGTATCACATTACAGTAATGCTGCTGTACACATGCATAGACATACACGACTTTGGACTTGGTCAGATTTGACACGATTTCCACTGCCAATCATAATGAAGCGATTCAGAAGATTTATTTATTTTTTATTTATTTAGTAATTTTTGTTTTATAATTGGATGAGAGATTAAAAACTATTATTGAAGCGTATGACTGCTTAACAATAGATTGCCGTAGTTTTCGCGCATATAACCCGCGGGTTATACACGGTTTTTTTTTTTTTTTTTTTTTTTTTTTTGGGGGGGGGGGGGGGGGTACCCAAAAGAAAGGTAGCTATTTGGAGTATACAAAGGTGTGCTGTTTATACAATTTTATTTTACTCATAAACATAACGGATGAAATGGACTACCGATGGGTCTTTATACATAATACAGGTCTGCAACAACATAATACAGATGCGAAATAACATACTACAGATGCGAAACAACATATTACAGATACGAAACAACATACTACAGATACGAAACAACATACTACAGATACGAAACAACATACTACAGATACGAAACAACATACTACAGATACAAAACAGCATACAACAGATATGAAACAACATACAACAACTGGAACACGATGGCGTCTCGAGGGACAGACGTCTGATGAGCAACAACTTTATATACCAGTAGTTTACAGGAAGTCGCGCTTTACACATACTGAGTATAAAGACGTGCGGGTTGTACGATTTTGTTTTAAATAGTTTTGTAATTTGTGCGGGGTATACGCTTGTGCGGGGGTATAGGCGTATAGCAAAAATTTCGATAGCTAGTTACTTATGATTGTAATTTTGCATTACGAATCCAGGCGTATGCTTATCATTCTTCAGTTCTATATATTCATAACCATTGTTGTGTTTCTAGCAATATACTGTCAAGGACTTAGCTGTTAGCTCTTTACCTGTTCAATGTCTATTGGAATATAATCATACCAATTGAATTGCTTTGTGTCCTTTATTAATTTATTGCTTTGTATATGTTCTGTTTACAAGAGCAAAGTCACTTTATATATTATAAAGCTTAGCTCTATATAGATATAAAAATAACGTCGCTACAAAGTATGTCTGATATTCTATTTTATTCTTGAATTTTTTTTTCCATGGGACTTAATCCGTTTTAAAGACAGTTGTTCCGTGTTAGCCCTTGAAAAGGATAGGTCTTTTTGTCCGTAGGTGTTCTATTTACGGATACTTTTGGCTTGAGAAGAGGATCAACTGTTTGTAGTTGGTTCACAAAAGATTCAGAACATTCTGCAAATTACTCTGGATACTACCGTTTAGTGACTTTTGACAAATTATTTATAACTTTGTTTTTTTTTTCTAGCGTTGATATATTATACAAATGAAATAAATACGTCAATACTAAATGTTTCATAGCGTTTACGTATTGTAAAATTTATTGTTTTTGTGAAATAATTGTGCATAACTTATTTCTTTAATAAATGTGAGTTGTAGAACTTGCTTCCATCTCGTTTTTCACATTCACCTAGACGTTAGTCTTTTGAAACGTTGGGGCACCACACACGATCTGTCCGACGTCTTTCTTCATTCCTCTCTGTCTTTTGCCTTAAACAGAAGCTCTATCAATGACATGGCCGTCCATGACGTTGTCTTCTCGTCACTTTCTGCATCTACTTTTTTCCTGGTAGTTCCCGGGTCTATGAGAGCCCCGAGGACCTTGTGATGTGGCCATAACGTTTGAGTTTGTTTTCCTTTGACAGTTGTCAGTGGTCGTCGCGGGGCCCGGTAGCCATTGTGATCCTGTTTCGAATCTCCTCATTTGTGAATGCGCCCTTGTAGGGGATACCTAAGATTCTTCTATTGCATCTCAATTCTATTGATAATTAAGATCCTCCTTTCTAGTTCTGTAGTTGGCGTCCAAGATTTACTAGCTACTTTTGAAATAGATAAGATTTATTCTTTCTCAAGGAAAAAAAAGAAGAAAGTAATTAGATTTGCTTTAATAAAAGAAAACAAATTATCCTTTAATTCCAAATGACTGTATTGGTCACTATCCCAAATTTGGAATCACTCTTTAACTTATTTATATCATCACTGGACTGTCTGGACAGATATTGACTCCTGGTGTCACTTCTGGGCTCTTGATATCAAACTATTTAATTCACTATTTAACCCATGTTATCACTATTTGAGATTTCTTTTGAAAATTCCAAAGATAGATTGAGTTCACATATAAGGTTTAGATTCTGTGAGTTTTGTCTGCAAGTTTTTTTTTTTTAATGTTGTTCTCGTATGCCACAGCTAAACGCAACGCTATGGGCTCGCAATAGAATCGATTCTATCCATTTTGTTAGAATCGATGCTACTATTACGTCCTATCTTAGTCAGACCTTCTGAGACACTCGATATTCTTCACTGATTACTTTTCAGTATTTCGTGCCCTGGACCGATTGGACAAGGTTTCACATCTGGTGTAGACCAGAATTTCAATGCTGCGTGGAGCTTATCAGTCTATCTCTAGCGGTAGTGCCTGACCAACGTAGTCCTGGCAAGATCATGAGATGGTGATCAGACTAACATTAGGGCTAACAACAGGAGGAAACTGTTTCATGTTTATTGACTTGCTGAGTGGCTACTTAACAGGTAGCCCAATATAATTTCTTAACCATGTGTGAGTGAATGTTGGAAAGTATATAAGTGTTTAGGTGTGTGTGTTGAGGACAAAGAAGTATTTCGGCACCATTGATAAATCTCTTACAACTAACATGTGTAGATCTCTCGGCGTCTTTAAAGACTTAAATTTATCCGGTACACTCACTTCTTTTGTCTTTTTACATGGCTTCTATCAACTCACTCTGTCTGTCTGTCTGTCTGGTAAAATGCTCGTGCACGTTATTTTTCTCACACCCAATCTGTGATCAAGCTGAAATTTTGCACAATTATTTCTTTTACCTGAGAGCACAAGAATCAATTTAAAAAAATAAACAATTAGTTAATTAACTAATTGATTGTTTTGTTTGTAATCTTGAACAACGGAAAGAAATCGTACTTGAAAAAAATGTGCTGATATAAGTTAGATTAGTCCCCTTGAATAGGCGTAAGCTCTGAGTGAACACGATAATATTGAGCCGATACCCTCTTCTCTCCTCCTCCCCCCCCCCCCCAACTGGTCCAGCCAAGTGATACCATAGGGTAGTGAGAAAGCTAAAAGCATGATATTTGGCTAAACAAAAACTATTGGCAAAAAATATTTCTAGTTACACCTCAAATTCTAGTCATGTTTTTCAAATGTCACGTCATCACGCCTTCAAGCCTAAACTGTTACCATTGGATGAAATAAACAACGTTTTGCTCTAAACTCCTAATTGTGTGCCAATCAAACTCATTAAGCACGAGTAGGTTCTTTTAAATAGGAGACAGATTTGCAAAGGTAAAACTCGCACTTCTCTTAGATCTATTGTGAGAGTGGTCATCTCCTTAAGTAAATCCCGAGCTCACTGGTTTATCTGAAGTACTACTTATGTTTTGTTTTTAAAAAAATAGGAGTTTGTCTTGGCTAAATCCTTCTCCCTCTTTCTCTCCCCTCTCCTGTACCTCTATCAATTTCCTTGTAACTTGACGGAATCTATGTAGCAATCAATAAAGTCATGGACCAACCTGACTGGAAACACTTGATCAATTATTTAAGTAACTCGTCCAGTAGCTCAAGTTTTGTTTCCTTTGCAAATGCTCGAGTTTGGAGAGTAGTTCGTCTATGATTTAGTGTTTGATTTTAGAATCCTTAAAGTCTGTCGTTTTGTCATTCATCGCTCTACTTTTTGTTTGTATCTTATAGCTAAAAATAAATCAGAAAAAGGGGGGGCGGAGGGAGGGGATGTAAGGAAGAAATGGATTGAATGAATTGATATTTGTAGTGTATAATATGAATAACTGAATAAAGAGACGCATAGGTGTGTATAGTCGAAAAAGAGCTACTCAGTTATGATTAGTGACTGTTATATAACAAAAACTTGATTATCCAATCTCACAGGAAAAACTCTTGACAATATTAAAGCGTAACTAGAACAAAAATTGAATGCGACAATGTAGATCACTATTAGACTCCAAAATGAAGAATTGATTTACAAAATAAAATAAAATAACTTTTTTATGTTATAATATTGCAGAATGCAGATAATGTTGTAGACAATGAAAACGTCTGATGTCAGTACATTTATTTATACTGAGCTAGAAATGTAAATAATCGATACATTTATTTTATTTAAACACCAGAAACACTTATCTTGCGTAGACAGTACACTAATCTTGTGTATACAGTACACTTATCTTGTGTAGACAGTGCACTCATGTGGTGTAGACAGTGCACTTATCTTGTGTAGACAGTACACTTATCATACACATTGTCAAATGAACTAAAAATATGGACATGAAAGAAATAATTTGGGGCTCAACTAAAAGAGTTGTCTTTATTGACACAGTGGCTTCATTGAAACGGTGGCTTTATCGAAGCAGTGGCTCTAATGAACAGTGTATCAACAGAAACAGTGTGCTATTGAAACAGTAGTTCTATTGAAACAGCTCTATTGAAACAGTAGCTCTATAGAAACAGGGGCTCTATTGATTACGAAGGGCCCCAAATTGAAAATTTATAGCCTACGGCTTGATCAGGTCTAAATCCTATCCTGTCTTTCCGGCCATGCTGAATATTTTGGACATAAAGAACATTGAACATTGCTGTTGTAATAATAACCCTACTGCCTTTCAAGTTGCATTCACTCGGCGAATAATAGTGGACCTCCCCCCCCCCCCCCAGGTGCTTTTTGACGAAGGTCTGGATTGCACTACTCCAGACGGAGGTCTAATGTTTCTCTACGCTCAACTATAGGATATAAACCCATCACGACGTTTTTCTGGTCAATGTGATAGCGTGACGGGGCCTGGATCCAGGATGTGACGATTCTCCACAGGGCATACAGAGGGCACAGTGCACTTTGAGTTTTCTACTACAAAATAGTTTCATTTGGAGAGCTCTGCGGATAGCGGAAAATTGACCATTGGCCGACCTCATATTGTCCCATGTTAATCCATTGGCAGTTAAACCAAAATGTTCTTTAACGCATTGGAGCAACTTGTCATTACCAAATACTTCCTTAAAATGCGGATTTTTAGTTTAAAAACCCCAGTCAACATTAAATGTTTAATGATTATTTGAAGAAAATTTGCTGAAAGTGCAGACAAACTGACTATATATCAATTATTTATGGTCACGAATAATAAGCATATGTTTCGATTACTTTTTAATACCTGCATGGCAATGTAATATACTTTAATTATATTGTCTCATATATAGTATATTTGTCTCGACCGATTGACCTACTAGAAACATTTTAGACCATAGACCTCAGAGGTTCCGTAAGTTTGTTATTGCCAGAAATAGTAAAGGATATAAGCACTCCACTACTTATGATGCTTCCAATGGCATGAGTCTAAAATAGGATCTGAAACCAGTCAAAGGAACGCGATAGACACAAATATGACAATGATACAAAGGGGCAAAGGGGAATAACAAACAATATATACAAATTTAAAATTAGATAATATTTTGCTTCCTTAGTTTTCTTAGAGCGTTTGATTTCAAACTTAAAATATATTTTTTTTCCAAATATTTTCAAAACATAGCTCACTTTCATATCACAGTCCACTTATATACCACAGCCCACTTTCATATCACAGCGGAGGATGTAGGATCTACCGAACTAATTAGGGCCGGATTTACAAACAGATAACACAAGCTATATCCCACAATAAATATTATTCACTGACCTATAATAGTTGGACTTAAATAGCCCCCAAAAGAACCCCGCTATCTCAAACAGCTTAGAGCCTTTTTTAAGTTTAAAAATGGCGTCGAAAGTGACATATTTATGAGGATTTCATTTTTTTATGACTGCCTAGCGGTATGGGCGTACTGTCTGCGCTCTGGACTGTTTCTAATTTAAACAACGAAAGGAGTTTGTGTTTTCCCTTTTTCGAGATCTTGTTTTCAATGATTTGTGCAGGAAAAAGGACAGTATTTCCAAAATTATTAATTTTGGAATGCAATAATCATATTTAGGATACAAATATTGGACTCATGAAATAATATAAATAATATAAACAGAGGGAAAAAACGCCAAATCGTGTCTTTAAAAAAACATATTTCATGTATTGAATATGTTATAAATAAGGAAGACATTTGGTACACAGCAGACATTATGGAATAAATAAACATTAATAAATAAACATTGAGAAAACTTCTAACTTTCAATTTGTCTTAATAAATACAAGTACACAAACTTTCTTTAACAATTCTCTATGCAGGCCAACCTTAGCGTCTGTATGAGATATGTAAATAGGTTGATACCATAAAAATAAAAAACATTATGACGTGTCATGGTTAACACTAAAAATCATAGTTTACAGTGGGAACATATACATACTGTAGAAATCATAGTTAGTAGAAATCAGTTTGTAATTACTGGAATTATGCTTCATTATGCTTTCAACATACTCAAAAATACTTTAATTTTTACTACGAAATCTTTTTAATAACTAAGATGATTTAAAGATATATTTTCATGAATCCAGAGAGTAGCCTAAATAGCAAAAAAATGATGATGGCTTAAAAAAATCAGTACCAAAAATACAATAAAAAATAATTGCTATCAAAAGCGTAATTACAAAATAATTAAAACGATTTCCACTACAGCATATTTTTCCCCCCAATCTGGCATGACAATAATATAACTTACAAAAGTGTGGCAAAGGTACTGATAAGAAAACAATTATCTTAAAAGTTACAGTTACCTATAAGAAACAAATAGAGAAATAAATTATACAGCAATATATCCTAGAAGAAAACATTTCTAAAACATTCATTTATATACAGTAAAAACTCAGAACTAGCCAGAAAAAGATTCAATCAAATATCCACAAGCATATCTCTTACACTTAAACTACATCTGTAAGACAAACAAGACAAAGTTGTTTGAGGAATGTCAATTCAGTTTTGAGGGAATGTTTCATTTTTTTCTTATTGCACACAAATATAAATAATGTTATTTACATGGCGCCATAGGTATTTTACGTTCCTTATAGACCTACGTCTTGTCCAGTTCATTATATCGATGAGATCATAATGGCGATTAGTAATGACTAAATAGATAAGAAAAATTAGCAAGTTAAGAGGAATTTGGTAAAAATGTTTGAAATTTCAAGCATTAGATATTTGTGCCCTAAAACCGTGATAAAGACTTTCATTTAAGACACACTTTACTCTATAGGACAGTGTCATTGCCAATTTTATGACATCAAAATCAGAGTAGAAAGCGGTCCGCCTTAAATAAGAAGACCACAGCGTTTCAAAATGAAGATAAATTGTACCTGCATTGGGCGATATATATATATATATATATATATATATATATGTTTATATATATATATATATATATATATTATCGCCTCCCTTATCCAGGGAGGAGGTCTAGCTGAGCGGTGTAGTGTTTCCTATGTTCTGTTTAGCGATTATTTCTTCTGGCGTCTACACCACACTTCATTCTCATAGTGAAAAGAGCGCAAGTCAAAGTAAAGAAAGTAGAGATGGGACGTATAGAGCGCACTGGTCATCTTAGAGACAAAAAACATAGGTCAAGTGATGTCAGGCAAAGAGAGACACTACTTTACATATTTCAATTATTGTTTATAGGGAATTGAGCATACGATATGACATATAACTTAATATTATATCACATCCCAACTTCAACTGTCTTTTACAACCAAAATTTAGTTGCACAATACGGAATACATGATTTAGGCACTTCAGAGCGTGCAAATATCCGAAAGTTATAGGTCCATCATCCATCCATTTAGAGCCTTAATCATTTGTTGTATTGCAGACATAGGTTTAGTACTTCTTTTTTATCATCCAGCAGCCTGGGCGTGCGGTATGCGCGTTGGACTATCGTTCGGTCGTCTCAATGGTCCCAGGTTCATACCCTGTCCGCTGCCATCCCCTGCCCTTCTGAGGGAGTTTAGTGTTAGGAAGCAACATTCGAAACATGTCTAACAAAGAAAGTCAATGGAAACAAACAAGCAAGGCATCTTCCTCGTACGATAACATAATACTGACATCCTCGTAAATGTATAGCATTGGGATTGTGTCAAAAACTGAGTCATAGATTGCAAGGATTACAACAACAAAATCAACAACAATAAATATATGGAATAGAATATACATTTAAAAACATGTTATTGGTCAAAATAACAACAAAATTGTCTTTCTTAATTAGTCGAAATCTCTATTTACCAGTTGAACTGTCATTGCAGAGTCCAGTATTAAGTTATGTATCAATCGTAATAAATATAAATTGAATACTATTTGTTGGAATTAACGAAGAAGACTATGCGCCCTTAGAAAGATGTTTAGTAAGAAAGTATTGATATACATGGCCCGAAACCAAAACAAAGAAAAATGACTAATTTCATTATAAGTTGTTTATCTCATTATGTAAGTTACTATAGACAAACATGAAGTTAAAAGGTATTTACATCAAATAAAAATCCCAAGGAAACTCCTGCCTTTCAGTGAGACTTCACCGTTCACAATAATGAGATCTCTCAATGTCCACAGCGGCTAGATCTATACACGAAGCAGCGTTTCATAGCATTTTAATACTGTAGGAGACAAGGACATTGGGAATATCCGAATATAAATTTGCACTCTAAAATACTGTCAACAGGATTCTGAACGTTGAAAAACAGAACAACACTTAGTGGTAATGATCGAGCCACAAAAATCGTTTATCATCAAGAAGAGTTGCTGTTTCTTGATTGCATTCCGAGTAGAAGTTTTGGAGTAGCCTTCTCGTCTCCGGCAAGACGACGCCATTTTTGTCAGCTGTCACGTGACGTCTCGTCTGGTTTAGAATATCCTGCATGATACTCTGGGATAGTGGCGCTGAAAAAAAACAACAAAGAGCATGTTCAAATCAGACGAATGAAAAACAATACAGGGGCACATTTTGCATTGGTAAAAAAAATTAAAAAATTTAAGATTCATACTAAACTAACTGTGGCAAATTACATGCTAATATTGCTACAAAAAGTATGAAAAGTGTACCCCATTAGTACTAAAATTTGAAAAGAAGTAAAATATGTAAAGTACGGGCAAGGTGACCACAAAGAAACTAATGTGTTCAAATATAATGTCATTAGTGTTAACTTTAATACTGACATAACAGAAAAAAAATTCAAACCTTTGTATGATGATCTCTGGTTATATTTTGTGACACCTCTTCCTCTCATAAGAACCAGCATCATAATAAAACTTAGCTACTTGTTATAGAGTGCTTCTTTTTCCAGGAACTGACTTTACACTTCAGCAATCAGCCAACAGCTCTTATGTATATATATATATATATATATATATATATATATATATATTATAAAAATAAAATGATCACTCACGTAATTCCAAGAACTTGAATACACCTGACAGTGTGGTTTCCATATCAGATGTGTATTCTGTGGTTCTTATGATGTGGAATGTATCTCTAGGGAAAACTTGCAACCACTCTCTCAGAAACACAGAATAACAGCTCAGATGTATCCTAACCTGGGGATGCAATTGAAATAGATCTTGAGTTGTTTTTTTAACTCATGTCAATTAAAAATTATATAGTTAAGTTGCTGTGTATTTAAAAAATCTATGGAATTTTTTGAAATTTTATTTTGTTAAATGACTTCCTAGCACATATTCTCTCTCTCTCTGTTAATCATTTAAATCACTTAAAAAGTAAAAAGAATGTTAAAAAAAGATGTTTGCCCTTTTTATATTTTAAAACCATGTTTCTCCAGAGTAAAACTTTGTAAACGTAATACAGAGACGTCTTGCGGGACATGAACTTACTAGAAATTGATCATACAGTAATACAGAGATGTCACTGCATGATATGAACTTGCTGGAAGTTTATCAAACAGTAATATAAAGACGTCACTGCGGGATATGAACTTATTAGAAATTTACCAAACAGTAATACAAAGACTTCATGAACCTACTGGAAGTTTATCATACAAATCAGCGTCATAGAAACAGAACCTTTTGGAATGGTTAGAAAGACATACTTCCATCATCTCAATAGCCTGAACAACATGCCTGTGGAAATCTATGGGATCTTTGCCGTATTTCAAGAAAACGTAGTCAGAATAAAGTCTGGAAAAAGAGAAACAAATTATGGCGGGATAAGATTAAGAAAATTTGAACATAAATTTCATTTTATATCATTAAAATAAATATATAAACAACAACAACAACAAAAAACATTGGTTTCCACCCAAACCAAGGACGGGTTGAAATAAAAAACTATTTCGAAACCAAATTTTATTTTTTAAAAATAAATTTTTTAAGTGTCAAACCCGAGCTAGGACAAATTAGTAATTATTCCTCCTCTTCTCTAGCGCTATTAGAGCATGGAATGGGTTGCCTGAGCTAGCCAGGAAAACCAGTGACTTGGCAGAAATGTGGCCATTGGTTAATATGCATGACTAAATGCATGACGCGTAGGACGTAATCATCTTTTTTGAAATAACGTCTGTATTATATAAGATAGGATAATACATAATCATTTTTTTTTTCTGGATGTATGAACTTTCTGTAAAAATGTTCCAATATCGAACTATCAATGTCCTATAAGCTTTGCACACGGAAAAAGTGCTCTTGAAAATGTTTGGATGGATTACTGCAATGACTTGATTTCAAATCCACAATATGCAATGAGTTTCAGCACATACAGAAAACATTCCGCATCATGTCTACTTTTTTTGTTTGTCTATTTTTATACATTTTTGTAACATTGATGTTCCCTTTCAAACCTGTAACTCCTGGTAAATGCTGCCCAATCGATCACTTATTGGAGAACATCTTTCACCTCTATCACACTCTTAACAAGACGTCCAGATACAAAAATATAGTGCAGGTATTAGAATAAAAGATGACATTGTTATTGCATCAAGAAAGTGCAACTGGGTAGTCTACCTTTCTATGGGCTCTCTTAGCTGGATTATAAGCTTTAGAGGTTTTTTATGCAAGTACTTTAAGAAGTGGGGTGTCAATATTTTGGGTTCTGGCAAACCTTCGTTCTGGGGAATCATTGTCCAGCCTCTGAAGTCCCACATGTCCATCGGAGACGCATCACCTGGTGGAGACAGATAACTTATGTATCATTAGCATAAATCTGACTTCTCGTGTAATCTAGGTAGAGGCAATGGAAGCAATATCGTTCAACAGAGAGAATGAAGAACTCTTATAATTTTAATTTAAGCGTTGTAAAGAGATCGCAATAAAAACAAACTGCTTACTGGACCAAAAATAAATTACATAAGATTTATTTAAGAAAAAAAAACACGTAGCATTTTGGCACTTCATTAGCCGGGTTTCGACCCTGGAATAGATGGTTTCAAGCCACAGTATGTACTGTGTTTATTGCAAGCTTGTTCTATTAGGAAACTGAATAACAAGTAAAAATCCTTTTTAAAAAAAAACCAACTTATCTAAAGGGGAAGAACTCCGTCCTTAAAACTATACTTAATAATGTACAAGTTATTTCCTTATTCGGTGTCAAACAAAATAATTAATTACCACTCATAAAAATTAATTGAGTTAGGTATAAAAAATAATTGTATAAGCTATCAACTTGATCGAAGAATACGTGAGGGAGAAACAGCGTTAACAATTATTTAAGGGGACAAAACCCAATAAATTTAGCTATATCTGTGAATACTGAAGTATTATTTTCCTTTGCTGGTATCAAACAAAAAAATTAGTAATCAGAAATTAATTGGTTACTTTTTTTAATAGATTCATGTCTTATCTACTGTTGTCATTTATCCTTCACAAGTAACCCTCAACTTTCTAAGCTTATCACATTTCTCAACTAGTCATGTATGCCCTTCTCAACTAAATTGTATGCATTTTTCAACTAGTCATGTTTGTCCTTTTCAACTAGTCATGTATGCCCTTTTCAACTAGTCATGTATGCACTTTTCAACTAGTCATAATAGCCCTTTCAACTAGTCATGTATGCCCTTCTCACCTAGTCATGTTTGCCTTTCTCAACTAGTTATATTTGTCCTTTTAAACTAGTCCTGTATGCCCTTCTTAACTAGTCATAATTGCCCTTCTCAACTAGTCATAATTGCCCTTCTTAACTAGTTATAAGTCCTTCTCAATTTGTCATGATAGCCTTTCTCAACTAGTCATAATAGCCATTCTCAAGTAGTCATGATTGCCTTTCTCAACTGGTCATGTTTGCCCTTTTTAATCAGCCCCGTTCCTTTTTAAAAAATTTTAACAAATTTATAGCTAAATGGTTACACAAAATTCCCACAAAAAACAGGCCAGGATTCAAAGCTCGCATTCATGTGCTATTGAACTTCACTAGCTGAAGTCTTTGTCAGACGTTAGACGATATGGTCTCTAGCTTTGATTTACTTGCAACTACACTCGTCTGGTTCTTCTCCTCTATTAAGTTCGCTGTTTGCTCGAACATGTCCAGGTAGGAGTCTAATGAGGTCTTTGCATTTCCCTTGCCTTTGTTCTTTATGCCTAAGGAAAAAAGAAAATTATCTTACACATTTCAGACTGTTTTTTTTTTTTATTTTGTCTTTAAAGAATTTTTCAAATTATTTTCTAGGTTTTTTTCCCCTGTCACTTTCTTAAGAACTTGAATAACTAATTAGCTTTAATTTGTTTTAAAAGAAAGAAAAATCCCTATTTCAGACTTCTGCATCCATGGGTCAGATGCTGTGAAGGTAAATTCAAATTATAACAAATTCATAAATCCATTAGGCTCAGTTAATGTCAACGATGCTTAAGCCGAAAAGTGTCTATCATGGTCTCTTAAACAAAGAAGTCTACCACTTTTTACAAATAAGAAAATTTTTAACACCAGACTCAGAGAGATGTAGTTCAATTGCATAGGTTAGAAACTTCATCTAAAGGGCTAACAATATATCCGTTATTGTTTTGAATAACAATGTTTAAAAAATCCGTGCAGTGGAGCCCAATAAACGTGACCAACTATGTTACTTCCTTTCGATAGCTTCTGAGATGAATTAAAGTCTAATGTAGAGCTTTAAAAGTCTATTGCAGAGCTTTAAACGTCTAATGCAGAGCTTTAAACGTCTAATGCAAAGCTTTAAACGTCTAATGCAAAGCTTTAAACGTCTAATGCAGAGCTTTAAAGTCTATTGCAGAGCTTTAAAGTCTAATGCAGAGCTTTAAAAGTCTAATGCAGAGCTTTAAAAGTCTAACGCAGAGCTTTAAAAGTCTAACGCAGAGCTTTAAAAGTCTAACGCAGAGCTTTAAAAGTCTAACGCAGAGCTTTAAAAGTCTAACGCAGAGCTTTAAAAGTCTAACGCAGAGCTTTAAAAGTCTAACGCAGAGCTTTAAAAGTCTAACGCAGAGCTTTAAAAGTCTAACGCAGAGCTTTAAAAGTCTAACGCAGAGCTTTAAAAGTCTAACGCAGAGCTTTAAAAGTCTAACGCAGAGCTTTAAAAGTCTAACGCAGAGCTTTAAAAGTCTAACGCAGAGCTTTAAAAGTCTAACGCAGAGCTTTAAAAGTCTAACGCAGAGCTTTAAAAGTCTAACGCAGAGCTTTAAAAGTCTATTGCAGAGCTTTAAAAGTCTATTGCAGAGCTTTAAAAGTCTAACGCAGAGCTTTAAAAGTCTAACGCAGAGCTTTAAAAGTCTAACGCAGAGCTTTAAAAGTCTAACGCAGAGCTTTAAAAGTCTAACGCAGAGCTTTAAAAGTCTAACGCAGAGCTTTAAAAGTCTAACGCAGAGCTTTAAAAGTCTATTGCAGAGCTTTAAAAGTCTATTGCAGAGCTTTAAAAGTCTATTGCAGAGCTTTAAAAGTCTATTGGTAACCTTTAAAGTCTAATGCAGAGCTTTAAAAGTCTAATGCAGAGCTTTAAAAGTCTAATGCAGAGCTTTAAAAGTCTAATGCAGAGCTTTAAAAGTCTAATGCAGAGCTTTAAAAGTCTATTGCAGAGCTTTAAAAGTCTATTGCAGAGCTTTAAAAGTCTATTGCAGAGCTTTAAAAGTCTATTGCAGAGCTTTAAAAGTCTAATGCAGAGCTTTAAAAGTCTAATGCAGAGCTTTAAAAGTCTAATGCAGAGCTTTAAAAGTCTAATGCAGAGCTTTAAAAGTCTAATGCAGAGCTTTAAAAGTCTAATGCAGAGCTTTAAAAGTCTATTGCAGAGCTTTAAAAGTCTATTGCAGAGCTTTAAAAGTCTATTGCAGAGCTTTAAAAGTCTAACGCAGAGCTTTAAAAGTCTAACGCAGAGCTTTAAAAGTCTAACGCAGAGCTTTAAAAGTCTAACGCAGAGCTTTAAAAGTCTAACGCAGAGCTTTAAAAGTCTATTGCAGAGCTTTAAAAGTCTATTGCAGAGCTTTAAAAGTCTAACGCAGAGCTTTAAAAGTCTAACGCAGAGCTTTAAAAGTCTATTGCAGAGCTTTAAAAGTCTATTGCAGAGCTGTAAAAGTCTATTGCAGAGCTTTAAAAGTCTAACGCAGAGCTTTAAAAGTCTAACGCAGAGCTTTAAAAGTCTAACGCAGAGCTTTAAAAGTCTAACGCAGAGCTTTAAAAGTCTAACGCAGAGCTTTAAAAGTCTAACGCAGAGCTTTAAAAGTCTAACGCAGAGCTTTAAAAGTCTAACGCAGAGCTTTAAAAGTCTAACGCAGAGCTTTAAAAGTCTATTGCAGAGCTTTAAAAGTCTATTGCAGAGCTGTAAAAGTCTATTGCAGAGCTTTAAAAGTCTATTGCAGAGCTTTAAAAGTCTATTGCAGAGCTTTAAAAGTCTATTGCAGAGCTTTAAAAGTCTATTGCAGAGCTTTAAAAGTCTATTGCAGAGCTTTAAAAGTCTAACGCAGAGCTTTAAAAGTCTAACGCAGAGCTTTAAAAGTCTAACGCAGAGCTTTAAAAGTCTATTGCAGAGCTTTAAAAGTCTATTGTAGAGCTTTAAAAGTCTATTGCAGAGCTTTAAAAGTCTATTGCAGAGCTTTAAAAGCAGAGTTTTTCTTGGGGGACAAAAGTGTAACGAAGTACTAAAATCGCGTAGGCAACATCTGTCCTTTCAACCTACGGTCAGGTAACTGTTCATAGCAGACATTGAGAGTGGAAGACTGAAGAAGCTATACGTTGTTCATTTCTGCTGTGCTTGCTTCCCTTTCGTGCCAGTGCACCTCGCTTGCTTCCCTTTCGTGCCAGTGCACCTTGCTTGCTTCCTTTTCGTGCCAGTGCACCTCGCTTGCTTCCCTTTTGTGCCAGTGCACTTTGCTTGCTTCCCTTTCGTGCCAGTGCACCTTGCTTGATTCCCTTTCGTGCCAGTGCACCTGCGATGTAGTTTAGATTTAAACTACTAAGTTATATAAAAGTTGATTGCTGAAATAGTTCGAATAGATGATGATCCGTTCATAGATAACTTGACCGCAACGCAAATGTTAAGTCAACCCTAAACTTTACTCCGACTTTAGTTAAACAATACCTACTTTTAACTCTCTGCCTACTAAAAACCAAAAATTCTATATATACTCAATGCCTACTATAAGCAAAATACATATTATGAACTGTTACACTGTAGGACCACTATAAACTTAATGTATGTTATAAACTGTATTCATATTTTAAACCTAGTACTTTATATATACTCTATGTCCACTGTATTCCTAGCGTCCATTATAAACTGTACATCTATAAACCTTATTACTATTATAAACTGTATTTCTATTTAAAACTAAGTATACTATAAATCTAATGTCTGTAATAAATCGAATGCCTTTTATAAACTGTAAAGTAATGTTCTCCTTTTACACCTTGTGATCAATGTGACTGAAGATGGCCCACGGTTAACGAGGATGTCATGTGGCCAGCACAACGATCAACCGCAGTTAAATTTTCCTAACTAATGTCAGATGACCATTAAAGCTGAGTGGACTCGGAGGCGCCCTGCCCTAAAGATCCCTAAATTAAAAATTCCAGTCTTCAACAAGATTCTATCCCTGTTCGAAAGCCAATTGCTCTACTATTCAGCCACCGCGTCTCCAAACTGTATGCCTAATATAATCCTAGTGCCTGTATGCCTACTTTAAATTTAATGTCCATTTAAACTGTTTGCGTACTATAAACATAATACATATTTTGAACTTTAAACCTACTGCATGCTTACCGTATCGATTCCAACACCAATACTGGGATTCTTTTTCCATTACGCCGGAGTTCCCGTACACAAGAGGATGCTTGACCAACCGACTGTGGAGATCTGTGGACCCGCTCTTGTCTATGCCTATGATATAGAAATATGGCAAGCACCGAAGTTTTCTTTTCTTCATCAAGACCACGTCATAAAAACAGGGATTTTTCAAGTGCGGTAGGAACTGTGGCAAAACCTAGACCCCCAGAAAGAGAAATATTAAATTAATTTTATATAATTATTTGTACCCATATATCAAGACTGTAAAACATGTTTTTATTTAAGGTTTGAGAACTATTGGGACAGTTTTTTGAAAGAGGTGAGAGTCTTTCTAGAAAATACAAGAACATAATAGACTTCTTCAGAAGACACTTTCAAAGACTCACCACCATTCCACTTCTGATGGCGTGGACTGTACACTCTCGCGCAGCAGAAGATTTTGAAACAGAACTCTGCCTGGTCGTGTGGTATGCGTAAAGGATAGCCAAACGATAGCCTGAGTTCGAACTCTGTCCTCTGTCATTAACTGTCGTTCTGTATGAGGTTTGGGTTTGGATGAAATAGTCTTTACTTCTGATTCAGATGGCCAAATGGTTCGAGGCAAGCACGCCCCTTTTATGAACCACGTGACCCGAGAAAGGTTTTTATCTCGTGGCCAGGATGAGAAATTGGCTCTTCATTTCTGAAGAAATGTCTAAAACTTAAAAGAGCTTATTAAAAGAATAGCTTCATGGTGCAATAAGTAGATGGTTTCTTTGTACAATAAGTACATGGCGTCTTTGTACAACAAGTAGATGGTTTCTTTGTGCAATAAGTACATGACGTCTTTGTACAACAAGTAGATGGCTTCTCTGTACAATACGTAGATAGCGTCTTTGTACAATAAGTAGATATGGCTTCTCTGTACAATACGTAGATAGCGTCTTTGTACAATAAGTAGATATGGCTTCTCTGTACAATATGTAGATAGCGTCTTTGTACAATAAGTAGATATGGCTTCTCTGTACAATATGTAGATAGCGTCTTTGTACAATAAGTAGATATGGCTTCTCTGTACAATAAGTAGATGGCTTCTTTGTACAATAATATATATGGGTATGAATCATGCAGTGGAATATTTACCGCATGGATTGTTATTAATGAAACTTACTTACAATACAAAATATATCTTCAACTCTGCTGTATTTCGATGCTACTCGGTCAATACAATGAAATCCTGAAACGAATCAGATTTTAAAGGTATTCATTTTGTATTCGTAATCAAGTAACATAATCTAAATATAATATATATATATACATTTCAAAGTTCTGATGCAATTTAATTTCTAAATCAACTATGCAAGCAGTTTTTTTTATAAGAATACACCATTTTTATAACTGTTCATTATTAATAGTAAAAAACACAGGTGGCTATTTAGTAAGGGAGATGAATATTTACATTATTTGTAACACATTTATGCAAATGGTTTTAGTTTTTTGGTCAAAAATGCATATAAGTGAAACATAATTTAAAACAACAATTAATAAGTAGTTTTTCATATTATCGCGTGGACTGCAGGTGCAGTCGCATCATTAAGCACCAAACTAAGGTTTTTTTTTTGTTTGTTTTTTTTTACGAAAGTTTTTTTTAATGAAGCTTTGACTAAGAGATTGACTCTATACAAAACAATTAGATCAATATCACTATATGAAATCAGTTAGGCCACGTTCACACCTAACTTCACCTTCACTTTCACCTATCCCTTGGTCTGCTGGACCGTTGAGGCACCACTCAAGATCTGTCAACCTTTTTTCTCCATTCTTCTCTGTCATTTGCCTTTGGTAGAATTTTATTGTTATTCTTTCTGAAAATATTGAAACATGCCTTTTTACCTGCTAGGGTGGAACACTTCGGGGGCCGATTTTGAGTTTGTGTTTGCACACAAAATGTCTTTGTGACTTTGTTTTTAAATATATTTTTAAGCTTATTCCCTTTTTTTTTACCCCTAAAATGGGAACTAGCCGAGTGAATGCGTGTGTACAAAGTTTATAAAATCCAAATGAAATCAATAATTCTTTGATGAGTAACTCGCCATTGTGGACCCTTGAAACTGAAATAATAAAACAAATTTAGATTTTCACTTTTTTTTTTTCGAAGTAACTAGATATATTTAAAGGCCTACTTAATTTTGTGGGGGAGTCGCAAAGAGAGAGAGAGAGAGAGAGAGAGGCATTGAGAGAAAATGTGAGGGAGAGAGTGATAGAAGAAAGGAAGGAGAAAGAGAGAGAGAGAGAGAAAGAGAGAGAAAACAAGAGAGAGAGAGTAGAGCGACGGGGGGAAAGAAAACAAAGTGGTGGTAAAAGAGACAGAGAGAGAGACAGAGAGAAACAGAGAGAGAGAGAAACAGAGAGAGAGAGAAACAGAGAGAGAGAGAAACAGAGAGAGAGACAGAGAGAGAGAGAAAGAGCGGTCCGTTCAACCACTTAGTAATAGATCCTAAAATTCACAATGTGGGGTTTCAAAAGTACCAGAGAGGAGACGCGCCAATGTCGTGTCTGAACAAAGGAAGCAACTCTTAACTACAAAAAATTTGCTTAATGAGCGGGGAGGAGGGGGGAGGGTCAAATATTGCGTCACAAACAAATCATTTAAAATCACATCTGGTACATGGGCCACAATTTGTTTTCGTATTCAATGTATAGCACACCAAACAAGGTGAAGTACGTGACTTATGTAACACTGTAACTACATCAATAGAGTCAATGGCGTACAGAACTGCCTTAGTTTTACTGAACCATGTTAGCTTAGGTTTTGTGATACATGGATCTATAGCACGTCTGATACAGGGGGATTTCTTATTCTATATTTGTTAATAGGTTCACATATGGTCAGGTCATAGTGGGACAGAAGTCTCTCATTGTGAGCCCAATTATACTCTTGAAGTCTTATCCAATCCTTTTGGGGGGTTTCTCCCCCTAAAGTTGGAACATTGAACAGTTTAGAGATGTATAATTCAAACGTAAAACTTACTTTTTTTTTAAGGGGGGGGGGGGCTAGTGGCTGAGTGATTAGGGGGGGGGGGACTTAGTGGCTAAGGTGATAGGGCGCTTGGCTTTCGAACCGATGGGTTTCGAGTTGGAAATCGTGTGAAGACTGAATTCTAATTGTGATTGTAATCGTAGTGGAAGGGAAGGTGGTTGGTCGTTGTATTGTCCACATGTCATCTTTGTTAACCGTCGGCAATAGAAACATGGGCTTTACATCATCAGCCCCATAGAACGCAAGGTCTGAAAAGGACAACCTTTTTTTCCCCTCTATTTTGATGCCTCTCCCCTACCCCACCAGTGATACGCATGTATTAGACAAGAGTTTCTATCGCAAAATCCTGATAATTGTTTTTCTGTCAGATTGATTGTAATTATGTAAGAAGTAACTGCAATGTCCTTAATGCTCGAGAATCATTTGAAAGGTTCTCCAATGTTGAAGTCCAATGGAATGAGCTCAACATCTACACAGCCTGGATTATTAGTTAATCTGCCATTATAATGCATCATGGTCGTGTGATGATTTGGGAAAAAAATTTTTTGAACGAATTCAAATACAAAACGTTAAGCAGAGTGTCTCGAGACTTGAACAATTAAAAGAAATGGAATGAAAAAAAAAAACAAAAAAAAACTCATTACAACTGTTGATGTAGATTATTGTACATCTTATCCAACCAAAGCCTAAGGGAAACAACTCAGCAAACACAAATAGCTATTACCAGTATTGCACCCCACTAGCAGATACATGAAATTCCTCATCTGTACATTTGTATCTCCTCAACAGAATAAGAATACATTATTGGAAAGACAATGTAATTCGACAATAACTAAATCTAGAACATAATGAGTAAATACAATTTTTGTTTGTTGTAAAATGTTTGTAAAATGTTTTACATGTTTCGGATGTTCCTTCAGAGTTGAAGATAATTACTTCCTAGTCCAAACCTCCCGCAAGACGACGGGGATGGGAGCGGGAAGGGTTTGCACCCGGGACCATCGATAAATCTGAACGACAGTCCAGCGCGCAAACCACACGACCAGGCAGCCATCCTTAATTTTTCTTACTCTACAAGATGTAACCATTAATCACAACACGCTATGAATGTTAATTAATCACTACATTTAATGCCCTAAACCTTTTAATGAACTTCATTAGATTCATGCGATGGAAAACAAACGGACGAGAAGTGACACGCCCAGAAAAGTGCCGATTTTTCATGTCTCCTTTTGTCTATTGTCTCCCTTGACCGGATATTTTTTAGTTCTTGCTAAATATTTTTTCATTATTAAATGATACATTTAGATTATGATAAAGTGTAACGAATACAATGAATAATAAGAGTCAATAGCTATTATATGATCTAGACAACCTGAAATAAGAGTCAATAGCTATTATATGATATAGACAACCTGAAATAAGAGTCAATAGCTATTATATGATATAGACAACCCAAAATAAGAGTCAATTGCTTTTATATGATATAGACAACCCAAAATAAGAGTCAATAGCTATTATATGATATAGACAACCTGAAATAAGAGTCAATAGCTATTATATGATATAGACAACCCGAAATCTCCATGTTTCTTGATGAAAAAAACAACAGAAAATTGAATAATATCATCATTTCTATTATGATAAGTCACGCAGAGCGACGCAACAGTTCTAGACACACCCGGTAAAGAGTGGCTTTATTTAGTTGAGAATAACTTCAACATTTATTGTTTCAATACACACACAGGCTCACATTAGACACACAGAAACAGAGACAGTGACAAAGAGACACACATATACAAACATATCCACACACATGCACACATATATAGACACAGAGAGACACATGCATACACGGAGACTCATACAGAGACACACATGGAGACACACAGAAGCAGTCACATTTAATTGATTTGCTTTGTTGTCTCCCCTCACAACTATTTATCCCCCGTTGCTTCGCCGTTTCCCTTCCCTCCCACCACGCTTTTCTGAACAAGAGACATTTTAGCCTTTTTTTTCTGTGTGTGTTCATTTCCTTAGCACTTTAAAGGAAATTATTTTTAAACATTAATGTAAAAGAAAAATTGTTAACTACACCTGAGCATTCGAAGGTAAAATATCAAATCCATAATGCAGTGTGTAAGAGTAATTCAAAATTAACCTAGATATTTTTGCAAGGCTTTTATCAACTCTGTTTGTCTGGTACAAATCTTTGTAAACTTTACTTACCCCACTCCCTAATTCTCGGATCAAGTTGAAAACTTTGCACATTGTCCCTAACAAAACATGATTCGATTAAAACAAATATTAATTAACTAGTGGTCTACAAGATATAGTTTGATATTGATTAAGGAAAAATAAATCTTGCAGCATTGATAGATATGGCTATAAGTGTACAGTTCTTTTCCTTATATAAGCGTTGTTTTTTTTTAGTATTTTTTTAATTATTTTCCTTTTTCTATTCATAGTGTAAATAAAAGTTTGATATCTCGTTGATGTAATAATGAGAAAAAAAACGTTATCGGGGAGGGGTGGGTATCAAGATTTTACTTTAATGAATTATTTTAAAAGCGTAAAGAAAGTTAGAAATGTATCCAGCGCTCTTTGCGGATTAAATCAGTTTCCCAGGGCACTGCATCGTTTAATTAACAAACTGGGAAGTAGGAATTCCGAGATAAAAAGAAATCCCTTTAGATAAAATAAAAGAAAACCGTGTTTCAGGGACCAACACATTGTACTTTAAAAGCTGAAGATGTCGATAAATCGAAGCCTCGAATTGAAAACTAAGGATTGTATGTCACTGCTCCTTAACCGATTTTTGGGTTTCCCGTCCGTTTAATGGGGGTAATCAAAAGGTCAGTAACGATTAGAGGACTTTGGGATGTTAGCGAGGACAGAACATTGGGTTACCTTCGCTTTCAAGGTCATCTTCTGTGAAAGCCATTCGTGAAAATTTGTGCATGCCATTGTTAAAGTACGCATTGAACCAGGTGAATTGCATAAAAACAAAGGTCATGGTGAGGCTCCCACACAATAAAAAAACTTTCTTGGAATATCTGAAAGAAAATAAAAAAATGGTTCAAATAATATTTAAACAAATTCAATTAGATAATAAATGAGAGCTAGGACACGTTTTTTTCTTGGCATTTTTAGACACATTATATTTAAGACATTATATTTAAGACATTATATTTAAGACATTATATTTAAGACATTATATTTAAGACATTATATTTAAGACATTATATTTAAGACATTATATTTAAGACATTATATTTAAGACATTAAATTTAAGACATTATATTTAAGACATTATATTTAAGACATTATATTCAAGATATTATATTTAAGACATTATATTTAAGACATTATATTCAAGAAATTATATTTAATTAACTCTTTGATAGTGGCTACATTCATTTATTCATTCTTTGATGGTGGCTACATTTATTTATTCATTCTTTGATAGTGGCTACATTAATTCATTCTTTCTTTCATTGTGGCTACATTCATTCATTCTTTCAAATTACATTCATTCATTCATTCTTTCAAAGTAGCTACATTCATTCATTCATTCTTTCAAAGTGACTACATTCATTCATTCATTCTTTCAAAGTAGCTACATTCATTCATTTATTCTTTCAAAGTGGCTACATTCGTTCATTCATTCTTTCGTATTGGCTACATTCATTCATTCTTTTATAATGGCTGTATTCATTTATTCATTCAGCGCCTCTGCTTTGTTGTCTTACTCACATAAAATAAGGATTAATGATGAATAATCTGTGCTATAAAAGAGAGAGAGGGTGGGGGCTTGTGCTTTTATTCTAAAGGGTGCTTAGTAAAGAGTTATAGATTCTGAATTATTTATGTTCTCATTGGCAGAAAAAGAAGTCTTGTAACACGTAGCCCAGCGTTTCACAACTGGATGAAAAGTGTCTCCAGATGTTACAGAACAGAAATAAGCTCTGAATTAGCTTTAAATCATTTCCAAAGATTAGAATAAGTTACACACAGTTGTGTGATAAATCAAAGTCTACTTGGAAATGAAGATTTAATCAATGGCCAGAACATTTTTGGTTGACCATATTGACTACTGGTGTAGAAAACACTGTTGTTCCTTTACACCAGGTTGAGAAGCCCTGGACTCGGTGAGTATAATGGATAACGAAAGGTAGCGTCTCTATGAAGTGTGTGTCACGTGCAAGTGACGGCGAGGGACAACTGGCTGACGTTTTGACTTGATGTAGCGTGAATCTAGATCTACTTGGGAGTGTCAGTTCTAGTTGGGGAATCTGTCAAAATGATGGGTTGATAATAACGCCATTTTATGAATAATGAAAAGAAAAACTGTATGGCATGAAGACGAGTTACTCAAAGGTTAATAAAAGTTGACTGTTCTGCTTGCCACTGTGTCTGACATTAAATATGTCATTGAGGGATGTAGGTCTACTATTTTCTTTTCAATTTCATTTTCTATTTGCCTATTTGAAATAGACTGAAAACTACTAAAAACACGAGCGTTTTGTCCGATGCCAAAGTTAAACCAGGTTTCAATGTAGGTTTTATCTTCAGAAACCAAAATAGTCTACTTACGTATAGAACTACTTGATCTAGAAATCATTGCGCAGTGCAACATGTAATACAATCGACTCAATTTTTAAGACCGAGATTAGATGGTTTATTCGACCCCATCCTAAAGTTAGAGATCACTGATTTAGGAATAGCTAATTGATCTCATCCAATGTTACGGGTCTTTAATGTATGACTAGTGGCTGCAGCCTATTTGGACTAGCCAAGCCATTGGGCTCGAGACAAAATACATCTTCTCAAGACAATCGTCATTCCAACTGCAACATATACATGTGAGACATAGAAGTCATCTGTCAAAATTGAGAAAAAACTAAATGCGGCTCAACAAAATTGGCTGAGACGGATTTTGGGAGTCAATTACACAAATCGGGTCTCAATCAAGGAAGTCCTAGGGCGAACTGGGAGTCGAACACTTAGTGAGGTTGTGACAGAGCGTCGCATGAGGTTTGCGGAACATGTTCTACGACGAAATGAGCTACGCATACCAAGAGTAGCGATGACATGGAGGCCAAAACGAGGAAAGCGCAAACAGGGACGTCCTCGTATTACTTGGCGCCACACCTTCATGGAAAAACAGTGGACATCAGGTGGGAGGAGGCTTCAGACATTGACAATGACAGATCTTTATTGAGACAGCATGCCGCCCAATGAGCCAAACGGCGCGGGAGGACCCAAGTCTAAGTAAGTAAGTCTTCCCCCACCCTGGCTACGCCACTGTCTTCTACAGTGCTCATCTAATAGTTCTTGATGAGCCTGAACTTTTATTATACGATGTAAGCAAATCGGCACATGAATTTAACAAACAAAAGTCCGATCCTGTTTACAAACAAACTAAAATTATGTATGGAAGTTTTGTCATTCAAATAATATTTCCGTTGAATACAGTAATACACATTTATTTTTATTTTTTGTTTGTATATGTAATCATTTTTTGTGTGCTTAATTTTTTATCGGAACTGTCGAAGTCTCTGCATTGCAATTGATTTGCTTATGCTTGGGTTAGGGTTCTAAGTAAAAAGAAAAACTTTTCATTAGCTCATTAGCATCTCCAGTTGAGAAGAACGGTGAATGAAAGAGGCACAAGATGTATCAAGAATATAAATACCATTTAGATATATACGTGCTGAATAGATTGTGGGGGAATATCCTGGCATAATCACGTGCACTCTATTTACTATCAAAACAATTTAAAAATATGTTAGACATGGGTTTATTTTCTATCAAAACATAATGTCGTAAAGACTGGTTGGACATGGGTTTATTTTCTATCAAAACGTAATGTCGTAAAGACAGGTTGGACAGGGGTTTATTTTTTATCAAAATTTAATGTCGTAGAGACCGGTTGGACATGGGCTTATTTTTTATCAAAATGTAATGTCGTAAGGACAGTTGGACATGGGTTTATTTTCTATCAAAACGTAATGTCGTAAAGACTGGTTGGACAGGGGTTTATTTTCTATCAAAATTTAATGTTGTAGAGACCGGTTGGACATGGGCTTATTTTTTATCAAAATGTAATGTCGTAAGGACAGTTGGACATGGGCTTATTTTCTATCAAAATGTAATGTTGTAAAGACTGGTTGGGCATGGGCTTATTTTCTATCAAAATGTAATGCTGTAAAGACCAGTTTGACATAGGTTTATTTACTATCGAAGCATAATGTCGTAAAGACCGGTTGGACATGGTTTTATTTACTATCGAAGCATAATGTAAAGACCGGTTGGACATTGGTTTTTTATCAAAATGTAATGCCGTAAGGACAGTTGGACATGGGCTTATTTTCTATCAAAATGTAATGTTGTAAAGACTGGTTGGGCATGGGCTTATTTTCTATCAAAATGTAATGCTGTAAAGACCAGTTGGACATGGGTTTATTTACTATCGAAGCATAATGTCGTAAAGACCGGTTGGACATGGGTTTATTTTCTATTAAAACGTAATGTCATAAAGACCGGTTGGACATGGGCTTTTTTTCTATCAAAATGTAATGTCATAAAGACCGGTTGGACATGGGCTTATTTTCTATCAAAATGTAATGTCGTAAAGGCCGGTTTGACATGGGCTTATTTTCTATCTAATTGTGAGCCTTTGAGGAGTAAATGACAAGCTCATGTTAATGGTATGATTAAATTCTATTTTTAGAATATTTTTTTTATTATGACACTTACTTTTGCCAGAAGTCCATTGTGTTGAAAGATGGGATTCTTTTACTCAAAGTCAGATGAAACAATCTGTAATTGTATTAAGAACATGGCAAACCAGTAAAACAGACTAAAAACGCAAAATACTTAGGTGTTATAATAAATGAAAAACTGTCATGGAATCCACATATTGATGAAACTATAAAAAAATATCAAACAAAGCATTAGGGTTTATTAAAAGAAATTTCTATAAATCAAATAAGAACATAAAACTAAAATGTTATTTAACCTTGGTGAGGCCAATAATAGAATATGCATCCACCGTTTGGGACCCCTCAACTCAAGAAAACAAGAAACTGGAACAAACACAAAATAGAGCAGTGAGATTCATAACAAACGAATATTCACATTTGACTAGAGTAACACCATTAGTAAAATCACTAAATTTAGAAAGCCTTCAGGACAGAAGACTCAAAAGTAAAGTAGCAGTTATACATAAAACACTGAACCATAATCTTCAAATACAAAAAATTTAATAAAATACTCTGAAAGACAAAAATAAAGACACATTCCTCGTCCCATATACTAGGACAAATTTGTACAAATACTCCCTTCTCTAGTGCTATTAGAACATGGAATGGGTTGCCTGAGCTAGCCAGAAAAACCAGTGACTTGGCAGAATTTAAGTCATTGGTTAATATGCATGACTAAATGCATGACGCGTAGGACGTAATAATCTTTTGAAGTAACGTCTGTATTATATAAGATAAGAACAAATGTGAAAATAGTTATTTATAACTAGTATGTCAATGTAAAATGCATATGTCAGGGTTCTATTTATATATATATATATATATATATATACTGCTGCTTGGCTCTTGTTCTTGTTGTGTTTCTTAACTTGGCTCACTAGGGGTTTCTTAAATATTAAATAATACTTGCTTGATACTTTCTTGGTTACTCAATTATAATTCAATACTTGCTTAACTCAAATACGAACACTTAATATACATCAACTCTAACTCCTTATATTCAGGAATATCGATAATACTTTAATACTTAATAAAGCACACAATTCTATCACTCTTATGAAATTCACAAAACACCAGTCCATCAACTTATGAATATATAAATGCATAAATACCAGTCTAGGAAGTAAACGTCCAACCTTGCTGGACCGGGAGCAAGACCTTACTGACTAACACATTCTCTCGCACATTCAACGAAGACTTAATCACTCAGTTCACAACACGTGCAACACTTCGCATTCATAACAAGGGGATATAACAATCATATCAAAATATCAAACTAACATTCATTCTCGCCATACCTCTCCCTGACAGCATATAAATACATAAAACCAGACATCTTAAAAAACAAGGTTACAAAGACGGTTTGTGTGGAACCAGAAAATCTAAATCGGCCCCCGAAGTGGTCCACCCAGTCAAGTAAAAACTGCAGGTTTCAATATTTTCAGAAATAATATTACAATGAAATTCTATCAAAGGCGAATGACAGAGAAGAATGGAGACAGTTGACCGATCTTGTGTCCTGCCCCAATGGTCCAGCAGACAAAGGGATAGTTGAAAGTGAACGTGAAGTTAGATGTGAATCTGGCCTAACTATCATATAATGATTATCTAATTATTTTGTAAATTGTCAATCTCTTATTGTAAGTCTCAGTAAGAAATGTAAAAAACATTTTTTTTTTAAAAATCCTTTAGTTACATGATGATGTGTAATGTTTACGTACTGCAGTTCATACGATATGAAAATATGAATATGAAAAAAATACTTATTGTTGTTCTAAATTATATTCCGCTTATATATGCATATTAAATAGTTGTTTTTTTTTTAAAGAAAAGTTAATAATGTTTTAGTAGTTAGTATGATAGAACTTATCAAACTTAGCAATACATTTGTTAAAAAAAATATTTTTTTTTACAAAAAAACGAAAACTATTTGCATAAATGTGTTAAAAATATTGCGGCATATAGTCTCCCTTACTCAAGAGTCTCCCTTGTTTGTTAGTATTAATAGTGAATAGTTGTAAAAATGGTGTATTTTTATGAAAAAACTGCTTGCTTTTTTTAAATTAAATTTTTCGATTTCAGAAAAGAAAAATGTAGCAGTTGCATCAGAACTTTAAAAGGTCTAAAATATCATGATGTCATATTTTCAATATCTTTTTTTGTTTACGAGATCTGAACAGGACGGACGGACGGACAATATGGATCGACAGAGACAAAACTAATAACTTTTTTTTCCCTTTCGGGGACGCTAAAAAAACACAACAGAAAGTAAATTTCAATGCATTTTTTAACAAGATGAACATGATTTTTTAGCTTTTAAAAAGCGAAATGTCTTAATAATTAGCGTTACAAACGTGCTAATTGTGTCAACATAACCTAGCGTATATGTCATGCTAACCTTTCATGGCTAAATCTGTTTTATGACTTTGAAGAAATTAATTTTAAAAAAAACAGATGTGGGCCTACTTTTTTAATATTATGTCATTTCTTTTTTTATCAGCTATCAGCTATTTTTTTTATCAGTACGATGAAGCTAAGAACTGAATAAATCATCTAGTCCGACCCCATGGCTATTTTTCTTCCAAATATGAAATTTCACTAACGAAGTCAAAGCAGAGATGGTCAAACTACGCCTGAGGGCCGATCCAGCCAGTGGCACAGTGCTGTTCAAAGTGTATAATAAAGCCCTAAAGGCTAAGTTCTATTGGTCTGTGACGATGTGGTCTATGACAATGCGACATGTGACGATGTGGTCTATGATAATGTGGTCTGTGACGATGTGGTCTGTGACAATGTAGCCCGTGAAGATGTGGCCTGTGACGATGTAGCCAGCTAAGATGTTACCTGTGACACTTTATTTTTAGATTTAAATCATTGAGAGTTCAATAGTTTACTCTCTTCAATATACGTTTGTCTCTACTTTAAATGAAGAATACACATTTTAAATAGAGATCTACAATTTACTTTCATTTTATAAAACGTAAATAAGGTTACAAAGACAGTTTATGTGGACACACAAACTTAAAATCGGCCCCGGAAGTGGTCCACCTAGAGACAGAAGACAGATCTAGACATTGGTAGAGGATACAACATGTAAGGCTGTAAAAAAATATACTTTAAAAAATAATCAAAAAATGCATATCAATCTTACAGGATGTGACTCACAAAAAAGCTGTAGAAATAATTTATTTACTAAAAAAAAAAATTCAACTGGGTATTGAGCCCAGAACCTCTTGCTAGATGGACAGATGTGATGATAACCACTACACTACGGAAACACATATTTCGACGTACAATATATTTGAAATCTTTCCCTTATACTTTCATTTTGATACAAACTAGACATTGATCTAGCTAGACACTAGTTTTAGATCTAAATCTTGATTCAAGATCTAAGTCTAAGCCTAGATCTAGAAATAGATCTAAGTCTCGATGTCTAGATCTAGAAATAGATCTCAGTCTCTTAAGTCTAGATCCAGAGTTAGATCAAAGACTCTAAGTCTATTCTATATCTAGGTCTAGATATAGAATCTTGATATAGAATCTACTATATCTAGACTAGAACTCGTATATCTATGTAGATCTGGCCTCTATTTATTGTAATTTATATTCAGATTGTTGTCAAATGTAGAGCCAATTGAGGATGTGTGAAAACTGCGCGGTAAAAAGTATTTTTTTTAACCTTACAATTGAAACGACGTTCGTATCAAAATTCTTTTTTAAAAATAATATTTAAATCTTATCTTATCTTATATAATACAGACGTTACTTCAAAAAAAAAGATGATTACGTCCTACGCGTCATGCATTTAGTCATGCATATTAACCAATGACTTAAATTCTGCCAAGTCACTGGTTTTTCTGGCTAGCTCAGGCAACCAATTTGTCCTAGCATAGGGGACAAAGAATGTGCATTTATTTTTGTGTCTTTCAGAGTATTTTATTAAGTTTTGTTTTTGTATTTGAAGATTATGGTTCAGTGTTTTATGTATAATTGCTACTTTACTTTTGAGTCTTCTGTCCTGTAATCAGTAGTCTATTCAATGAGTTAGTTAATTAATGGAAAATATATTTTATAATGATCCATTGACACATTTACCATTGTGACATTAGATGCAAATGTGTTGTACCAATGCGCGAATCTATGAATGAAGTTGTTTTATTAATGAAAAAGCTTGTAAACTTTTTAATAAGTCTTACTTCCCCTGAATTTTTTCATTGAAAAGTGGTGTAATTTTTTGAAAAATCTGCTTGCATATATTATTTTAAAAATTAGATGGTTCACTTTTGGAAAAGAAAAATGTAGCCGTTGCATCAGAACTTTGAATGATCTAAAATATCATGATGTCCGATTTTCATTTTCTCTTCTAGTTTCTGAGATCTAAACGGGGCGGACGGACAGACAGGTCGCACAAAACTAATAGCGTCTTTTCTCCTTTTGGGAGCCGCTTACAAGACAGCGAGATTTATAACAGATCTATAACTTTACTAATAATAGATCTACACTATTATACAGAAAACATTTCAACTTCTATTGGTAGATACTATGCCCTATTTGTCTACATATAGCTTACATAATTGAAACAAAAACAAACAAAAACGTATCTTATCTTATATAATACAGACGTTACTTCAAAAAAGAAGATGATTACGTCCAACGCGTCATGCATTTAGTCATGCATATTAACCAATGACTCAAATTCTGCCAAGTCACTGGTTTTTCTGGCTAGCTCAGGCAACCCATTTCATACTCTAATAGCGCATCTAATAATGTATTTATTTTATAAGTCGATCTAGGTTTAGAATATAGATCTGTAGGCCTACACAATCATTCTCCGCTTTGGTAAATTATCTATCTCTGTGTTCAATGTAGCCTTTAGATGATACTTATCATACTAGAAATATCTAGATCTAGAAAGTCTATATCTACTTATTAACTTACACTTTATACATAGATCTAATAAATAAAAAGAAATAATACATTCTTCAATAGCAGTCTACACCAAGACAAATACCCTGACCCCACAGATAAACTGGTACAAAATAAAGTCTATTTGTTTCATACTTTAATCAAATATATGTAGGCCTACAAGCAAATGTTTTTATTTGAAAAACTGAATTTAGGTCGATTAGCTATTTTGATAGCTCCATTCATACTATTTTACATTCACGCACTTGCTTTACTTAGAACATTATTATTTCGTTTAATTGTTTACAAAACACTCTCAGTGACAATATCGACAGTGATACACAAATTAAGACCCGCGGGCCGAGGGTAACATGGCTAGTTATACATAAAACACTGAACCATAATCTTCACACATAAAAAACAGAATTTAATAAAATACCAGAGACACAAAGTAGGCCATAATCAGTATTCCATATGCCAATTCTTACAAGTCTTTTATAATCAGGTTAAACACTTTGAAGACTTATAATAAATCCTTATTAAAAAATCCAAGTCAAGTACTTAATTTAATACCTATAGACCAAACAGAAAAATGAAATGATTGTAGTTTACCTGAAGAGATATTCTTCAGGGTTTAATTTTATTGATCAATATTTCCCCCCTTTTATTACAACAGATCATTATTATCCTCAACTGTGGTGCTGCTATATCTAGAGGCTAGTCTATTCATTTCAACCAGATGTATTATTATGTATGGATTCAACGTCACGTGACGCGGCGTGAGAGATTAGCGTTTGGTTTCCCATCGTATTCTATGTCGTGCTCTAGTTCTGATGAAAGGTGACAAGGAAGTCTGTGAAACGTGGGAGGACTCTATTTGGTTCCTTGGTGAAGATTTACATCCTAACACTCTAGAAGTAAAAAATTAGTTAGAATGGAATGATGGCATGTTATAAGGGGGGAAGAGTTGTGCCCATGCATAGGGAAAACATGTACATTTTGCAAGGGCGACCATGAATACATAAAGGAAAAATGTCGGCCTGAGGAAAACTGTGTCACATTTGTGGGGGCAGGAATCATTTTGCCTCAGTCTGCAAAAAGAAAATATACAGCATTACTCAAGCAAAGACACAGAGCAACATAGACTCAGACACAGAAGAAGAAGAAGTTACACCCCAAACTGAATGGGTAATGGCAATAAATGGCCCCAAAAAGCATAGGATGACGGTCGTCATGATGATCTACAACCAAAGAGTCAGATTTCAAGTGGACAGTGCCGCCGACGTCAATACCATAAACGAAAAATATGTGTCCCCAGACCAGATAGTACCGACGTCCCAGAGGTTAACTATGTGGAACAAGACGGTAATGGAGCCAAAAGGAAAAGCTACGTTAGTAACCACCAATCTAAAGACCAATGAGAAATTCAATGTAGAGTATGTGGTAGTACCAAATGATCTAACATGCCTGCTAGGATTACCAACACTGAGGAAAATGGAACTTATTCACATAAATGAAGAACACAATACCATTATTACTTACTACTCAATGTTTTTTTTTATCACACTCTACATTTTTTTTAGGGGGGGGGGGAAGGCCCACCAACATATTTTTTTAACCCGGCCCACGAAGTACTTCGCTACGCCACTGCCCCAATCTCTGAAGCTGTTACATTTAATTATTGGGAAGTTTTTAAAAATGGCTGCTCTTCTTACTGTATTTGTGGGACCTAAACTCGAAACCGACGTTGCAAGAAATGAACAACGAAATGGTAAGAGGAACACTAAAACAACAACACACTATCACATTAAATATAAAACCTTATCAAATTTATCCAGAACCTCTACAAGGATGCCACCAGTGCGGTGTACTTCAACAATAATACTGGGGGCTGGTTCCAAACCACTGTTGGACTAAGACTAGGCCGCCTACTTTCACCAACACTCTTCAATATCTTCCTTGAAAGGATAATGAAAGATGCCCTCGAGGGCTATGAAGGTACTGTTAGCATTGGAGGAAGAAGAATTACTAACTTGCGCTTCGCAGATGACATTGGCGGCCCAGCAGGGACAGAAGAAGAACTAGCTGACCTGGTGATGCGCATTGACAAGACTTCCGCAGCATATGGCATGCAAATAAATGCCGAAAAAACCCAAATTATGACCAATAGCCATCAGGGCTTTAAAAGAGGCATCAGTATTGGAGGTGAAAAGCTAACAGCTTCAAATACCTCGGAGCTATTGTCTCATATGAAGGAACAAAACCCGAACTATTGGCCCGAATAGCTCAGTCCACAGCAGCCCTTTCAAAACTTAAAATAATATGGAAAGACAAGGGCTTAGCCCTCGGCACCAAAATCAGACTGATGCGCTCTCTGGTCATGGGCACATTTTTATATGCTTGCGAGTCGTGGAAGTTGAATGCAGAGCTAGAGAGGAGGATCCTAGCAATGGAATTGAGATGCTACAGAAGGATTCTTGGCACCACATTCAAAGACCGCATCACAAACCAAGAAATCAGAGACAGGGTTACTGCAGCGATCGGAGCCCATGACGACTTGCTAACTATTGTAAAAAGACGAAAGCTTAAAACCTATGGCCACATTACAAGATCTACGGGGCTCGCAAAGACCTTCCTCCAGGGAACAGTGCCAGGTAAGAAGAAGAGGCAGACAGAAAAAGCGACGGGAGGACAACATTAAAGAATGGACGGGCCTGTCATTGAGAGAGGTTCTAAACAAGGCAAAAAAAAAAGGGAGGAATAGAGAAAGACGGTCGACAAATCATGTCTGGTGCCCCAACGGTCCAACAGACTAAGGGATAGGTAAAGGTAAAGGTAAATCACGGAAATGTCTGAAAGTCAAACTTTGTGTTCTGTAGATTACTCTCGTTGGACGGATTATCCGGATAATCATAACATTCGATAAGTGCAACAAGAATAATTGTCTCATTGATAATTGACAAAAGCTAGACATCAATATCCCCCACACGGGAGGCCTAGTCACAGAACTAGAGTAAGTAGGACAAGGTGGTTGTAGAGGACTTAATTATACTACGCACCATAAGCAAATTGCCAAAGTAATACAGTGACATGCGACCTTGATACATGATTTGACAGAAGTAAACGAATGTCTTCCCCTATCAAAGCGCGTCGCTTGTTGCTATAAGACCAGAATCTATTTTGCATTATAGATATCTTGATTTTTTTTTCAAGCAAAGCTAAAAATGTTCAGGGCTGTTAATTATTTCTACCTTCCAGAAAATTAATATCTTGCGAAATGTATTTAAACAAGGATAGGAAATTTTGGAGAAAGTTTTAATTTGGACTTTAAATTAAATCAGTAATCTCAAATTTGATTTATTTATTGAATATTTCTTTAATTATAGTGTATTTTACCAAATTATTAAATTTTTACTACCTTTACTATTTTAACTGTAAATAGACCTTGTTTTTAATGATTTAACTGTATAGAAGTTGACCATTTATATATAAAGAGAGAGTGATCCTTAAAGGATTACGAGCACGACATGGCCTAAATTGTGCTGATGTGCCTAAACTCAAAACCCCCCATTATTTTATAGAAATAATTCACTGTGCCTGTTTATTCTATTCATTAGGTTTGTGCAATTAAATTTATCAAGTTTAATCAGAATCTCTCTGTGCGGTCGAGGCTATTTTAGATATGCAGCAATTAAATGTGTGTGTCACTATGTCTTTATCTAGAACAGCGGTTCTCAACCTTTTTAGCATCGCGACACATTCATACAATTTTCCACTAGTTGGCGACCCTAACCCAAGGACTATATAAATTTAGTTTAGCCAGTGTTATAAAATGGTTATCAAAATGTACACATCTGATATCCATAATATGAATTTCATTGTTAGAAATTGAACATAGTAAAAAATTAATTTAATGTAAAATGAATTCGCACTTCAATTTTTTTAAATATTTTTGTTTACTTTCATTTATTTACTTTAAAATTGCATTTTAGATAAATCTTTTTTTTTTATTCATAACTGAAAATTTTGAAAGTATTGCTAATCATATGAAAAGTAATGTCTTTGATACAGTAAACTACATTGCTACAAAGTTGTGGCGTCAGTATTTTCAAACACGCCACAGTTATTGCAAAAGTTGAGCTTGTTTTTTATTTCACCAGATAAGGAAATTCACATTTCCTTTATCAAGTTTATTTCTGTATTTAGTATTAGAGAACTAACAGGCAGAGTTATGTTGTTGGGGAATGGAAGAGGAAGTCGTAAACAAAATCTCCAATAGAACAGAATAGTGTAACTGACATACTTATTGATGTGATGCTCGTGGCAGTGTTTGTGTTACTTATATAGGTCAATACATAATACAGTGAGTTACGATGAATTCTCATGGTGACTCATTCTGTACCAAAACTTTGAAAATCCAGACCGGCATCCTAGCATGCTTAGAGAACCATCTGTGCAGACTACACAAATATTTTTCCAAGAGATCTTTCACTTGAACAAAAACTCCACCAACTTTGTCCATGACATCACGTGTTCTATGGGTCGTTTCAAGAATTTGCAAAGAAACTTATCTTGAAACTCGCTATTATGTATACATCCAGTAATTGTGAACAATTGTAACGTCTGTGGATTCATCAAGCGCTGGATGGTAAATATTAAAAAAAGGATCAAACATCATTTCCTGAAATACCAAATTGATAACCACATGAGGTATGTCAACTATTCTCCAATGAACAGTGTCATTAGATATGGAAATTGCACTAAATTTATAAACGAATTCGTCTCCAATCATAACTCTTGCAATGTAATTGACCGCTGACATATACTTCTTGGTAATAATGTGAGGTTTCATAGCTAAGATAATTCTAAGAGCCTCCAAATAATAATCTTCTTCTGTTTAATTATGGTACTTACCATCTGAGTCTAGTCTAAATTTCTTGACTCCGTCAACTTTTAAAACTAAAATACTAAAATATAGGTAAAGCTCGGACGTTTGTTCAGCCTCATATATTTGCAGGGAGAACTTCTTTTACAAATGATGAATTCTTTTGTTTTCTTAACTTTCTTGTATCCATGTTCATGGGTTGTTTCTTAATGAATGTATTTCCTTCAATAACATAGACTATAATACGATGGCGCTTCTTTTATTAAATTCCTTCACGACATGATTAGATCTTCCCCATAGAAATACTTAATCCCGTAATGGCGTTTCGACACATTTAATGGTCATTAATTTCAATTGTTGAAAAAAAAACTTTAAACTTTAGCAACGAAGATGTGGTCTGCATATCTAGTTTCGATTGGTAATTATATTAAAATAAATAAAGAACGCTGAGAATTAATTGCACACGTCAGTCAATATATAAAACAACACTTGACTACCTCGCGACATTTTCTACAAAATAAATTCAGTTCGTCATATGCCTATATTTTTAAGACTTACATATTCAGACACATAGTATCCTCAAAAAAACTAACAGGACATTTTGTCTGTGAACTAAAGTGAATAAAGTCCACTCACTGTATACAATATTGCAACAATAAGGCGTCGTATCAACTCCTGCCTGTATATACTTCACGCGTGCCTTATTGAACTGTGACGTGTGAGTGAAACAGAAGAAATAAAGGTCTTTGTTTACTCATCAAAATACGTATATTAAGGTAAACTCCTTTGTTGTTGAGTGTACACACATCAGGACTGGACTTTATTAAAGATGATTCTGACACGCACATCAAATATAGAGCAGGCTATTATTTGAAACAGATTTGTACAGTATTGTTGTTGTTTGTATGGGATGGCGAGTTATTGATAGTCACCTGCTTGGACAAAAAAACAACATTCACTTAGAAATATAAATATTAAAAGGGGGGGGGGGGTAGAAATAAGACGTAGACCCAGCTAACAGTTGAGAAACTGCGTCCTATTGCTGTGTGTCACTAGTTTCTTGTTACATTGATACTAGAACAGAATATGAGCATCGCAAGGCCACTGTTGTACGATGGTGACAAGTTACTACAAGTTTATTTAAAACGATGACGTAATTTCCATAACCATTAAGAATAGAATGGAAGGTTCAAGAAGAGGTCAAGGACGTAAACTGGAGAGTGTATAAAAAGATACATTGTCAATTTCGGGAGAGGACCGACTAAAGTAAATGTACTAAAATTAAATGGTATTGTGCATTTATGAAGTGTGTATATATTTCTTGAGATTTCAAGTTCCTGAATAAATGTTTTGTATTTATTAAGAATTTGTTTTAATAATTTACATTAGTAACTCGGCATCACGATATTGTTTGTGTGGTCCAAAGTATACACTCAATGACATTTCAACCATACCATTCAACAAGCCTGATTAAATTGAACTAGAAACATGCGTAGGACGTTATCATCTGGGGTTTTTTTTAAAGTAACGTCTATATTTGATAGGATAAGAAGAATAAGATAATTAATTTTACAGAGAAATCCGTTCGAAGTTGAAACATCAGAAACGCATTGTCGGCTCAACACAATTCATCAAAACATCGTAACCATACCGAGACATAGCGACATCTCGCACTCAAGTTCTAACATAGTGTGTCACTTTGTGGATAAAAGGAGAAGATGGCAAAGGTAAAAGTAGTCAGAGAGCTGAGTTTAGGATTACATATGTCTTCAAGTGTGGGTTAGTGAGTGAATTAGATATTGAAAAACACAGAGAGAGAGAGATAATGGAAGGTCTTCACTAAAATAAAAAGAGACCTCAATGAAAGATTGACTATATGAAACGAACAGTGAAATCAACAATCACTTCAAGATCCCCTCAAGATAGATACACTGACCAGTGTTAACTTCCCTACGTTCACCCACAGCGGTCAGTATCATGTTTCTCCATCCTAACCCTTTCCACTACCTTTCCTCATTTAATTATCCACACCCCCTCGACGTATTATCCCCTTGTGGACGCAATGGTCATCGGATCCAATCCCGCTACCCACCCATCCTCCCCCACCTCTTACTATGAGACGATGTAACTTAACTTTTTAGTTTCTTTGTTTTATGACACAACCAATGGAGAGCCAAACCGAGCACAGAACATTTGCATTAGTCCATTTAAAAAAGGTCACAGTTTTCATCATTATAAGGTATTGGTAAGTTTACTAAAATTCCTCGCTTCCCTTTTCACCGGACAAGGCAGCAAGTTGATGTCATTGTTCTCTGCCTATGGTTCCGGAAATTAAACGTCCCTCCGTTGTCATTTAAACTTTCATGTTGATCTCGAATGTCTAGTATAGAATGAGTCAAGTTAGGGCAGAGTCATGTTAGGGCACAGTCACATTAAGGCATTCATATTAAGGCAGCGTCAAGTTAAAGCACACTTAAGACAGAGTCGAGTTGTACAGATTCACCTGTAATTTTTGACTAACTTGAATTCAATTTTGACTATTTTGCCTGGCGCAAAAAACGTTAAGAAAACTTAAATAGACCCCCGCCGGACAACGGCTTTGTCTGCTTTAAGTGTGGAAAAATATGCAGGTCGCAGCTGGGTTTTGCTTGGCTACGTGAAACACTGCACTCATCCTTCGGAATCAAAGACATAACCATTTATTCAGTTGAATGTGTGTATCGAATAGGATTCAACCCAACGAAAGTCGTGAAGCCAAACTTACTTCCCCTGTAGTTATATAGTTCCCTTCATGCTTTACTTTCCGGCCTCTCAAAAAAAAATTACTGCTTACAGTATGTAATGAAACGTAACAGGACCGATTCCACAGACTTTTTTTTGCGATGCTCCGGTCAACGTCATTTTTTTTTTTACAATGAATATGACCTGCATATGGAAAGGGTTGAACATTACTGATATAGCCTTTCAAGTTTAACAAAGAAAACAAGCCCGTACGGTGTTAAGTCTGCTTCTATTTTTTAATCTAAGCAATAACTATTGATAAAATGTCATAAAATACTAAAAAATTCAAAAAGAATCGACACTTGTTTTACATTTAAGTAAAAATCGATGAAAGTAGCTCGCTGTGCAATTGCGAATAAAAAACTAAAGATGTATTTTATTTGGAAATGTTTATGGGAAAGTTGATTGTGGAGAGTGGGGGGGGGGGGGGTGCGCGGGGGTATGACACACTCAGCTAAACGCACCTTGCCCGGGTGACACTGATCCTAATGAAGCCACTGGTTTTAGACTAATGACTAAATAGTAAAACAAACAAATATTTAAAAAAAAACAGACTTAGGAAATACTCAGAAAGATTCAAAGATAAAAAGCACATTTATTGTTCCATTTGCTAAGTCCAATTCGTGCTAGTACCGTTAGAAGATGGAACGGGTTGCCTGAATCAGTAAAAAAACAAAATGACTTTCAGTTCCAGTTTCTAAATGCCATGCATGACTAGATGGACACCTGAGTACACGCGAAGGAAGAAATTATCTTCTTTCAAGGAACGTCCTGATTTATAAGATATCATTATAATTATCAGGTATAAGATAATACAAGTAGTAGGTAGAGATATCATAAGTATTGGGTATTTAAGAAAAAAATGTTTAACAAGTCTTAGGTATACGATGTTACAAGTATTAGGTATAACATACTTCATAAGTGTTAGGTATAAGATTTCACATGTATAAGATACCAAAAGTATTAGGTATAAAAAAATCACAAGTATTAGGCAAAAGATATCGCAAGCATTAGATATAAATATCACAAGATTTAGGTATACCATATAAAAAAGTATTGTGTATAGAATATCACAAGTATTAGGTGTAAAATATTAAAAGTATGAGGTACAACATATAACAAGTATTAGGGTATAAAAATCACAATTATTTGCCTAATATTAGGTATAAAATATCACAAGTTTTAGGGTATAAAAATCACATTTATTTGCATAGTATCTCTCTAAATAATTCTCTTAGTATCTCTATATATAATTCTCTTCATGGCTCAAGAGTTTGGACACCATGTAAAGGAAAGATCACTCTTTTATTTTTTTTTGCAAGTCGACGAACTAGAGTTACCCTAAGTAATTTAAGAAGGAAAAAGAAGGTGGGAGGGAGAGAGCAAGTAGTATTCACCCTTCACTAAATAGCAGGGCTGGACTTAACTATTGTGGGGACCTATGCGATACGGATTTAGCGGGACAAAGTTTAGGTAGAGATACGGATAATAAGTGAAAATAAAGAGTTTGTCTTAGAAAATAAATTCGTCTTTGTATTTTATTCATTCTTTACTACGTACAGACTTACTTTATGAGCCTTGCGTGTAGCGAAGTCATACAGTATATCATAAAAATTATATTTCCTACATAGATCACGCTCAATAGCAAGAATTACCAAATGTTTCAAACAATCTTTGAGAATTGTTGACCACAAGTAATTCTTCATTAGTTTGAGGCGCGAGAAGCTTCTTTCACTAGATCCCACATATACGGGTATTGCATAATGCCTTTCTTTTTAATCACGCGTAGGATTGGCGTTTTCCAAATTGAATGACACCCCAAAATGACAACTTTTGTCTATATATTTCAGGAGATTTGTATGAGTTTTCAAAAGATTTTAATAATTTCCGGATATTTCCAGGACTTTTCAATATATTTTGCAATTTCAGGAGATTTCCAAGACCTCCTGGTAAATCGACAGGAGGCTGTGGGTCCTATGAAAGTGCGGGTCCTATGAAAGTCTGGGGCCCACTGCAAAATAGCTGCGTATGCTACGCCGCCGGTCGACTAGTTAGGTATAAAATATCACAAGTATCAGGGTATAAAAATCACCTAGCATTAGGTATAAAACATCACAAGTATTAGGGTATAAAAATCACCTAGCATTAGGTATAAAATATTTTTGATAAAGTTTTCATTCTCACCCTTGTCTTTAATTACTCCATGAAAGAAACTTGCGCGGCAATGATATTTGTTTTTGGACGTATTGCACAAACTATCACGTGATTCTGTCCACGAAGAAAGGACAAAAATACCAAAGACGTCATGGGAAGTGGTAAGAGTTGTTTTCCCTTTGCTGTCATGTCGTCTTGAATGTGGTGACAGGTGAGAGAGAGAGAGAGAGGGGAGAGAGAGAGAGAGACTAAATTAAGATGTAATGAAGAGGTCGCATGGAGTGCAGTGGTTCCTCTTTCATTGATGAAGACGTAAGGAAAGAACTGATTAACAGAAGAACTAAATTAAAATGTTGTCCAGATCATCAATTACAACAACAAAATAATTAACAATGCATGGGCGTAGCCGGGGGGGGGGGGTTACAACCCCACACCCCGAAATGAAATCTCCCCCCGTAGCGTCCAGGTCGAAGTTTAGTGACTGATTTTTTGCTTTGATTTTGTTTATTTTTGGTGAGATTTTAATACTAAACCATCATTCCCCCAGCGCGGCCAAGGGGGTTTTGAATCCCCCTCTTCTATAAAACAAAACAAAAATTTAAAAAATGCAAACGACAATCCCCATAATACAAGAGCATAGATTAGGGTTAGATTAGGAAGATTTTGGTTTTAAAAGCCCCTCCGAAATTAACGATAAAACCCCCTCTTCAATATAAGTCACCAGAATCTATGAGCGTAGCCAAGAGGGGTTTTGTGTTTAACCCCCCCCCCCCCCTTTATACACAAAATTCTATGAGCCTAGCCAAAGGGGTTTTGAATTACCCCCCCCCTTCAGCAGGGTTTTACGCTAAAAAAAATACCTCTTCAATATAAAAAAAGCAATCACACACTCAAAATGCTATTAGCGTAGCCAAAAAGGGTTTGAACTTTAAAACCCCTTCAACGGGGTTTGAAACCAAAAAATACTTCTTTAATATAAAAAAACAGCAAATTACTCAAAAATCTATGAGCGTACCAAAGGGTTTTTGAGTTTAAACCCCTCTTCAGCTGGCTTTCAAGCCAAAAATACCTCTTCAATATAAAAAATATATATATTTGCGGGGGGGGGGGGGGGGAAGAAAAATCCACCCCCCCCTTATTCACCCCCACCCCGAAAAAAAATCCTGGCTACGCCCATGTAACAATGAGTATTGAAAGTTACGTATTGATAGCTCACTGCCAACTTTAAAAAATGGATTATTAAAAGCAATAAAGCAACCAGCAAAAAAATGACAATATAGCAGTATTTACCATCAGGATATATTTACGAAAATTAAGACTCTTGATGTTACAATTTCTTTTTATGCCTCCCCCTTTCCTCCTTTTTTTTATCGCCTCACACTAAGAGAAAGCTTTAGTTTTGTGTAGTCTGTTCGTCTGTCTGTCCGTCTTGTAATGACTTGTAATGAAAAGCTATTGAAGAAAATTTCATCATATTGCACCTGTTGCACACAAAAAATGCATTTTAAATGCATATATCTTTCAACCTTTTTAAAATATAAAATTGAGATTTAAGATGCATCAAATTGCTTATTTATCATTGCGAACGTTGTTTAAACTGATTAAACCTCTCAGAAAATGATTAATTTCAGTTAGATCTATATTATTTTCAGGATTGCAGCTATCGCAGCAGAATTGATCATGACCAATGAGTTGAGGAGTTAGAGGTTTTGATCTAAGAAAGATCATTTTCATTAACAACTTATAATCATAATCAGTATTCAATAAAGAAATGGGTCTGTAGTCATTAACAGAGGTGTTGTTTTCCAATTTCTTTGGTTATAGTGTAATGTAAGCCTCATTAAACTGGGCAGGAAATTGTCCAGACTGTATCGCGTCACTAAACATTCGCAAGAGAAAAGGGCGTAGTAAGAGAAAAAAAGGCCCAAATGTTAGCCCATCAGGGCCAGGAGATTTGTTGTTTGTGTTAACTATAGAGCGGTTTCTAGTTCTTCCAATGTAAAGGGGGATTCTATATGTTCTTGTTCAAACTCCAGCAACAGTCTACAATTTTTCAAGAACCCATGCTGTATTTCTTTATCCGTAGGTTCATCGCTGTTGGTTCTAAGTACCTCATCATCTGTGCTCGAGAGAGCATGTTTTAATTTCTCCTGTTCCTGCCTTCTACGTGTCTGTTTTAGTGTAGCTAACATTTGGCTTTGTTGCTTGAAAGATGCCTTGAGTAGTGTCCATGTTTTGTTGCTTGACAGATGCCTTGAGTAATGTCCATGTTTTGTAGCTTGACAGATGCTTGAGTAGTGTCCATGTTTTATTGCTTGACAGATGCCTTGAGTAGTGTCCATGTTTTGTTGCTTGACAGATGCCTTGTCTATGTTTCAGACATTTTGGCATTTAGTACATTAATGTCCTGCGCGCAAGAGCTGATTAAAGCAGAGATTGATTTCTTGATGATGGGCATCTCCAGGAGAGAGTTTAAAACTTCCAAAAAGCTGTTCTCCTTCTTGGTTTAGTTAACTCTTGAGTTAGCTCCACTAGAATGGCGCAGTAAGCTCCAGTAGAATGGCTTTATGGTCTGTGAAGTTCAGAGTCTCCTCTAAGTGAATCACCAGGCCTATTGTACTCTTAGCTGGTACATATAGTCTATTCAGCCGGGATTCGACTGGATGGGTTTTAGATATCCTAGTGGTTTCAAGACCGGCCCTGGGTACACTTTTCTATATGTGTTAACAAGACGGAAGCTATGGATCACGTCATCTCAATAATTAGCTGTTGTTACTTTTAGGTGTCTTTGAGGGACGCCCGGGGCTTTGCTACACTTATCTAGATTAGATGTTATGAAATTAAAGTCACCACCCAAAATGTCATTATCCCCACTGTATATATTAAGTAGTGTCTCACTTAAGCTAGCAAAAAAATCGGGTTTTTCCGCATTCTGTGCAGGTGCATATATGTTCGCTAGAGTAAATGTGCGTTTCTCCATTTTAACCCTAACTACAACTATTCTACCCCTAGTATCATTATAAGTGTGAACCATTTTAAATATATCAGAAACTTGAAATATTGCTGTATATCACTGCAATGCTGTTTAACCTCAATCTTGGGTTGACTAGGAAACCGGTACCGGTCTGTCAACTTGTGGAGGTTTCTCTACTAGTGAATTGGGAAAGCGGTCATAGTAATAAGAGTTCAGCCTGTATACAATGGCTTGGGACTTATGACTGAGTGATGTACACGAACAATTTTTTGTGTTGATTAGTCCGCTTTGTGGTACATAACAGTTTCAGGAATTCAATCGCACCAACAAAAACATTTATATTTCTTGGAACCTTTGGACTTCCATAGGAAATAAGGACAGATCTTTCCGAAAGAATCCCGAAAAACTTCGCTTGTCTACAGCAAAGGACAATGGACAACCCAGTGATCGTCAAGTTTGGACAATTAATGAACAATTTTAACGTGAACTGTTGTGTAAACTGTAAACTTATGTTAATGTCTTATGTGTTGTTGGCAATGTAATCTCTTCAGTATTGAATAAACATTTAAAAAAAGGATATGAAAACATTGAGATTTTCTAATTATTTAAATGGTGAACAAGAAAAAAAAAAGTAATCTTTTGGAAAGAGAATTTAAAAAAAAAAGAAAAAAGAATTATTAACATTATTTACTTGTTGCTCCCGCGTACGCAAGCCTAATAAACCCCAGTAAATAAGAGCCAATAGCCTAATAAACCCCAGTAAATAAGAACCAATAGCCTAATAAACCCCAGTAAATAAGAACCAATAGCCTAATAAACCCCGGTAAATAAGAGCCAATAGCCTAATAAACCCCAGTTAATAAGAACCAATAGTCTAATAAACCCCAGTAAATAAGAACCAATAGCCTAATAAACCCCAGTAAATAAGAACCAATAGTCTAATAAACCCCAGTAAATAAGAACCAATAGCCTAATAAACCCCAGTAAATAAGAACCAATAGTCTAATAAACCCCAGTTAATAAGAACCAATAGTCTAATAAACCCCAGTAAATAAGAACCAATAGCCTAATAAACCCCAGTAAATAAGAAACAATAGCCTAATAAACCCCAGTAAATAAGAACCAATAGCCTAATAAACCCCAGTAAATATGAACCAATTCTACTCTTGTCCAACTCCTGGAACAAAAAAGAATGGTGAACTCGAACAAAAGCCTTTTCTTGGTCAATGGACAGAAGGGCAGCATTTAGGTTTTTCTCTTTACTAAAACTGATGAAACGAAGTGGTTCATTGCACTGGTCGAGGATTGAAAGAGAACCCCAACAACCCTGTCACAATCCATACACCGACCCTCAAGGAACCCTTCTATGACGGACACCCTCTCGGCCACTTAGGTAACAATATCTTTTCAGTCAGTGGTGATTCTAACAGAACCTCTCGGTGTCCACTGGTGATTAGTTGTCCCGGGACTTCATTGGGGAAAAAAATTATCGCCAGACCAGATATACTGGAAAGCATAATCAACTTAGATTATATCAAATCCATTAAATTTCTAATGAGCTCACTGCAATGCTGTTTAACCTCAATCCAAGTTTGAAGACAACTTGTGTAGGTTTCTCTATTAGTTATTTGATTAGCCCAGTTCTAAGTACACTTTGTTGTACACAAAACAGTTACAATAGGAATTCATGCTTGTCGGCTGGTAAACGCATCAATAAAAACATGTGTGTATCTTGGAAACTTTGGACTTCCATAGAAACTAAAGACAGTTCTTTTTATTAGTGCTGAAAATGTCGAAACCTATCTTCGAATTGCTTACCCATGGGTGGGCCCGTCGAGGTCCAACTATGAGTTTATGTTGATAACAGAAACTTTTTTGTAATCTCGTTGTTTGGCATGTTAAAAAAAATTTGAACACTCTTCATTTCATTGAGGTTTTCAAATCTAATTTGGCTTGTTTTGTGTTGCATTGCTTATGCCCTGATGCCCATAGAGCATGGCAATCACGGTATAGCAGGGCCATCACCATAGAACAGGACGATCAACGTACTACATGGCCATCACCATAGAGCAGGGCCATCATCGTAGAAAAGGACCATCACAAAACAGCAGGGCCATCGCCGTAGAGCAGGGCCATTACAATAGAACAGGGCCATCACCCTAGAGAAGGGCCATCATCACTATAGAGCAGGGCTATCACCTTAGAATAGGGCCATCTCCGTAGAGCGTGGCCATCACCTTAGAGAAAGACCATCACAATAAAGCAGGGCCATCCCCGTAGAGCAGGCCCATTGCGGTAAAGCGGGGCCATCGTCGAATGAAGCCAATAATCCTGCAGACAGATGGCTAGGCTAGTGGAGATTTCAAAAGATTATCTTCCCTTACTAGAAATATGTTTGGATGGAATGTCCGCTTAGCAGGTTTCATGTAGAGAGTCAACAGTTGGGCCTATCAATAAATCATAGCCAGAGGACAGGTTGTTAAGTCACCGTGACATGAAATGTATTTTGGAAAAGGAAAGTGACCATGACATCTGGGATAGCATAGAGTAGCAAATTAGCCTTAATTTGGATAGACACGTGAAATGGTCAAAGTAACTATTACATTACAAATTGATAAAAACTAGTAACAAAGAATTAAATAAACTATTTTTTTATATGTTCTTAAGTGTGTTTTGTGTGTTTACATGTGTCAACGTGTGTGTTTGTTTGCTATTAATTTTTTTTTCTTTTTTTTTTGCATAAACTCCAATATCTTCAACTCAATGAAACCAAATATGTATGTGCGAAAATGTTTATGTGAGTATGGGTGAGAGGTTAAAGGTCTTGCTCTGTAAAGTGAAAGGCCTAAAGCTATTTCTAGTTCTTCCCATCCACTACATTGAATGCGTGTTCTTTATTCAGCCCTCCTAGAATACAAAAATCCGGCTCGTTTATACGCCTGCTATGCGTGTTTTACTTACAAAGTAATTAGGCTATTTTTGAAGATTTACATTTTCATCTGTTTGCAACTGTCAGTAGCATGTATGGTGAGACTTAACGCAGTGTTTCTTGGGTGGTATTCAGGTGTGCAAGAAGTACATTCCTTTTTTTCTATATTCCTAGGTATGAATATGAACAGTATGTGCAATGTATGGGCTGAATGTTTAAATCATGCTGTGTTAGAGAGCGAGAGCTAGAGAGAGAGGTGTCCAAGGGTTAAAGAATACAAGCGCTTTGCTGTTAGTGTATTATGAATACTAAATTTATTTATCTATTTTTTGTTGTCCTAACTGGAACTTAGGATTTGTCAAATAGCATCGTTATAGGAAGATTTTCTGTGATTTATTATCAAACTGGACCGTTATAAAGTTTTGGTCCTATATATCTGGTTTCTAATGTTTTACGCTCGTTCGCAAGTGGCTTTAGCCCTGTGGCGAATTTAAAAGTGAATGATCTTAATGAACTGTTGTCTATATCAGACGTAATCGTAATGTTCTACGATCTGCTGGGCGTAAATAAAAAGTAAAGATTCTAAAACAGCTTTAAAACAAAGTGCAAAGTGACAATGAGAGCTTTTGTTACCCAAACACGATAGGTCACACAAACTCACAACTTAGGCGCATCCATACCTTTGAGTTATTCTTAACCGATATGACGATAATTATAAACAATAGGCATTGTAAATTAAAAATGAAGATATTTTCGACTTCTAAAAACAAAATTAATGGAATTGTGATGTTTAAGATATACAGCATTGCAGTCCAATTGACACCAACTGCACAGTTCATACTGTTTTAAAAAGTTGTTTACATGTAGGTGCATAAAATATGCATAAATAATAATAATAAAAAAAACAGTTTTGTAGGACCATAAATTGCCTATGGATTTATTTGTAGCCCGGATATTATTAACAATTAATGCATCTTTTTTTTTTTTAACTACATGTTTATCCACATTTAGAAAGTCTGTGATGAAACCTTTGCAACTTGCAGAGACCGTTATAAAGGCCGTCATATGTCTTTTCTTTTTGACGCACTTCTTAAAACTGGGTCTCAGAGACCTCCCTTGCAGCCCATTTCACCAACTCCCACCCCCTCTCTCTGTCTCTCCCTTTTGTAGTACAACCCATTACCTTTTGATGTGAGCAGTTTTAACCCATATAATTATGACTGACAATTACAATGTCACATTCAGTACATAAATCATCAGTCACGCACATTCCAAACTTAAAACAGCTTCTCTTTGTATGACCAATGATGTTTACAGCACCTCAAGAGTCTATTTCTGGTGTTTAAATTTATTGGTACAGATACTGTTTTAAATTTAACAACCTGAAGTTTATTAATAAAAAGGGAATTCAAAAATTTACTGTTAATGCTGTTAAATGTTGATATTATTTAGTGTTGATGGGGTTTAATCAGGGCAGTCGCAGTGGGTCGCGCGCTTTCATAGGCTCCGCGCTAATTCTAGGTGTAATTATTAAATTACAAAATATATGCCAAAAATTCTTGGAAATCTCCTGAATTTATTAAAATCTCCTGAAAACTCATAAAAATATCATGAAAACTAGACAAAATTGTCATTTGTGGGGTGTCATTCATTGCGGAAAACGCCAATCCTACGCGCGATAAAAGAAAAAAGGCAATGTCAGCTTTCATCTTAATAGGAAGTTCCAATACTTTATTTACTTTTATAGTCACTGGCATATAAATATGCCATAGGTTGAACGGTTCGTAAAGTAAAGTTAATTTGATCGCAATTGTGTGCTTAGTAAAGAATGAATAAAATTCAAAGTCGATTTTTTTTTCTAATACAAAATCTTAATTTTCACTTATTATGCTTATTCCCACCCAGACTAGGCCCCGCGCAATCAGCTTCGCAAAAGGCCCCGCAATTGTTAGGACCGGCCCTTGGTTTAATGTTATTGTTTGTTAATTTTGTTTAGTGTTGATGTGGTTTAATGTTTTGCTAGATCTATATGATATTGATGTCGCTTGGTGCTGCTGTGGTTTAGTCTCAGTGAACTAGAGCAGAAAGTACAACATGATACAAGCGTGCTTTGTTTCTCAAGACTTCGGAGATATTGTTAAACTAGGGGAACAGAATGTGCTACAATTCAGTTTATAAACACTTTCTCCAACCTACCCCCTAACAGTCTTTTGTTGTTTTTTTTAGCGGCCCCCGAAAGGGGAAAAGACGCTATTAGTTTTGTGCGAAATGTCTGTCCCGTTTAGATCTCGTAAACTAGAAAAGATATTGAAAATCCGACATCACAATATTTTAGATCATTCAAAGTTCTGATGCAACGGCTACTTTTTTTTTCTTGAAAGCAAAAAATCTAATTTTTAAAATCAGTTATGCAAGCAGTTTTTTAAAGAGAAAAAAATAATTAGTATGCATTATAAGTTATACCTAATTTAAAACGAATAGTAATCTTTTAAACGTCATTTTGCCCGAAATTCTTTTAATTTGACTTAGTAGTTAGGGATTCAAACAAAAAAAAAAACCTTTTCAAAACAATGACATTACTTATAAGACTTTAGTTAGACCAGGAGAGGCTCGGTACAGCGCTTAGCTTCCGAACCGAGGGTCCCGGGTTCGAATCCTGGTGAAGACTGGGATTTTAAACTTCGGAATCCATGGGCGCCTCTGAGTCTACCCAGCTCTAAAGGGTACCTGACAATAGTTGGGGGAAAAGTAAAGGCGGTTGGTCGTTGTGCTGGCTACATGACCCCCTCGTTAACCGTAGGCCACAAAACAGATGAACTTTACATCATCTGCCCTGTAGACCACAAGGTCTGAAAGGGAAACTAGTTAGGCCAGGTTCACATCTAACTTTGCATTCACTTGCACCTATCCTTTGATCTGCTGCACCATTGGGGCACTACACAAGATCTGTCAACCTTCTTTCTCCATTCTTATCTCTCATTTGTCTTTGATATAATTTCATTTGGATGTTCTTTCTGAAAATATTGAAGCGTGCCTGGGTGGACCTCTTCGGGGGCCGATTTTAAGTTTGTGTTTCCACACAAACTGTCTTTGTAACCTTGTTTTTTTTTCTTCTCCTGTCTGATGATTTGCTAGAATCCGGTACCGGAATTTCCCGATCAAATGTCGGCAACTAAATTTCCGGTTTAATTTTCTCTCTCTTCAAAACGAAACAGAAGATAACGTTGAAAGTTAATAATTAGGGTAGGGGAAAAGAGTCCATAAAATATGATTATATAACAGCAGATATTAGGATTAAGACTGATTAAGTTGTTATATTCCATTGCAATTATGTTTTTGAGCTTTGATAAATGAATTATTCTTAATTTCTCTCAAACAGATAAAGAATGAAGGCGTAGATTCTAATAAATTCATTGTTTTAATCGAAATAAAACCTCATTAGTCGATGGTAATAAATATGTTAAAATTGCATTGTAAAATGTATAACCTTTTTTTTTCTTCTTTAAACCAGATTTCATTGAGGACCAGACTATGTTCTAAGAAGGGCAACATTTTCATGTCCGACTGGATACACCAGCTCTTCAACATTTTCATGTTCGACTGGATACACCAGCTCTCCAATATTTTCATGTCCGATTTGATACACCAGCTCTCCAACATTTTCATGTCCGACTGGATACACCAGCTCTCCAATATTTTCATGTCCGACTGGATACACCAGCTCTACAATATTTTCATGTCCGACTGGATACACCAGTTCTCCAAATTTTCATGTCCGACTGGATACACCAGCTCTCCAATATTTTCATGTCCGACTGGATACACCAGCTCTCCAATATTTTCATATCCGATTGGATACACCAGCTCTCCAATATTTTCATGTCCGACTGGATACACCAGCTCTCCAATATTTTTATGTCCGACTGGATACACCAGCTCTCCAATATTTTCATGTCCGACTGGATACACCAGCTCTCCAACAATTTCATGTCCGACTGGATACACCAGCTCTCCAAATTTTCATGTCCGACTGGATACACCAGCTCTCCAACATTTTCATGTCCGACTGGATACACCAGCTCTCCAATATTTTCATGTCCGACTGGATACACCAGGTCCCCAAGTTGACAGATGTCATTTTAATGTCACGTGCAATATTTCACTGTGAGGGATGACAGGACCCATAGCCAAGGAGTCTCAGCCTGTTTTCACTCAATAGAGGACGTCTTAATATAATATAGATCTACAGCATGTCTTTCTATAAAATATAGACATACTGCATGTCTTTCTATAAAATATAGACCTATAGCATGTCTTTCTATAAAATATAGACCTACAGCATGTCTTTCTATAAAATATAGACTTACAGCATGTCTTTCTATAAAATATAGACCTAGACAGGATGTCATGATCTGGGGCACACTGGGTGTTAATATCGGCCGGACATTTCTGTAGGCCTACAATCCAGTCCATAAATTGTATATCATATGATGGGTATCTATTTATAACCAACTGACCTCAAAATCATTAAGTTTGATAATATATCGATAACTGTATGCATGCATGCATACAGTGAACTCTTTTACATCTTTAAAAAAAATATAGTCATCATGTTGCCTTTTAATCGCTCAGTGTTTAGGCCCTAAAAGGATTCAATTTACAGTGTCATAGTTGCATCCATGCGGCCCATTTGAGTACCAGCCCACCGGGCATTTGCCCGAATGCCCATATAGCCAGTACGCCCCTGGTCACAATAAACTATAAACCTATACAGGATGTCACAAATAGGCTTATACAGGATGTCACAATAAAAATAGACCTATACAGGGTGTCACAATAAAGATAGAGCTATACAGAATGTCACAGTGAATACAGGATGAATGTCACAATAGAGTATAGGCCTATACAGGATGTCACAATATGGACCTATACAGGATGTCACAATAAAGTCTAGACTTGTGTCATAAATAACAATAATCCAGATGTCTTATGGATTGCTCGGAATGTGTGACACATTTAGAACACATTAGTAGACATAAAACTTTCAGCAAAGAAGGAAAGTTTCAATCTTTTAATCTCAGTACAAAGTTAAGAAACTCCAAAACGAGGTGCTAAGTGAATCAAACAGAAATAAAGACGCTCCTGGTGTTTTAACACGCAGTTTGTATAATCTTTATATCTTTTTTCCTTTTTTTTTTCTTCTAAATTCAAACGTCTATTGCAAGAGGTAAAAATAAAAAGCTAAATCCCTTAAATGTTTACAATTATTGATGTAAATCCAGAAGATGTAAATAAAGTAGACATCGAACTGTATTCATTGCGAGAAAAAACAAAACAATTGTATTGCTATTTCTGTCCACTGCGACATGCACTGAAGATAGATAAGGAATTATTTGCTTACAGGACAGATGTAAAAGATTTAAAATTGAGGTATATACAATTTTCCATGACCTAGATTGCCAAAAAATAACATAACAACTTTTGTTTTTGTTTTTAAATTCAATCTCTTCAGAAACAAAATTTTGTAGATATTTCATGTACACGTACAATTATTTGTTTCTAGACATGAGGTAAGTTTACTTTGCTTGCCAGAGTGCGTGAAAGAAAGGGATGCAACTCGTGATAAATTTGTGAAAATAAAATCATATTTATCTTCCTTTAAAGAATTTTACGACTTATTATTATTAATATTATTATCAATTCGATTATGATTATAATTTTATCCTGATGTTATAGGGTGGGGTTTTTTTTTGGGGGGGGGGGGGGGAGGGGTGCTACGAGGACCGAGATGCATTGAAGAGAAGAAAATCTTTTGAGAGTGCAAGATGATGAATTGTTTCAGTCACAGATGTACAAACAACACACAACACCACACAACACGAACAATGCCACACACAACACAACAAAACACACATACACAACAACCCACACAACAATTCACAACACAACACCACACACAAGGCACATGACACATTGACCAGGCCACGTTCACGTGTATACTCTATTTTTTTTTTATAATAAAAATCTTTAGCCTCAACTGTACCAGGGATATAAAAGTACTTGGTTATTTAGTATTTATTAAATACGGAGAACTAATCATACTAAGCTTGTACAAAAATAGTCCTTTTTTTAAATACAAAGCTTATTTTAGGGGGAAAGAAATGTATATTCATAGCCATATATATAACAAGGTTACAAAAGACAGTTTGTGTGGAAACACAAACTCAAAATCGGCCCTCGAACTGGTCCACCCAGGCAGGCTTCAATATTTTCAGAAAGAGCATCCGAATGAAATTATATCAAAGACAAATGAAAGATAAGAATGGAGAAAGAAGGTTAACAGATCTTGTGTAGTGCCCCAACGGTCCAGCAGATCAAAGGATAGGTTAAAAGTGAATGTAAAGTTAGATGTGAACCTGGCCTAACTAGTTCCCCTTATAGACCTTGTGGTCTATAGGGCAGATGATGTAAAGTTCATCTGTTTTTGTGGCCTACGGTTAACGGTGGTGTCATGTGGCCAGCACAACGACCAACCGCCTTTACTTTTCCCCAACTAATGTCAGGTACCCATTAGAGCTGAGTGGACTCAGACGCACATAAAGATTCTAAAGTTGAAAATCCCAGTCTTCACCAGGATTCGAATTCGGGACCCCCGGTTCGGAAGCCAAGCGCTTTACCGCTCAGCCACCGCGCCTCCCTTGGCTTAACTCCGGGTTCGGCAACCTGCGTCTCGCGAGCCACATGCGGCTCTTTGGGAGTGAAGCTGCGGCTCTTTAGTTCCATAGTCATATATTTGTTTTTATCGAAAAAAAAATTTCAAATAGTTCTGACTCGTTTAACGAAGATTAGGCACCGATTAAATCTCTCAGCCACTTGTAATCGCTTTTCACCACGGCCCTCCTACATGTCGTCAGTCCGTCGGAAGCTTTCGAATAGCGCAGTCGTCGAATGTTTCTATGTAGGTCGCTTTCGAAGAGGGGCGAATTGGGCGTTTTCACCGGTGATTTGGCTTGGGCGTATAGTTTGTTATTTTAAGTAAATAGCTTAAAATCAAATAATCTTCTCAAAGTTAGAAGCAATGTACAAGTAATGCGAACCTGGCAAGCTTTGTTAAACTACTAGAAATTGCTCAAAAAGGCAAACCATTCACAGATGGTATGTCAAATATTGCTTCCTACGAGCATCTGAAGAACTGTTTTATGATTTCAAAAACAAACCAGAAATCTTGGAAAAAACATATTTGCCACTATCCGATAAACAGCACAAGATAGAATTGCTAAATAGTCTTCAAATGATTTAAATGTAACATATTTGAAGGTGGAAGATATTCAACTTTCTTCTGCCTTATCATTTGCTACAGATGAGTCTTGCAACATAAAATACACGGTACAAGTTGCCCATTTTGTCAGGTATATGTCTTCCCAAGGTCCAAAAGAAGAAATGCTAGGATTGCTAAGGCTCTCTGGACAAACTAGAATGGAAGATAGAGCGCAAGCCATACAAAAATACATTGAAGACATTAAGATAGATTTAAATAAAATTGTTTCAATAGCCACTGATGGAGCATTAAGATAGATTTAAATAAAATTGTTTCAATAGCAACTGATGGAGCATTAAGATAGATTTAAATAAAATTGTTTCAATAGCCACTGATGGAGCATTAAGATAGATTTAAATAAAATTGTTTCAATAGCAACTGATGGAGCATTAAGATAGATTTAAATAAAATTGTTTCAATAGCAACTGATGGAGCATTAAGATAGATTTAAATAAAATTGTTTCAATAGCAACTGATGGAGCATTAAGATAGATTTAAATAAAATTGTTTCAATAGCAACTGATGGAGCCAGATGTAGGACTGAACAAAAAATAAAAAAAGCAACAACGATTTTTCAGAGCTAAATAAACCTTGACCTACTTCTGACGTTTGACTGAATAATACATCGAGAAGGGCTTTGAGCCCAAACATTTCCGGCCGAAATAGTTGAGGTCGTGAATTTGGTAATCCAGATTGTTAGCAGCACTTGTCATAAACGTTCTACCATCGTCAGTTTAAAGAATTGTTGAACGAAATGGAGACTCAGTATTCCGAGCTCATTCTTTGCAATAAAGTGTGATGGCTTTCCAAAGGTAAAGTGCTGAAACTTTTGCTTTGTGCTTGAATTAATTAAATACATTCCTAAATGCTAAACGCTTTAATCACCCTGAACTAGAGAACGACAAATGGTTACAAAAATTTTACTTTATGGTGTATATAACAGCAAAATTAAATGAGCGCTGAATCTAAAACTACAAGGAAAGGGATACCCAATCTGTTTTGGTAGAAGAATTCGTTTGTTTTGAAGATAAAAAAAAATATTCTTTTTGCAGAAATTATTCAGAGCGGTCAATCACTTCATTTTCAATTTGTAAAGCAATATTGGGCAATTGTTGACATGAGTTACTTCAGGACGGTTATAAAATAAATTAAAGATGAATTTGTCGACAGATTTGAGCAATTCAATTCACATAAAACGATTGTAGCATTTATAAAAAGAAATCTTCTTAATGCAATTAGTACCGAAATCCACATCGAATCATTTGGAATAGATGCTGGATCTGTGGACATGCATTTGATTGATTTATAAAGTAAAGCCTTGTGGAGTGGAAAATTGATAAAGTTGGAAGAGTTGAAGGTCCAGAATTGAATATAACGCAACAAAAGTAGACAGCTTTAAAAGAAATGCGCGAGACTAGACACTTATATTCGACGCCTAGAATAGTTTTCCAGATTGCTACAGTCAGGTGAAAAGTTGACATTTGGAAGGCCGACTATCGTCGGATCTGCATATTCGTGCGAGCAATCGTTCTCTTGCATGAATATAATTAACAGTAAAGTAAGAAGCCAACTAATAAATGAAAATTAGAGTTGTGCGTACCGTAACACAAAAAAAGCCCTGTATATATATATAGGGCTTTTTTTTTGTGACGGCACGCAACGGTACGGCGTACCGGCAACTTTTTCAATGTGGGAGGAAAATATTACTTTTCTTGTATTTTAACGTTTATTTTTAATTTATAAGTAGTTAAAAGTTAGGCAATCCATCACTGAATAACGGCACCTAATCACTGAGTACCGGTACCTATTTTAAAAAAAAATAATAATAACTGTATATATTGGAAGAAAAAATATTGTGGCTCTTTAAAAACGTTGAAATTTTGTAAATTGTGATTTTTGGCTCTTTCGACTCAATAGATTGCCGACCCCTGAAACTGATGTCTTATAATTGATCTCATTGTTTTGAAAAGGCTCAACCTCCTAATCGAATCCTTAATAAAAAAAAATAAAAAAAATTCAAATAATTCCGCAATAAATAACTGTTCAGGAAAATGACATTTACAAGATTACTATTCGTTTTAAATTAGGTATAACTTATAACGCATACTAATTAGCTTTTTCTCTTTAAAAAAATGCTTGCATAACTGATTTTAAAAATTAGAGTTTTCGCTTTCAGAAAAAAAAGTAGCTGTTGCATCAGAACTTTGAATGGTCTAAAACATTGTGATGTCGGATTTTCAATATCTTTTCTAGTTTACGAGATCTAAACGGGACAGACGGACAGACATTTCGCACAAAACTAATAGCGTCTTTTCCCCTTTCGGGGGCCGCTAAAAACTTTAAGATTTATTTCCATTACCTAAATCAAAGTAAATAAATTAATTAATACTAATAATTAATGAAGAATGGGATTTTTAATTTCGGTATCTTTGGGCGCCTCTGAGTCTATCCAGCTCTAATGGGTACATGACATTAGTTGGGGAAAAGTAAAGGCAGTTGGTCGTTGTGCTGGCCACATGACACCCTCGTTAACCGTAGGCCACAGAAACAGATGACCTTTACATCGTCTGCTCTATAGATCATAGGGTCTGAAAGGGGAACTTTACTTGTAGCTCGCTACATGAGTGTTGGTGTGACCTAGTATTAGGATAGGTGATAATACAAGTGACCTGTACTGTACTGGCAAGTTAGTCCAGTGGTACTTTGTGGTCCCAATTATATTATCTAGGCTAATAACTATAGCCTCTAGATGTACAAAACTACTGAGACAGACAAGTAATAATTCTGAGAGTTCAGTTGCAACAAAAAAAAAGGAGTTTATTTACAAACAAAAGAAAAAGGTCATGAAAAATATAAATGGCAATAAAGGCTCACAAAAGAAAATGACATAATGAAACAAAGCAAAGTAGCAAGATAGTTTCCGGTCAATATAATTAAAGGACCACCATCACAGAGGCACAATAATGTCTTATGCCAAAAAACCAAAAAGATGGTTTACAATAATATTATACATGCATTAACAATGAAATGACGTCATTCATGAGACACACTACTATCTCGTATCTAACAAAAGATGTCTTTAAAAAAACATACAGGAGAGGATAAGAGACTAAGTAGACCTATGCTCTTTACATAAACCAACTTAGTACTAACAAATAAATAAAGTCTACTTAGCTCATTATCGAAATACTCTCTCCACAACTGGCACACTCCTCTTGAGTAACACAGCATTAGTACAACAACACAAGTAACATTACTGAGATTTAGTTCAAACTACACTGGTCAGTTGAAAGACTCAAGAGAGAGTGGCAATTGTAAACAGTTAACAGGGACTTAAATCAAGTAATAAAGGGGACTAACTCTAATAAAAAAAAATAAAAGTAGCCACCCTTATTGTCCCTCTTGTCACAGTTGGAAATTAAAATGGCAGGACGAGTAAGGTTGGGTATCACTGCTGTACCTCAACCGACCTGGACATTTTACTTATTGTGCCTTAGAGTTCAAGCTAGTTCTCTTATGAACCCTTTTTTTTTTATTGGTATACTTCAAATCTTTCAATCATACTAAATACTTATAAAAATTACTTTTCGCGCCAAATTAAGACGTTAGTCTAGAATAATGTCCGGACGGCTAGACAAGCTTAGCAGAAGCTGGAATAACTCTTGCTTCCTGGCACTGTGCTAAAAATAGACACACCAGCAGACGAGTCAGACTCCGTGGTAAAAAAATTTTACGATACTCGGCAGACGTAAGTTGAAATTTTGATACAAATCTATCTTTTGATTTCTTAAGGCTGTTGTCTGTTACAAATTAGATGGACACCTATACGTGGCACAATCATTTTAACAGCGAAATTGTTTTTTTTAAATATGATATTTGTTCTTCACGTAAGTAGTTTTATTAGGTAACATTTACTGTTTGATTGTAGACTGTGATGTGTAGGCTACGTCACGTGTGTACTTTGCGTTTATTTCACGCTAGCCCTTACTGTTGGGGTGTGTTTACATTATCATCGTGTGTAGATTGCTGCTCTCGCAGTATAGCATGAACCCGGGCGGGGGGGGGGGGGGGGAGTCCAGGTTCAAACACAGTACCCCTAGCTGGCAAGGGAGGTGTGTCTATTGTCTCTCTCTTTCATATATATAGTTTCTATGATTAGTTTATAAAGAGACGGACTTTGAACGCGACTAGTGACGTTTACGACTTAATGGGTTAGAGAATAATTGGAGATAGAAAATCAGTTGGGGATAGGATTTCGTAAGGGTAAGACGTATCTATCGACAGGCATCGATTATGGCCTTTTGTGGATTAAACCTTCATCTGAATTGTCTAATGGTTTCTGGACTTGGTTTCTTCACTTGTTAATTGTGTGTGTGTGTTATATGTCCTGTTGGTTAGTCACATTGAATACACCCGCACAAGAAACCCAGACATCTCCAGAATAATCTGTCGAACTCAGACATGCTTTAATAACTACACGACAGATAGGCACATCACAATATATATATATGTGAGTGTGTTTGTGTTTTTATGTGTGTATTTGTGCAAAGAACACAATATCTCCCCCACCTTCCATCCCCAATCCTGGCTACGCCCATGGTCTTTGGTCTTATTAGGTCTAGATCTAGTCTAGTTCAGAACCTCAAATGTCAAGTTACAGAAAGTTCAATTAAAAAAAAAAAATAATTAATAATAGCACTTTCTATTAATAATTAATGATAACAATAATTTTATTTTTACTTCTAATTTTGTAAAGTCATATATGTTTAAACTTAAATAAAGATGGCTGTAGTGGGCCTACATTTTTTGAGTGTGTGAAGATGGAGTTCTAGTCGTATGTTAACGTCTAGCTGGTCAGAGATCTGAACCGTGACCATCTACGTTCATATAAGACATACATCGTTATTATATAAAAACAGTTTTCTGTAAAATAATTTTTTTTTAAAGTTTATATGATGAATTAGAAGTCGCTCTTTATTTCAATTGTTTATTTCTATTTCAAGTCAAATTTGAATTTGAAAGTTTGAAGTGGTTTGAACCTGAGAACATCGTGAGAATAGTCCGAAAGCGAAAATCACATGCCATGCAGTGCAGCCACCCATCAATATGTGGAATATCAATGGCATACTGTGTATGAAACAATTTTTAAGCTCCAAATAAAATAATAAAGGGTAGACCTTGGAATATGGCCATAGATTTTTAGCTTTTTTTGATCTGAATACAATTAGTTCTTCACATATTTCTAGGTAAACAAAAAGTTTTGAATTATCAATGGAGATGTTCACACTATAGGCCTACTACATTAAAATTTAATGTTGCCAACTAACTAGAAATACATTGGTTTGAAACGGAAAAGCTTACAACGTTGATTCTCCAGTGTTAAAAACAAAACAAGCTGTACAAATTATTATATATCTTTACAAAATTACTTTTCCGCTATACATACAAGTTCCTTATAGTTTGATGGAATGAACTTTTGTATATTGTATGTGGGCTTTATTTTTCTTTCAACAGATGGTCACATGGCTACAAAAGATCAACATTTTTCTGGCCACGATAATTTTATTAATTTCCTTCAGTTTATATACCTCTGTACCGGCTGATATAGAAGACCCGTGGATAGTCAGAACATACATAGCTGCTTTAAGATCTGCCAACTTTTTGGTACGTAATTTAGAATAGAATTAACAGATCTTTTTCTGCTTCACAACTTATTTGTCTCTTTCAGAAGGTTGTATAAGTTTGTTTTGTTTTTGTTGTTTTTTTTTTTTGGGTGGAGGGGAGTTTTTTAATTGGCTGATTGAGTTAGTACATTGATTGTGTTAGTAACTTAATTGTGCTAATACCTTGATTGCGTTGATTGTGTCAGTTTCTTGATTGTGCTATTTCGTTGATTGTGCCAACTCTTTGACTATGCTAGCTCCTTGATTGTGCTAGCTATTGGGGTGTTTAGAACCTTAGTGAATTTTTGAAGTTCCATGGCCCTCATTCACCAAAACGAAGGGTCACGTGATAATATTGATAAAACGTTTTTAAAAAATGCCACGTGGTAACCATTGTTGATTAAAATTATGTCGTAATTTGTACTGAAGAGATAGGGAAACACGTGGCTGAGTGAAGGAGGTCCATTGAATCTATTTTTTTAAATCAACAGCTAATCAAATGATAATCATAATGATGCTTCCACTCTTCCCGTGCTGCATGGGCGCTGCGCTGGCAATGTGCGCTTTTTTTTTTTGTGGTAGATATTGTGTTAGTAGGAAAATAAATTTAGATTCATTGCATGAACATTTTGTCCCATGGATTTTGTTCTGTCTGCTTGGTTGAGTGAGATTATATACTATTAAAATGTTTTTCGAATCAATACTGAATTCCCTACAGTTCCACAGTTCACTGGACCACTTGCTCAGGAGGATTCCAGCTCCCGTTGCCACAGTGTGTCGCCTCCGTGGAAACGTCTAGTTGTGGAACTAGACAGGCTAAGAACGGGAAGCGAACAAGGCCTCACCTTGGATGAGCTTTTTTTATCTAACTCGGGGTTGGGATGGAACAAGTAGCCAGCCCCCCAGTCCAATAAGTCCGCCACACCGTTCCACAAAGGGGGCCGACATCAGTGTTCCGTTAGCTGGAGTGGCGGTCTCGGGAGCGGTGCCTATTTTAAAATACTAATGAGAAGTGTGTTGTGTTGTTTTTGTTCAGAAAGCTATCAACTCACTCTGTCTGTTTGGTCAAACGTTTCCAGCTCGGATCAAGCTGAAATTTCTCATAATTATTTCTTTTACCTGACAACACAAGAATCAATTTAAAAAATCAAACACGTAGTTAATTGAATAATAGTAATTAATTATTTTGTTAGGTATCTTTAACAAGGAAAGGAAATTGTACCTGACTGAAGTGGTGATATAAGCTTAATTAGTCCCCTTTATGCGTCGCCGCTCTAAATTGAAACAAACATTTTATGACTATATAATCTTCTGTAGGCATAATTATCTATCTCATTAGTAGAGCGGTTAGCACGTCGGACCGAGGAGGAGTGAGCCACTATTTCAAATTCATGTCACTCCCTTTCTTTAAAAAAAAAATGCTTTTAAAAACCAACTACTGTACAATCCACCCAGATTTTCATTACTTTCTTCCCCCCCCCCTTCCTTTCCCCATTCTCATAATTGTCCCAGATAAAGGATAGGGACAGAAAGATAAAATCATGAAATTGTGCTGAACAAAAAACATCTGGTAAAAATATTATTAATCGCACAGATTAATTATTGTTGATCTAGATCCATTACAAAATTTAATTACATGACTGATTGAAACTGATTGATACAATTACACTTAATATAAGGTTTATTTTGTTTTTTTTGTTTTTTAATATTTTAAAAATGTTTTTCTTGTTGTGTAATTGAAACGTAACACAATTCAACGTTGAGCTTGTTTCCATATTTCTATTTAGGCCAACACAATCGAGCTGTTGTCGTCTGTCTCTTCTATCACAACTTTACGCTATATGGTGGAAGCTGCTTACTTTCCCATCAGACTGCCCAACACACTTCTCCATGTGAGTACTGGAGTAAGAAACTCTGTAATGAGAATCAAACTCAGAATCTTTCTTTTTAAATTAGATCGATCATGTTTCTTTAACCTTCTACAGTTTTATTCGTGAAAAAAAACCGCAATAATTAAAATTGTTTTTCACAAATTGGTTTCAAAATAATAAATATTGACTTATTGAGAAGGGCTATAGGGTTAGTCATAATAAGATAGATATAGCTGTCTCTGACTTCCTAGATAAAAGGATTGGACTATAAACTAGTTTTGATTGACATATTCTCCATGTTTGATGTCCGATGATGAATGCTTCGTGATTCCAAAATGTACATATTGCTGGGTTTGACATAAGTCTCGCGATGACCTTTTAAAAATGTAGATGCTGTTTTCAGTAATAAGTGTATAATTTTCACATTCACATACTGCCTGTTGGACAATTGGGGCACTCCAGGGGCACCACGCAAGTGCTTTTGACCGTCTGTCTCCATTCCTTTATTTTGCCTTTAATATAATCTCTTTCAGTGGCAGGCCCGTCCATTCTTTTATGTTGTCTCTGTCTGCCACCTCTTTCTTTTCCTGTTACTGTTCCCTCAAGGAAGGTTTTTACGAGCCTTGAGCCATAGAGTTTAAGTTTGCGTTTTTTGACAGTAGTTTGCAGGTCATCGTGGGGTCAGATAACTTAACTAATCCTGTCTCTTATGTGATGTTGTCTTTTTATTTGTTACCTACGATCTTTCTGTAGCATCTCAATTCCATTGCTAGGATCCTCCTCTCTAGTTCTGCAGTCAGTGCTCAACATTCTCAATCATATAAGAATGTGGCCATGACTAAGGAGCGCTAATGCCTCTGTCTTTCCTGATTGTTTTGAGTTTTGCAAGTGATGCTGTGTACTGTGCAATTCTGGCCAGTAGTTCAGGTTTGGTTCCTTCAACTGACATGATATTTGAAACTACTGACACTTGTCAGTTTTTCACCTACAATTTTGATGTTCCTTTTAAAGCCCTGTTGGCTATTGGTCATGATTTGTATTTGTCCCAAATGATCTGGGCTGGGTTTTGCAGCAGATCTTCCGAGCGCTACTGTTACAATTTGTTTCTTTAAGTTCACACCCTAATACATTTCATTGTCTTATTCCCCACTGGGGGCTAGATTCACCACCAGCATTTGTAATAAAATAAAATGCTTATGAAATAAACATATCTACTTCAGATTGAAGATTTCAAAATCAATGGATTGAATGTCAGATTGTATAGACCGAAGTCGACTCTGGAGTTATCTCCCTGCATTCTCTACTTTCATGGTGGAGGTTGGAGCTTATTTAGCATTGGTAAGCTCCAGACTTCTCTTTTTTGAGTTGTAGATAAAGTATTAAAGTTACGCTGTATGTGTGAATGTATGTTAGACTGTATGTGTGGATGTATGTTAGACTGTATGTGTGGATGTATGTTAGACTGTATGTGTGAATGTAAGTTAGACTGTATGTGTGGATGTATGTTACACTGTATGTGTGGATGTAAGTTTGGTGGTTTATGTAGATCAGAAACTTTTGTTACTTTTGTACTAGTTTCTACTTTCAATAACCTTTCAACATTTTAGAAAATAAAAGTCATTCTTAGGGTATTGAAAGTATATTAAATTTGCCGTCTTGCCATATGCTCTAATTAAACAACTTTGTATCTGACTAGATTCCTATGATTCTATTACAAGAGACTTGGCACAACACACCAATACTGTGGTCATATCTGTAGAGTGAGTGTCAAAATACTTCATTTTGTATTGTATCAAATCAAACACATTCGTGCAATGTAGGAGTCTCTAACATAGAGCCAACCATGAAAATATTTGTTTTACAATACCTCTGTTTAACTCCTACCTTCGTGGAAACTAAACCCCCGGAGTTGGTGGGCTCAAAAACCTGAAAACTGCTCTAATGATTTTCGTAGAAATTTGATAGTTTATATATATAGTTGGTAAAAGAATGACTAGCTCGTTGGACTCTCTGGGAAAACTGTGGTTTTATTGTTATAGTTTTTCAAAGCATAAAATTTGTCGAGAGAACGAGAAAATGTTTATCCTGAACGAAGTATACGTCTTCGGATATTTCCGCATGTTATTAAACAGTTGAAAAATATAATGTTCAGGAACATTTTGCACATCGTCTGTCTAGATGTAAAGGCTTAACATTGGAATATCTTGTAGATTCTGGTTCAGAATTTGTTGTTTTTTTTTGGGGGGGGGAGGGGGGGGGGGCTAGTGGGGAGGAGAAGATATCTGGTTGGGTTAAAATGTCCATTTTATTTTTCTAATTCTAACTAGTTATTTAGAGCACATCGCTCCTTCAATTGTTTATATGAGGTTTTGTCTTTTAAAACTTTTTATAAATTGTTTTCTTGTTTTTTGTTCATGTAATGAAAGATTGTTTACTTTTCTCCAATTCTCATACTCGGTACTTGGGGATAAGGAGATTCAAACTACCTACCATTGTGTCGACAAACTGAGGTTCATGCCAGTAACACCCAACCGTTTAGAGTCATATCCATAGAAGTTACATTAAAAAAAAAATCTCTGTTTCATCTAATTATTTGTATTACCACCATCTACACAAAATATGATTTGACTTCATACATTTGATGGTTCACCTAAAATTCTCTGCTATTGTTTAGATACCGACAGTCTCCAGAGTTTTCTTTCCCCGTACCGTTTGACGATTGTCTGAGAGTAACTCAACACATCTTGCAGAATGGGCTGAAATACAAGATAGACAGTCACAGAGTTGCTCTCCTTGGTAAGCCAAACACAGTTTGGTAGAGACATTTGGTTGTCTCCCTTTGTCTGTAAAAAATATAGCCATATCGTATAACGTTGTCTATTCCAAAGGCTCATTCTGTACTGTCTTCTAGCTTTTCTTTACTAGATCTACTAGTAACTAGATCCTAGAGCAAATGGTAACGATATGGATTTGGCTTTCACAAATTCTTTTTACATTAATTTTGGATAAATTATCTTAATTTTATATCTTTTTGTAGTTTGCCAATCAAGTATATAAAAGTACTCAATATGTATGTATGTGTTTACAGTGCCAGACATGGTAGAAGATCTTGTAATTAGTTATACTCAGTGCCTTTTTTTGTGACGGTACCGGTACGGCGTAACGGCATCTTTGTCAATGTGTGGGAAAAGTATTACTTTTCGTGTATATTAACATTTATTATTAATTTATTAGTAGTTAAAAATTAGGCAATCCATCACTGAGTACCGACATCTATTTTTTTTTTACAAAATAGCACTGGTTATACTTATAAAAATAATTTTAAAACAAGCAGTGGTACAAGGTGCAGTCGGGAAATGCAAAAATGATGTCTAAAATCATACTAAAATAAATCCTATGTTGGTGTTCAGGGGACAGTACTGGAGCAAACCTTGCAGCAACAGTGGCTTTGCGCATCTCAGAAGAAGACCCAGGCTTTACTCCACACGTCAGACTGCAGGTAAAATTCTTGACTATCACACTATGTAGAGAAATACCTCTTTAGATTTTTGTGACTATTTGCGGATAAATGACATCACATATTTCATTACTTTTAAACACACTAAAACATAGTTCATTACTTTTAAATACACTTATACATAATTCATTACTCTTTAAACGCACTACACTGTACCATATAGTTGTTAGACACACTAAAATGCCACTAAAACAGTTCATTACTTTACCCACTCTCAGTTCGACAAAAACACATATATTTTAAGAAACTTGCTTGCACCAACACTTTTGTCTTTCTGTGCAAATTAACAAAGCTGCACTCTACTCATACCTTGGTGTTACGATTGTTTCATTTTCTTTACCAGGTATTACTGCAACCAGTTCTACAGGCTTTTAATTTTGATACTCCATCCTACAGACTTTACAGCGACAATACATTTCCTGGACGGTGAGTCTGTGTGTTAGTGCATGGTTTCGTTATGACTTGACACATTCACAGTGCGATGTTGTTCTCTATTAGAAGTCCTATTATATTCTCTTAAAAACTATAAGTCACAATGTTGAAGAATGAATATCAGACTTACAACTAAGTTGTTTATAAAGTTCAAATGATTATCTACTTCTACAAGATGAGGGTGAGCCTTGACATGTACTCATCTCTGCCTATGGTACCTTCTGGGGCATAGGCCACCAACCAGCTTCCTCCAGGTATCTCGGTTCTGGGCGAGCCTCTCCAACTGTCCCCACGTCTTGCCCATCTGCTTGGCATCTGCTTCCAAATCGCGGCGCCATGTATTCCTGGGCCGTCCCCTCTTTCTCTTTTCTTGTGGATTTCAGGTTAGGGCTTGCCTTGTTATGTTGGATGCAGGCTTGAGAAGGATGTGATCTATCCATCTCTAGCGTCTGTGAGGGTAACTCTAGTTGTTGTTTTTTTAATATGTCTGTCAGAACAAACGAAATTATTAGTTCTGTCTTCAAAAGACTCATACTTTATATATGTTCTTAGCAATGCCTTTTTATGTTGTTATGCAATAAGAAATTGGTGTTTATGTGGTCGTGTCTACGTACCACTACCAGCATATGATGGGGAAATAACAGAAACTAATAAAAAAAATTTTTTAAGCTTTTGCACCTATTCGATGATAAAAGCTTATTTATTTAAAGTAACAGCAAATTGTTCCTATTCCTAAACATCATCAATGCAATCAATAGGTGTATTGTTTACGCATGTTTATTCTTATGAAAATCCTAACATATTTTACATGATATCTGTCACCTATATATCGATTATATATATGTAAATAAACGCCAATGCAAAGTGTAGAAAATCCTCCCCCCCTTACAAAAGGTTTAAAATGTAACTTTACCTACGTTAGGGCCCTCATTTTTTCTATTGGATTGGTATACCACGACCTTTGACACTTTAATGTAAAATGTTTCAGTACCATTGAACGGATCTTTACTTTTTGTGTGGGACATGATAATAAGACAACAGATTTGTTTTATAAAGAACGTGTGCTATTCAAAAAACAGCAACATATGAACAGCATTATGAAACAACTATGGCGGTATTGATGGGAATAACAAAAAGAGACCAGAAGATAAGTCGGTGATGAGGCTTGCTAAAATGTTGCTCACATTATGACGTAGAGAAATGAACTCATTTTGAGACGCTTGAAAAAAAAAGATAGCCTTCAAATACCTCATTAGTTAATGTAAGTACCAGATCCAGGGGTTTCTCTTAATATTAGTTTCAAGTCAATTTCATTTTATTACCTTATCGGTCATGTGGCCCGCGACACGAGAGGTCGAATGAGGTTGGGTATCACTAAACTAACATATTAGAGTCTTACTATCCTTGTTTGTTTGTTGTTGTTTTTTTGTTTGTTTTTTTGTGGGTGTTTTTTTTTTTTTGCACTCTTACGAATTTTGTCAACAAATCTCTCTAGGTTTTTTTCTCGTAACACAGCTTAGCAGAGACATTGTTGGCTGTTGTAGCCAATCTTGGATTTAAATGTTATATTCTATAATGTTTTCTTTTTTTTCGTCTGTCAGCTCACAAATCCTCAAATTTTGGTGCTATTATCTGGGCATACAACCAACACAAGACGTGGTGTCATCATTCCAGAAAAATGATCACGTGTCACCCAGTTTGAGAACCTCCATCTATTCTCATTACTTATCGGAATCTCAGTTGCCAGAATCTGTCAGAGAGAAGAGCCCAGCAAGCTCTTTGGACAGATACTCCAATCAATACGACCAGAATCTGGCACTCAAAGTTGAATCCAAAGTCATTGATCCATTTGTGTCGCCATTACTTGCTGACGTTTTGAATGCATCGCCCCCCGCGTATATACTGGTGGCCGAGGCGGATGTCGTGAGAGACGATGGCCTTTTGTACGCGTCAAGGCTGCGGGCAGCGAATGTGTCAGTGGAGTTGAAACATGTACACAATCAATCCCATTTCTTCTTGGCGCCTAAACTACCTTCTGGAATTTTGACCTTCTCTTCAGCGGAAGAAACTTGGAGGGAAATTTATCAATTTATTTCGAAAAATTTATAATAAGATTCATTGTTAAACTTAGTCTCTTCACATTCACATTATATGTTTTATAAATAAAATGTAAGAACTGACAAACTGAATGTGCCTGACTCTGTTTTAATTTAACGGACAAGTTTGTTTTCAAACAAATAGTAACAGAACTGTTATGTCTCTATAAACCACTGTTACATATTCCATTATTATGATGTTACACTATCGACGTGAACTATCCTGTTCTTATATGTCCTCCTCTCTTCCTCAAGGCCTTGGTCCAATTTTAATGATAAAGTCAAAAGTAGTTCTCCTTTCAGGCCTTGCCATCTATAGGACAGATGATGTAAAGGTCATCTGATTCTGTGGCCAGCGCAACTACCAACCACCTCTTACCTCTACTCAACTAGTGTTTGGTACCAATTAAAGCTGGCTGGACTCAGCGTCCAAGGATCCCAGAGTTAAAAATCCCAGACTTCACCAGCATTCGAACCCGCGACCCCCGGTTCGGAAGCCACCCCACCTCTAAAATATTCTATTAATAGAAATAGGTAATTAGCTTATTTCAACTAGTGATTAATTTTTGGAAATCGCAGTGGAAGTCAAATGATCAAATTTAATGTCTAAATTATGACGTGAATAAAACACAACTACAAGATGTATTATTATAAAAAAAAAACAAGAACCAATCTGAAAGTTTCTGCCATTAATTTATTCAGTTATTGCTTTCTCTTGAGACAGAAACTAGGACAACTGGACAACAGTCATGTGATCAATGTTTATAAGTAACATTAGCCAACGCCTTGTTTCTGTGGGAGATTCCCTATGGCTCAAGTTGTGCTTCAAACTTATAGTAAAGAACTGAAACCTATATCTATCTAATCTACTTACCAGTTTGTAAGTAATAAGCTCTTAGACTTGGTCTAAAGTACGAGGCTCTTAAAGAATATCTTCGAGGGGATTTTTATGTCCATGCAAATGATGAGCATGGAGTTACTTTTCTTGGATGGGATACACCTTTTTTTTTTCGGGGGGGGGGGGGGGGATAAATGCCTCTTCCACCTCCCCGATATTACTTAGAAACAATATCGGCGGTAGGTGCTCAACTAAGCCAAACGGTTTGAGGCCTGAATATGATGTTATAATATGAGCTTTTAGTGTCGTGATTGTTCAAACAAAAATAAAACCGTCAACAGAGTTGTCGTAAAAGAAAGTATCTTGTAACAGACTCTGACGTCACCAAGAGATCAATACAAGAGGTAATCATAATTTTTTTTATTGATCTAACCTGCTCAATTCATTTGGTTTGAAGAAAAATAGTCATCAAGACTCTAAGATGAGGAAATAAGAGGAGGATTGAAATGTAATGAGGACCATAACTTTGTTTTCCTTACAGTTCCGTGACTTCACTTCCTGAAGGTAGATGCTGTGTGGCCAGAAAACATCAAACGATCATAACTTCAATTGTATTTATAATTACAAAATTAATTGTATCTGATCCTATTACTTCTTCAAAAATCTTTTCTAGGAATTAAATTAAAAAAAAAAAAATTTGAAGTAAATTAATTAAATTTTTAATTCATTTTATATTACGATTTTAAAATATGGAAAGGTTTTAAAAAATGAAAAGTGTTTAAAAAATGGATTAAAATAATCATGTAATGATTTCTTGAGATGTTGTTTCCCTTCTTTCTTAAAGCGTGTACAGTTTCTTGAACTCTGTAAAGGAAAAAAAAAGTTTTTATATAGAAATTATAAAATGTAAATTAATTTTTACCTAAAAGAAGATAACAAGTTAAATTGTAAAAAAAATAAGATCTTTTTTAAAAACCTCGCATTTATATGGTGAGATTGCATCAATTATTTTCAATCAATAATGTAATTAATTTTCAATTAATTGATTAATTAACTGGTTAATGTTTTGTTTGATTCATGTGTTGTTAAGGAAAGTGCAAAGTTTCAATTTGATCCTAGAATGGGAAGGCGAGAATAAACGTTTTGACCAGACAGACAGACAGAATAAGTTGATATAAGTGAGATGAAAAGTTCTTGACATCAGTTAATTGTAATTCATTATGTGCTGTTTGTAATATCAAGCTACACCAGCGCTTCTCAACCTATGGATCACCTTCCCCATCCCACAGGGGCGACGTTCTGACAAACCAATTTTTTGTAAATTTTTTTCTTTTTTTGTGAACGGGAAAAATATTTTTGTATTTACTTTGAAGCTATAAATAGAGTCTGCATGTTATTATTACATGAGTACCAATGTTTCAAAATTAAAAGGATTAATTAAGAGACATCGTTTCATATTTTAAGTAAGACCAATTTTTTTTTTATTGTAAACCTTTTTCGTAAGAAGCCTCTGCATCAAGATCGACGCAACGCGAAAATACCCTGTCAATGTTTTACCATGCTCACATCAGCAGTATTTTCAGCTTTATTATCACTTCCTGATATGGCAATTGGTCATTTAAAATAAAAGTTAATTGCAGAAAATCTAAAATGCTGCCAGTAAAGTCATTGGTAGCTAACAAACTCCATTTATACAACTGTGTAAGAGAAACATTAATAAGAAGGCTGGAAAGATTGTTTAAAAATTATTTTTTTTTAAATCTGGGCCAGGATTTGAAGATTTTACATTACAAAGGAGATGCAAGATACCGTGTACATAAAACAAACATAAAAACTCCTGTATTCCTCTGGCAATTAAATCACTGAATAGAATTGATCTGAGCACTTGTTACGTTTGAGTGAAACTAGTGTAGATGTACATTTTGTTTCTATAGTTCTAATGTATTTTTATGCACAAATTGTAAGACAAATTTCCTCATGGATAATGCACATTTTTTTGTGTGAAGAAATAGACATATTAATATTTTAACGCCAACATGATTCTATCCGTCTTTCTCAAGCCAGAACAGTCAAATCTCTCCCTAGTGTCGTTCCAATATCCAGTTGACAACTTTTGCATGGCTAAAAAGGCCAGTAAAGACGCAACATGAAGATAATGTTTCCACGATCAGTCCCATGTCAAATGTGTCATGCTCTATATGTCTTCGAAAGTCTCTTGTCTTTAGAGGCAACATGAAGATGATCTTTCCACGATCAGTCCCATGTCAAATGTTTCATGCTCTATATGTCTTCGAAAGTCTCTTGTCTTTTAGTTCTTGACCTACTTTAATTTGCGCATTGGATAACAGTGCGCTGTTGACAACTGGTGAATGCATTTCGAAGCTCAGAATGCACGTAAACCAGTGGCGTCACCAGGGGGATCCTCGCAGCAACTAAAAGAACTAAACAATAAGTTTTTATTGGGAAGATTTTAGAAAAGCTGAAAAGGAGGTGGGTGACACCCTGAACTTACCGCACCGGGTGACACCCACCCTAGTGACGCCACTGACGTAAACACTTGGGGCTTAACTCTTGACCCTGCTTACAGAGAAATTTGGTTCGTCTTTGTGGTCGCCACACATGATAGGCTAAGTAACGTCCAACTTGTCATGTCCATCATAGACCTTCTATCACAAATGAATAAAGAAACACTAGGAGTCGATCCACTTGTCATGTCTATCATAGACCTTCTATCACAGATGAATACATATAGACCTACAGCTTGACCTAGATCTGTTGATTTATTAAGATTAAAAACTGAATTATCTACTTGATGTACACAGTCCTGTTGGAGATTTGCATAAACTGGAGCCAGTTTTTACAACACCTCTAGAGTCACTCCTTCGTGGAAGGTGGGCGCTGATCTCGAATACCAAAGTACAGTGTTGGTTACTAGTCATTTGTTGTATTCGTCCTTGTCGAACAAATCATTTCATATGTGCTTTTTCTGTAACAAAGTTTTAAGCTAAGCTACAATGAAACTATCTAACCTGGAACATCATTTGAGACAATGACAACATGATAAAATAGATTGAGATTTGAAATAGCCTACTTTCAACACTTTTAGTTCAAAACAGTAGAACAAAATGTTTGATTAAAGATCCTAAAAGAAAAGAGGTTTGTGAGTGTCTTACAATATTTTTTCTTAGGCCTATATCAAACTCCAGAAAACTGCACTATTAAAAGCCACACACATCTGATATCATAGTAAAAATTTCTCTAAACAACAATACAGTTCAAAGGTGTAATGGTAAGAGGAGTTAAGAAACTGAAAGGTTCTTATGTAATTACTTTCCAAAGACATACTTTAAAAAAAAAAAAGCTGGACTAGTTAACCTTGCCTGATTATATAGTGTTATTATATCATGCTTTCTTTTTGCTATGAATTAAGAAATCCATAAAGAACTGCTCATTGGCTGAAACTTTGATCAATTGATCCTTCACAATGAAGAATGATAGTTGTCGAAAGGCTTATGTTTGACAATATTTATTTCTGAGCTCTTGAGTGCTAAAAATCCAATTTTAACAGACTTATTTCATAAATTTAATGAGGGTAACTTACGCTACAAGGTGATTACCTAAATTTGATCAAAACGAAGGTATAATCTCAAAGTTTCTTGTGAGGATTAAGTAATGAAGCATACAATAGATTGGATGAAATTTCCTAATTTTCAAATTTAAAACCAACATCATCTAATCGAGAAGTTATGATAGATTAAATCTAACTAAATTGAACCCTAATGTTGAAATTTTACACAAACTTGCTATCCAATAGGCCAGTGTTTCCCAAACTTTCAACATATACCAAATATGCGTACCCCTTCAATAATTTTCGTAAACCTAAGTACCCTTTCCCCCCCCCCCTTAAAAAATGAATAATTGTTGAAAATAATAAACGAACTTTAAGGACATACTGCACTAGGACGTTTCAGTTTAATCCCTAGAGTGCATATTAAATCTTATTTTGTTTCATTTGAATTTGAATTTCATCAATGAATGGCCTAGAAATCAGTGAGAAAAACACAAATAAAGTTGAAGAATTTTCCAAAAAATGCAGGAGGTCTACCGAAGAATGGAAAACATGGCAAGGGGTCTACGAGACAAAAAGTTTGGGAACCAATGGTCTAGCTTGACTACAGCCAACATGGCGCAGTCAGCCGTATTACCGTAATAATGCGATAACAATAAATTTAAAGTTGAAATTTTATGAATTTTGTAAGCGTTGCTTATATTTTTGACGTAAATCTAATAAAGAATAAGTGAAAACAAAATTGATAGGTCTATATATATATATACAGCGACACTACTTTTCCTCTCTCTCTCTCTCTCTTTCTCCCTCCCTCTCTCTCTCTCTCTTTCTCCCTTCCTCTCTCTCTCTCTCTCTTTCTCCCTCCCTCTCCCTCCCTCTCTCTCTCTAACAATCTTTTCTTTTTGGTCTTTGTCGTTTTTATCTTTTTTTGGTACCTCTTTGTGTGCCGCCATTGTTTAAAATACAGTGTGTGGGTTTATTTCGGGATAATTTTTTTGAATATATAATTTTTTTTTACATTATCGTCATTAATTGAGGGACGCAAGTGATTATCGCCCAGAGTCAAACCAAGAGATTGGTAATGGTGCTGACAAGAGCATAAGGGCAAGCGAGACAACTCTAAATGAAATCCTAGTCGCAGACGTGTGAGAATGAAGGGGGAGAACTGTTTGCAACAGAATGGAAATTCGAGAAGTGTTTATGGAAAATAGTTGGACCAGGGGCTGCAAGCTAAATGGAAGGGTTAACAAGTCGTCACGTTCTTTTACTGGAGTAATACCCGGTACCCAAAGTTTAGATTACAGGGTCTGGTGATCATTTCAAATATTACATAGTAAGGTCAAACCCATAAAATTTGTGCATACTGATTTTAGGAGTTTCTATTTTGTTTCTTTATTTGCAAAAGTTCGTACACATGTGGCTGTAGGTCCTGACTGGACCATGGTAGATCTAAATGTGGTTCAAGTTAAAATTAAATTAAAGTTATAATTTATCAATAGGAGATCTGGTTTTGATATACGCGGGTCATCAATAGAAACTAGATAAAAGGTCACATCCTTTGGTTTAAATGAATTGAAGTAGAGACACTTAATCTAAGCTGTGAATTTATTAATATTAGAAAAGTCAACATGCCATATTTTAGGTGAATATATTCATCACTAGAATTGTGGACATACCATCTATAGGTGTATACTTTCATCTTTAGAATTGTGGACATACCATCTATAGGTGTATACTTTCATCTTTAGAATAGTGGACATACCATCTATAGGTGTATACTTTCATCTTTATAATTGTGGACATAACATCCACAGGTTTATACATCCCATCACTTGAAATGTAGAGTTTAAAAAAAAATCTTATAATGACTTCTATTTACCATCAAATGTCAGTTTGCCATCTTTGTCTAGATCAGATGACATGTAATATCCTTGAACTGTCGCCGCGGCATCTTCGGGAGACATTCCGATAGCAATCGCTACGTTCTCAAGTTCTGATTCTGTAAGTATAATGTTAAATTTGCATCACAGTGATAGAATACACACTGACAACAGAACAAATCATTATATTATTTTTTTCGAAACTATAATACTATTAATTTATTTAAAGATATTTAATGTTGCCCCTACCTGTAACTCTCCAGCAGCGAATGCACAATATGTATATTAATAATTTAAAAAATAAAATCTATTTTTTACGTGTGACAAAGCCGTCATCATTGGTATCATGAAGCCGGAACCACTCTGTAGCGCCATCCGGGGTGTTATCAGGAACAGACATGTCTTGAACGTACTCTGGGACAAAGTCTAAGGCTCCATTACCTAGAGAATACAAGACACAAGCTTGTTATGCACTATGAGTATCAGCCTGAAAATATTGTATTTGAGAAAGGAAATAGACTATTTTATCACAGCCGTTATGTTGCTAGAGCTTCAAGTTTCTTCTTGCCTACTACCATTTTGACCTACAAAGGCGTCTTCCTTTGCACAATGCATCTTTAAATAGGGTGGTGTTTTGGCCTGGCATCATCATGACTAGCGTGTCTAATTTTGTGCTCTAAAGGCTTTGTTTAGAGAGTATTTTCAATTCATTCTTCCATACATTTCTTTTTAATTTGTTTAGAGAGTATATTCCATACATTCTTCCATTCATTTTTTTCTGATTTGTTTAGAGAGAATATTCCATTCATTTTTCTATACATTTCTGTCTAATTTGTTTAGAGAGTAAATTCCATTCATTCTTCCATACATTTCTGTCTAATTTGTTTAGAAAATATATTCCATTCATTCTTCCATTCATTTTTTTCTAATTTGTTTAGAGAATATATTCCATTCATTCTTCCATACATTTCTGTCTAATTTGTTTAGAGAGTACATTCAATTCATTCTTCCATACATTTCTAATTGAGATTTTTCACGATAACTTAACCAATGTCAAGGAATTAGCTTGAGCTTCACCAATGCCAACTAAAATATAAAAAAAAAGACTGAGCTATAATTTTATCCATATCTGAATTGACAGCTGTTGGTCTACGTATCAACTCTCCTCTATTACCGCTAGTTAGTTGCCAGTTTGTTTTGAAATGTTTGAAGTCAATAAGTTGAAATTCTAATGATTAATACATATTGAAATTATTTTGAGCTACAAATGGAAGAGCTTAAAAAAATATAATTCTGCAGTGAACACAAATTATCATTTACCTTTTTTAAAAAAAACTTAGATTATCAAGACTTAAATTATTTTGTAAACCGGATACATCAAAAAGATCGCTATTAACTGTTATTTATAGTTTTTACACCATGTAGGCTATGAAAATCCCCAATAAACAGAGCTTCGTAATAATGCAATATCTTGTGCACAATTTACAAAATATAAATTTTAAAGTTATTGACAGTACCTAGAAATCCTTGATGTCTCTAGGATACATGTGTTCAATAATATGTCAATAATCTAGTCTTGTTCATCCTGATCATTTCCGACACATGTCTTTTTTTTGTAGGCCTAAATAAAATCCCCTTCACTTTCACTAATCGCTTAGTATGTTGAACCTTTGGGGCACCACACAGGCTCTGTTGACCGTCTTTCTTCACACCTCTTGTCTTTTGCCTTGGATTGACTTTCTTGTAATATGGTCAGTAGGGTACAAGTTTGCGTTTTGACAGTGGGTAGCAGGTCATCGAGGAGTTAGCAGGTCATCAAGGAGTCCTATTGTAGCATTACTTCTGTTCACTGTTTTTAATCTCTTCATTTGTGATGCGGTCTTTGTAAGTGATACCTATGATCTTTCTGTAGCATCTCAATTCTATTGCTAGGATTCTCCTCTTTAAATCTGCAGCCAGCTTACAAGATTCGCAAGCATATAAGAATGTGGCCAAGACCAGGGAGCGCATCAATAGATGGCTATGCATTTGTCTTAGATCTTGTAATGAAGAACAATTAACTTCATTCATATATTGGCCTAAGAGACCCTGCTACACACATACATGTACTGCACATACACACAAATGTTTAGCACATGCTAATCTATGAGGTATGTCTCACGCTATACTGACCGTTACTGTCTCGCCTTTTAATAAACGCTGCCACTACGTCATCTGTGACGCCAGCTTTGAACCTTCGAATGTAGTTCTTGACCTCGTCGAACGTGGACTGGCCGTCATTGTTGTGGTCCAGCCACCGGACAAAACGTTCTTTTAACTCTGACCAACAGACAAACAGACAACACTTCGAGATAGGAACACAATAATAGAATGTGGAACATATACTATAACAGTTGTATTGGTACTATAATAATAATAATCACCCATATTATCCAAAAGGAAATGTGTCTGGCAATTAGTGCATTACATCAAGAAAAGATTATAACTATAGAAAACCAAAATATACATTCACACCAGACTCACTCTAAATGTACATGTGAAATGTTGGTTTCAGATAGTTGAATGCTGTTTAATTAATATGTAGCCAGGAGAAAAAGAGAATTTTTGTGTCTGTTTGTCTTTGCTATCGGTGTCTTGTATCTCTTTTGTGATGGTAAAATCACAAAATCCTGACCCAGAGGGAGATTTTCTATTTCTAAAATAACTACTAATACCACTAATAATAATAATTATTATTGACATTGAAGAACCACTATTTTACTTTTTTTTTTGTAACGCAAAAATACATTCTCCTGGCGTCTAAAGCGTACACATTTTAACAACGTAAGCGTAAGTCGGTAAAGGGTTTCATTATTGTAAAATCATCTCTGCATTTAGCAAAACATTTGTATCGTAGCGGGCCTGTTTTAGTCACGAAAATGACGTCGATCTCTCTCGTGAAAACTGTATTAAAGGTTGAAACGTTGATTTTTGAAAATACATTTTCTAATTTTTTTTAAACATGGGCAAATATGTTTGGTTTTATTTGTTCATTATTCCAATATGGGTCTGTATCTTAAAGCAATTGTTGGTTTTTAAATCTCGTAAAAAAAAACAGCAACTATTGCTGTGGTTTCTAAAATTAGATCTAGATCTAGATCCTTTCGATCTTCTCATGTAAGTATGGTAAACATAGCCTAGATCGATGAAGTTATAAATGTCCTTCCTTCCCTTGACTGATGGCAGCATATGAATCAATTTAAAAAAAAACATTTAGTAAATCAATTAGTGTTAATTAATTAATTTTGTCTTATATGGAAAACATACTAGACTAACGGGAAATACAATACTGAGAGATATGGCAGAATGTTGCAAGACTGAAAGAGTAACTTACGCAATCGTGTACAGCTATGTTTGATTTTTAAAAAAATAATCGATGAAATCTCAATATAAGCGATTGTTTTTTTTAAGTATTTTTTTTAAATGGAACTTGTTCTTCTTTTCGATTAGCAAGTAGTTGCCACGACACACACACACACACACACACACACAGATTGAGAATCGCTGAAGTAATTCCTCTTCTTATTTTTCCTTTGTTCACACAGCAAGCAGAGCCCCAACTGATTAGGCCTGACAAAACTTGGTCCGTCACTTTGGTCAGACTTATGACGTGACAGTCGAGCTAACACGCTGGATTAACTTTAGTTTCATGCCAGCTTGGCTTTCATTTCGTAGACTTTCTCCACCACAAACGTCAACACTACCTTTTTAATTTTTTGTGTCATACAAATCTTGTTGCTATATTTTTGTAGACATATTCATTCATCATTATTATCAGAACCAAGAAACTTAAAAAAAAAAAATCAGCTAATTATTTTCAGAGACTTTTAAGTTGACAGCTCTCTCTCGCTCTCTCTCTCTCTCTCTCTCTCTCTCCCCTCGCTCTCGGTCTCTTATTAGCTTAATTAGAAAATTCCATATCCTTTACTAGAATACTTATTTATAGTCATACCGTTATACCTTATACAGTCGTACCAACGAGAAATTCAATACATTGTTCTGTGGCAGACAAGTTTGACCTAGACAACAGTAGACGAGTGATATAACTCTAGGCATTGTTTGGTTATTGTTTTTAAAAAAATTGATTGTAGATTAACATTTTAGACAGCACGCTAGGTTGATATGGTTTAACCCCAAAACGAACATCGAATCAACTTCTAGACTTAGTTCAACTAGTCAACTGCGTCAGCACCTACCAAAATACTATATCTCTTAGTCTTTATATATGTAGATCGTCAGAGCATAGAGCGGGTGGCTTGATTCAGCCTGGAAAAAAGATGACCTAAAAGAACGACTAGATATAAAGAATAGTTTCTTTGATTTAACTGTTGTACATGCTTTGGATGGACTTCTCTTTTACTGCCTTTAATAAGCGATAGGTGATATTATTGCGTATTTAAGAAATTTCACAATTAATTATAAAATAAACTACTTTTTATTTACAGTTAAAGACTATCGGACTCTTGGAAACTAATGATGATGTATCAGTTATATAGATATCTCCATATAGCCGAGCATGTGCAAAGATTAGACAAAATATGAACAAAAAATATGAATGTTTTGTTGGCTTTATTATATGAACATAAAATCTGAATTAATTTTAAAAAGAAAAGAAAAATTTTTGATAGAAAGTTTACGTTCGTGGAGCTACTGTGCTATGATACTATGATATTTAACTTCACCCTAACCCCAGCAGTAAAACATGCTTCTTTTTTTAAATAGGATCTAGCCTTTAAACGCCTAAAACCCACTCTTTATTAAAGGCTTCACACCCTTACCTATGTACAAAGAACACTATTGAAATGAAAATATAATTTCTAAAGTAAAATGATACTTTAGAGAATGTGATCAAGTTTTTCTTCTTCTTTCAGTGCACGATAATGACTTTTTTTTCTAAACATAGAATAGATTGACTAGCTGAGAGACTCACTTACTGAAGGCCAAACTAATGGAAATACATCAGCAGACGACAAGTCAGTGCTACAAATGTAGGTCGTTTGCATCTTTTTATTTTTCTCCCGCCTTGTTAATTAATGCATTGAAGAAGACAACTTATTAAGTTTAACACAGAGATCTATATAAACTCTGTATAACAGATCTGTGGGTCAGTATTGCAATATTTCTCCGTCGCTTTGATCGATTCAAAAGCTTTTAAAAGGGGGATTAAATTGTTTTTAGTTAATTTCAAAGGAACAAAATTTGATTTATTACAAGCCAACAACGTGCTGTGTTACGGAAAAAAAATATTTATATATATTTATATATTTATGTCTTTCTTTGTACTTATATTTATAGTTCTACCATTTACATATTTTTCTTTCAATTTTAATCTCAACTAAAGTTAATATAATTAGTTATGTATTAGTTATTTATTTGTTAGTTATTATTTATTTATTTGTTTTTTATTTGCTATTTCGATTTTGTTAAAAAATAAAACGCATTTCTTCTCGCCCAAGATTCCAGACTTGAACTAGAGACCACTGTGATAACGAAAGTGCATAACTCACACGGCCATGTTTCACAAGTTTCACATGTGTCTCCCTTCCCCACAATTCTGTGCATGCATAGATACATACATAAATGCATGTTTAAATTAGATTATCAAAAAGTGTTTACTGACCTGTCAAGAATGAAACTGATACACAGGGCTGCAAATAGAAACAGGGAAAGGTAAGTCACATGTAAAACTGTTTTCAGATATTTCACTCTTTCTATAATATCAGTTTCTCATGTAAATATAAAAATATTTTTTTTAACAAATTATTATGGATCTTCACAGAAAAGTGAATAAACTCTTTATTTACAATTCATTTTATTAGATCCCGTTTACGTTTTATAAACAATAAAATACGATTAAAAAAAAAGATAAAGTAATTTGAAGGAATGTAGTAGTAATATAGTGGGAATTAAAGAAAAAAAAACCTAAGAGAATGATTGAAAAATACTTTGAAAAAAATTTACAAGACGCTTTAGTATAAGATCATTAGTTCCAACTAAACAAAAATTATTATTTTTAGTTTCAAACTTTTAAGTGTTGACCTAGTTCTCTACCCAAAGTATAAAGGGAACTAATTCAATCTATACCACCATGCCTGCCAAGTACCATTTATTTCCCTTCTTCGATACCAAACAAAAAGATTAATTACCAATATTTAATTAATTTTTTTTTTGTTTTTTGTTTTTTTGTTGTTTTTTTTTTTTTTTTGTCAGGTGCAAAAATAAGCGAAATTTCAACTTTATCCAGGTCTGGTGTGGGAGAAATAACGTGTACACACTTTTAAACCGATAGACAGCGTGATTTAAATAAGCTTTGTAAAAATACTATCCGATTTAGCATTTTTTCTAGGCATGATGAAGACCATATCAAGTAAAAGCAATAATAAAATGTTTGTACCGGTATGACAATCCGTAAAATGTGCACCATGTTTATCACGTGGGTGAGTTTGATAAAGGGTGAACGTTTTTTTAAAGATTTGTTTTTTTAACATTGGCAAAATGGATCAAATAGTTCAACTAATTAAAGAAATTTTATGTAAGGAATCTCTAAAAAGAATTAAAGGATCGATATATCATCCTTGTCGGAATCTATTCTCTTTTCAGCCATATATTTTTTGTAATAATCGAGTCCAGTATTGGAACCACAGCTCTTACTGTACATCGATACTCTCCTCCACTCACGCAGACAATAGTGTTACTCCTTGACGATTTTCTCTCTTCACTCAGCCCCATCTCCCTCTCAGACTACAGAATCAACACTCCAGCCTTCGAGAGGGAAAGGGCATTTCCTTAACGACCTAGTGAATCCTTTGACTTAGCTCAGAATAAGGTATTCAAGTGTCCAGAAATCACTCACTTCCGACCCCATTTCCGATCCCTTTCCGACCCCTTTCCGATCCCATCGTTTGTCTATGAATGAGCCCCTACTAAGCACGTTAACTTCACCTTATAATATGTATATATATACGAGCTTGTTGGAGCGAGCTATGAGTGCCCTCCCTTGAACTTTTATGAACGACAAAGCATGTGAATCTTTATTGATATAGGATTAGATGTGGGCAAATTACGGTCCGAGGGCCTCGTGCGACCTACTGTGCTTTTTTTATGCGGCCCGCGGACACCTACAGATATTATATCTATAGAAATGCATATATTTTAAAATATATAACTTATAATATCTTTATCATTTGAAACTTCTCTCTTCAGTTTGTATATTTATTTTATTTTATAATATCGATTCTGATGATGAAGAGACTAAAAAACAAATCTCTTTAGTTCTAAAATATATTTTCGGTAACAAGCATTGCTCTAATTGGAAATATATGGAAACGTTCAGGATTAGACAATGTGATATCACTACCAGTCCTTGAGCTCCATAAAGTGCAGCAGAGAGAGGAGACTTCATATTTCACGGGATGGCGGGATATGAAGTTGCGGAGCCAGGTTATACAAAGACGATCTGTTGGCGTTTTCTATCGGCCTTCAGGTCATTGCTACCATTGGGAAGCACCATTCATTCTGTAGGATAACATGACCCACACACAACGTTCGGTCACAGCCTCATCAAGTTCGGCATAGGTAACTTTGTTTGTCGCCCGTTCTTAGACGTTTATCGGTGTTCGCAGATGATAGTCTTGCATGCATACGTCGCCGTTGGTGTGGCGATTGTGTTTAGTTGGTGGATGTTTGCCTCAATACCAATAGCTTGGCGTGTCCAAATAGGCTGCAACCTTTGGGAAATGTCTCCTGCCTTTTCCTCTTTAACATGATGCGTCATGATAGTCATCCCCATTGTTTGATGCTGCCTAAGAATGTTCAACCTTTGATGGACAAAGTTTCTATCCTTGTTACGGGGTGTATGTGTGTGCTTCAAAGATAACGACGAGGCAAGGGGAGAGTTTTGTTATTTTTAGGTGTAGGCTGATGAAATCACGGGCTGGTCTGTCAATGGATGTTCATTCACGTGTGTGAGAGTTGGACGTGAGACGAATCAGAGACGTTAGGCAGAAGGGACGTTTGTTTTAGTAATGAGTTCTATCTTGTTTCTACATCCATTTTATCTTGTTTCTACACCCATTTACTTTCAAGATGAATATGTGTTGATTTCTAAATAAATGTTACATTAAGTTTTATTTAATCCATTTTTTTAGAAGTTGATTCTATATTTCAATTACAACATCGGTTTAGTTTAGTTGTTAGCTGTTTGGAGCTAGAATCCAAGGACCTACCAACAACAATCATACTCGCATACTCTTAGTTTTATCCAAGGGTAGTTTCGGGTACCTATCTATTTAAGATGTCTTGTATGCGTTTATTTGTAGATTCCATGCTATTAGCTACATATTTATTAATATTATTTTTATTTTATTCGAGAAAGGATTGATGCAAAATGAAAATTCTCCGTTTAAAATACAGTTCTAGATAAACAGTTGGGACTTTAGTAAGAAACTATATTGGCTTCACCCATGCTTTGCTACAAACAGGAACTATATGACGGATTCTATTATCCACTTCCCAGAATCACACATTGAATTTTTTAAATACCCTTCTTCATCTGTTATAGATCTAGTACCGAATCTTTTTTTTTTAAAGTTGAAAAAGAAACGGCTTAAAAATTTGTTTCTAAACCGGAAAAAAAAAAAAAGGGAGTGTGAAGCTGTTGTTAAAAAAAGAAAGCACTTAAATGTCTTGTTCGGCAAGGGGAGGTAATCGATGAACATATTTTAGGTGATAACAAGAGTTGTCGAACGTCTGATTAGAACATATTTCAAGTCGGCCTTATACAAAATCGCGACAGTTAAACTTTTCAAAATGTTCGCTCTTCCACCATCTGTACCCGAGAGACACCCTCGGTGTTTTTATTTCTATCAATTATCTTGTCAACTAGTCAATATGTCACTGTGTCAACTAGTCAATATGTCACTGTGTCAACTAGTCAATCTGCTACCGTGTCAACTAGTCAATCTGTCACTGTGTCAACTGTCCAGGGGTCGGCAACCTTTTGAGTTGGAAGAGCCAAAAATAACAATTTACAAAATTTCAAAGTTTTTAAAGAGCCACAAAAGTTTTTTCTTGCCAATTATATATAGTACTCACACAATTAATTTTTTTTATGAAAAAATAAACGAATTCATATATAAGTAGTGTTTTTCACAAATTAGATAATATATATATATGGCATTAGTATATAATTATTTTTTTAATTTCGGTAACAACTAAAGCAATTAAAAATTTATTTACAACACTAAATTGTACTTCAATAACAAACAATTGAGCAAACACTTCTTTTAAAACTGTCCATTTTTGTTGCGTTACATACATTTCTGGACCTCCAACACTTCCAACTTGCTTTTCAACTCAACAACGCTTTAGTTTTTAGAACGATCAACTGCATTTCTAGAGATCTAGTATCAATTCCTAATGTCTCAATTTGGATTTCGGTGTTATGTGTGTTAGATTTATTATAAATGCTAGAATGATTTTGTTGGTTTTGAACTGCTCAAATCTGTCAACAAATTCATCTGTATTTTTTTTTAGAACTGTGCTGAAGAAATTCTTATCAAACGTTGCACTGATTTGATCGCGATATTGATTTAGACATTGATAATAAAGTAACCGCTCTGAATATCTCTGCAAAAAGAATTAATTTTTCTTCGAAACAAACCAATTCTTCTACAAAAACATAGGATGTGTTTCCCTTTCCTTGCAGTTTTACATTCAGCTCATTTAATTTCTCTGTCATATCAACCATAAAGAAAAGTTTTTGCAACTATTTTTCGTTCTCTAATTCGGTGTGATAAATGTCTTGTTCATTTAGAAATGAATTTATTTCATTCAAGCACAAAGCAAAACGTTCATCGCTTTACCTATGGAAAGTCATAGCACTTTTTGTGAAGAAGAAGGTCGGAATACTGAGTCTCCATTTCGTGACTATGGCAGAGTGCTTTTGACAAAGTGCTGTTAACTATCTTGATTACCAAATTCATGACCTTAACTGTTTCGGCAGGAAATGTTCGGACACAAAGCTCTTCTTGGTGTATTATTTAGAGAGAACATAAGAATTTCGTGGTCTTTTTTTTTTTGCTCCCAAAAATCCTAGCTGCCCTTTTATTTTTCCTGTCATACTTCTAGCTCCATCAGTTGCTGTTTAAACGATTTTGATTTAAATACATCTGAATTTCTTCAAGGTATTTTTGCACGGCATTCGCTCTATCTTCCCTTCTAGTTTGTCTCGAGAGCGGTAACAATCCAAGAAATTCTTCTTTTGGACCTTGGGAAGACATATACCTGACCACATTGGCAACTTGTGCCATGTCTTTATGTCGCAAGACTCATCTCTAGCAAGTGATAAGACAGAAGAAAGTAGAATACCTTCCAACTATGTTACATTTGAAGACATTTTAGTTGTTCTGTATTGCACTGTTTCAGCGGATAGTGGCAAATCTTTATTTTTTTTTCAAGATTTCTGGCTGTTTTTGAAATCACGAAATTGTTCTTCAGATGCACGTAGGGGGCAGTCTTTGACATACTCACCATCTGTATATGGTTTGCCTTTTTGTGCAATTTCTAGTGGTACCATAAACCGTGCCAGATGAGCATTACTTGTAGATTGCTTATAACTTTGAGAAGATAATTCGCTTCTTACTCATTTACTTGAAACGACAAACTATACGTCACAGTCAAAGCTCGTGGTAAAGATGTAATTTGTCTTGCGTCAAAGCGAATTCGAGAGCTTCCGCCGAGAGCTTCCGACGGACTGACAAAAGTGACGACGAGTGTAATGGGGGAGGGCTGTCGTGAAAAACGATTCAGAACTATTAAAAAAATGATTCGATAAAATAAATAATATTTGGGTACGGAACTAAAGAGCCGCAGCTTCACATCTAAAGAGCCGCATATGGCTCGCGAGCCGCAGGTTGCCGACGCCGGAACTAGTCAATCTGTTACCGTGTCAACTAGTCAATCTGTCACTGTGTCAACTTGTCATTTTGGCTGACACTTGACAGAGCTTAGGTGAATGTACTTTAGATATGAACAAGATGAAGAACATCAGTTTTACATAGTGGAAGACATCTATCTTACACAGTGGAAGACATCCTTCTTACACAGTGGAAGACATCCTTCTTACACGGTGGAAGACATCTTTCTTACACGGTGGAAGACATCTTTCTTACACAGTGGAAGACATCTTTCTTACACAGTGGAAGACATCTTTCTTACACAGTGGAAGACATCTTTCTTACACGGTGGAAGACATCTTTCTTACACAGTGGAAGACATCTTTCTTACACAGTGGAAGACATCTCTCTTACACAATGGAAGACATTATCTTTACACAGTGGACATCCTGATTCTGATGTAACCACGATTAGGTTATAAATAGGGTTGAACGGCTGAGAGAAGTTAGCAGAAGTGGAAGACCAAAAGATGGGCTTGTGTTTACAATGGTTTTAAAAGGAGTTATATTTGGTTTAATTGTTTAAGAAATTATTTCACTTGTGTTTCTGAAGTGTTGCACTAATGTATGAGCAATAAAAGTGTCCTTGCTACAAAGTCACGTGATTATTGCACCACAGAGACAGATACAAAGAAAAAAATCAAGGGAGATGTTATAATTTTTTTTCTATGTAAATAATTACACATTTTTTCGTTTGTTTATTTGTTTTGTTTTTGTTGCTGTTTCATTTTGTTTCCTTATCTAAGATTTTTTTTTTTTTGACATGTGCTTCAACAAAAGATAATCATCCTACAAATGGCGTCTCTTATTTCCCTGATTTGAAACATTTTAAAGATTATTTTTTTTTTTATTTTTCAACAGTTTGGTTCACATTTTTTTTAAATTCCATTATAGGAAATACTCTCTCTCTCTCTCTCTCTCTCTCTCTCTCTCTCTCCTCTCTCTCTCTCTCTCTCTCTCCCTCCCTTTGTGTATGTGTGTGTGTGAGAGAGAAAGAGAGATGTTCCTTGCTGCAAACAAAGTCATATTATTGAGTTTCAATCTTTAGACCTTCGGCCGGTTTATTTAGTCATAATTTAGTGTCAGATTGTATATTCGAGCGTTGTAATGTATCGATACTAGCTAGATCAATCATTATGATGAAAAGCATTGATCTATTGGTCTTTATGTGAAATCAATCATCAGGCGGGAAAACATTGTTTTAAGGTATCAGTTTCTCTGAAACTGAAACAAAATACATTCAAAGTCATCTTGAAGGTACGCATTTTTAGCGGCCCCGTAAGGGAAAAAAGCCGCTATTAGGTTTGTGCAAAATGTCCGTCTGTCCGTCTGTTTGTCTGTCCGTCTGTCCAACTGTCACACTCAGATCTCGAAAAATAGAAGAGAAATGAAAAATATTATTTCACCATTAAATGCGGCTTAAAAAGTTTAGGTGCAACGGCTACTTTTGCTTTTCTAAAAGCAAACCGTTTAATTTATAAAATTAATTATGCAAGCGATTTTTTATAAAAATACACCAATTCTAAAACAATTACGTAAATGTAAGGGAGGCAATGTTACAATATGCTAACAAAGATGGACTACGTTGTGTATTTTCAGTATCACTAAATCAAATATGTTTATAAAATGTACAAGAAATGTTTACAACAAATATAAATAATAGTTAAAGGTGTTTTTTCTGGTCAACTAGCTGCTAAAATTAATAGAAAACATTTCTGTTGGATAATAATGGCTAATAATGCACTTTGTATGTCAATGTCACGTACATTTTTTAAAAAGGACTTTTTATGGAACGACTTTCGTGCAGTAGCGTAACGTCGCGACATATGCTATGGTGCTAAACTTAATTACTTAATTTTTTTTTTTTTTAAATCCTATTTTATTTATTTTTTGTTTAGTGCCCCTCATCCGAATAAAAGAAGCTTATTTTTGTGCGTTTTGTCTGTTGGTCGGTCTGTCCGTCACGATTAGATTAACAAATAACACTAAAGGAAGGCTATTGTAAATCTGATTTAACCTCTAATTTTTCATTCAGGAATATTGCAATAGTTTTAAGTATCTATAATAGATTGTTCCGGATGTTTTGTGAAAAACAAATCAATGCCAGCGAATATTTTTTTGCTCTTCTAACTTATATTAAATTTTATTTCCATGCTTAAACGTTGCAATAAACACATCATCTTTTATACATTGTTCCGGTTTTTTAATGTAAATAGCATAAAAATGCTAATTAAAAATATCTATACCTATTTATATTTCAATAACTATAAAGTTGTTCCGGATATTGTTTCATAAAAAATAAATTATGTCAATTGATTGTTTGAAATCGCATAATTGACTAATATTACACTTATATTCTTTGACACTATGTCACTGTAGTTTATTTATTAAGGCTATGGTACATCTAATTTTCATAACAGACCATCCCACAAATTTAATTAACGGTATCTCACTATAAATACATAAACATCCGGAACAATCTATTATAGAAACTTAAAACTAATGCAATGTTTCGGAAGGGAAATTACATTTTAATCAGATTTTCAATAACTTTATGTCTTTTTTTCTCGCTATTAACAAGACGGACAGACAGACTGACAGACAAAAAAATAGTCTTTAATCCCTTTATATATATGTTATATACATATTTAGTCTAACTAACCATCAAATGAAATGCTAAAAGAACTCACTCGGTGCACCAATGTCTATGAACCCTCGAGAAGCTGCTCCTATAGAAGACATTTTTTAGTCTAACTAGGCCGTGTGACGAGATGGAATTTTTTTCCTTTGACGTCATATGGAATTAATTCTTTAAATTAAATGCTAAAAGATCTCACTCGGTGCACCAATGTCTATGAACACTCGACAAGCTGCTCGTATAGATGAAATTTTTTAGTCTAACTAGGACGTGTGACGTAATGGAATTTTTTTCCTTTGACGTAATATGGAGTTAATTCTTTAAATGAAATGCTAAAAGAAATCACGGTGCAACAATGTCTATAAACCCTCAGCAAGCTGCTCGTATAGAGGATATTTTTTAGTCTAACTAGGCCGTGTGACGTATTGGATTTTTTCCTCTGACGTCATATGGTATAAATTATTTAAATGAAATGCTAAAACAACTCGTTATAGTAATGTTTATTAAACCTCGTAATGTGACTCGCATTTTAAAAATACAATAGCTAGATTTAGATCTAATCTAGATTTTTTATACTAGATCTAGATTTTTTTTAACACTAGAACTTGGCAAGTTCTAATTAAAATCATTGTAGAATCTAGATCTAGAATTTCTTGGTCTAGTTTAGAATGTTTGTTGTTTTACATGTTTCGGATGTTCCTTCAGAGTTGTGTACCAAACCTCCCTCAGGACGACGGGGGATGGGAGCGAGTAGGGTTTGAACCTGGGACCATCGATGAATCCAAACAACAGTCCAGCGCTCAAACCGCACTACCCGACAGCCATGATTTAGACTGAAAAAATTTTGTTTACGTCAAATGAAACTTTGAAACATTATTATTTTTAACAATGAAAACAAAATCCCGTCTTGGATATTCCTTGCGAATATGCGAATCCGACAGGGATCCGTCTCCCACGGAGGCCGCCTCTGAGTTTGTGTGTAACACAAACTCTCTTTGTAATCTTGTTTCACAAAGCTTTTATTTGTTTTAAGCAATTCAATGACAATTCAACTGTGAATGTGGACATATTGTATTATCTAATATAAAGAATACCCACCCACGCTGAGAGGGGAGCCCCTTAGTTAGAGAAACGCTGTAGTTATAGAATGTTGACTACATTGTAAAAAGGTGATTATTAAAAGACTCACCACTCCGTCTGAAGCACTCCTAATTTGGCGGTTTATAAAAATTGTTTGGTAGTCGGTCCCATGGTTCAAGGTGTCGGTCAACGGCTTTTCTAGATGAGCGTTATGTTTGAGCCCGTGAGCTGCTATCAGTGTTCCCGTCAAACAGAGAAACGTTGTGAGCCAAGAATGCATTGTTGCTAGGTTACTGAAATAACAAAACAAAAACAATATTGTTAGTCAAAAGTTAAAGTCTTCACAATCTAAGTGGCAAGCAGAGATTTTCTTCACATCTAGCAGAGACTGTCTTCACGTTAGGCAGAGACTGTCTTCAAGTCAAGCAGAGTCTGTCTTCACGTCCAAGTGAACAGCAAAGACTGTCTTCACGTTCAAATGAAAAGCAGAGACTGTCTTGACGTCTAAGTGAATTGCAGTCTGTCTTCGCGTCTAAATGAAAAGCATGGACTGAGTTAACCTGTTGATGCCCAACCTGTTTCGGCCTACAGGCCAATAACATTTGCCTAACGCATGTCACTGGCCGCTGTTATAGGACGATTAGAAAGGGAAAGTTTTGACATCGAGACAATGACGCGACTAGTAAAAACAAGGCTAGGATTTGAGGAAGAATAACAGAATACTTCCGAAGGCTTTAGAGAGAGGCAGTTTTTATGGACGTAGAGATTTAGCTTGACGACATTCGACGGTCCCCTTCGTTAGTATTAAACTTCTTGTTCGACATTCACTATAAGCGTCGACTAACTTATAGTGTTGGCCTTTCGCCTTTGTTATTGGATTTTGTTATTTAAGTGTTACATCCTTTTAATTTATCTGCATAAGACACAGCGCGAAGCGCCTAATACCGCCCCACCGAAATATATAATGTCCATCCCATTGGAACGGAGGCCTGCGTTCTGTGAGCAGAAGTTTCCAGAGGCTGGACTTGTACCGCGGACCGAAGTTTGAGCACCAGTGAACTCGTCAAATAAATTTAGTTGCAAAAAAACGTTAAAAGTACTTAATCATTAAATCAGATTTGAAAGATGCAGGCAAAATGCTGGCAGGCCTAACACTGTTGACATTTGATCAGTTGGCGCTGATTATTGAAATATAAAAAACACTCTCCCCTAGGGCGCCTTTAGTCCGTCGGTTGACTCGTAACTAACGGCTATTTCTCCTCTGAACCTAATATAGTTTTTTTTTAGTATTTCCCTCTCATGTTACTAGTTCGATAAAGTTGGTTTAGACAAACAAACGAACTACCGTTTAAAAATAAATAAATAATAATCTTTATTATACATGCGTAGAATACAATGTCATAATAATAATAATAATAATAATAATCTTTATTGTCCGTATGGCGTAATAGAATTGTGCATCAGTGATTTAATGTCATAACGATTGCAAATGAAATGTACATTCAGTTTCACTCAAACTTTACAAGCGAAAGATGTTATCAGAAAGTTGGATTGGATTCAATGATTGAATTGCCAAGAGAACAAAAACTTCTGGTGTCTTTTTTTTGTGATCGATGTCATTCTTTTTCATTGTAAAATGTTAAAATCATGATCCACAAGATGTATTTTTTTTATAATCAGTTTCTTAAGATTACTTTCTCGCATTGTTGTCTTAGAGTTTTTTGGTGTGTGTGTTTTTTTTTAATTGCTAATAACCTTACTAGCAGCATGCAGCATGTATGATTTTATTTAAACTTCCCCTTTCAGACCATGCAGTCTATAGGGCAGATGATGTAGAGGTCTTTTTTTCTGTGGCCAAGGTTAGAGAGGGTGTCGTGTGGCCACAACGACTAACCACTTTTACTTTTCCTCAAACGATCCCGAAATAAAAAAATCCCAGTCTTCACCTGGATTTGAACCCGGGAACCTTTACCACTCAAACACCGCGCCTTGTAGGGTTTAATTTAGTTGTTTTTTTACAAAGATGATATCAACTCAATTTCTGTCTGTCTCTCTGGTAAAAGATTTGTACAAGTGATTTCTCCCACACCCAGACTTGGATCAAGTTGAAGTTTTGCACAATTATTTCTTTGACCTGACAAGACCACAATCAATAGAAAAACAAAATTAGTTATTATTTATTGTTATCTAATTTTTTTTAGGTATCGAACACTGGAAAGATTACATTTGAAAAGCTATCAGGGTAACATTCAAACACAAACCCACTTCCCCCACCCCCTCTTTTTTCTAACTGGTCCCAACAAGTGATAGATATATATAATATAATATAATATAATATAGTACAATATAATAAAATCTGTTTTTGAAGTTATTTAATATATTTGATTTGATTTAATAAATTAGTACTTTCTTTATTAAAAGTCTCTTTATTAGTAGTCTCTTTATTAGTAGTCTCTTTATTAGTAGTCTCTTTATTAGTAGTCTCTTTATTAGTAGTCTCTTTATTAGTAGTCTCTTTATTAGTAGTCTCTTTATTAGTAGTCTTTTTATTAGTACTTTCTTTATTAATACTTTCTTTATTAGTAGTCTCTTTATTAGTAGTCTCTTTATTAGTAGTTTCTTTATTAGTAGTCTCTTTATTAGTAGTCTCTTTATTTGTAGTCTCTTTATTAGTACTTTCTTTATTAGTAGTCTCTTTATTAGTAGTCTCTTTATTAGTAGTCTCGTTATTAGTAGTCTCTTTATTAGTACTTTCTTTATTAGTAGTCTCTTTATTAGTAGTCTCTTTATTAGCAGTCTCTTTATTAGTAGTCTCTTTATTAGTACTTTCTTTATTAGTAGTCTCTTTATTAGTAGTCTCTTTATTAGTAGTCTCTTTATTAGTAGTCTCTTTATTAGTAGTCTCTTTATTAGTAGTCTCTTTATTAGTAGTCTCTTTATTAGTAGTCTCTTTATTAGTAGTCTCTTTATTAGTACTTTCTTTATTAGTAGTCTCTTTATTACTAGTCTCTTTATTAGTAGTCTCTTTCTTAGTAGTCTCTTTATTAGTACTTTCTTTATTAGTAGTCTCTTTATTAGTATTCTCTTTATTAGTAGTCTCTTTATTAGTAGTCTCTTTATTAGTACTTTCTTTATTGGTAGTCTCTTTATTAGTACTTTCTTTATTAGTAGTCTCTTTATTAGTAGTCTCTTTATTAGTACTTTCTTTATTAGTACTTTCTTTATTAGTAGTCTCTTTATTAGTAGTCTCTTTATTAGTAGTCTCTTTATTAGTAGTCTCTTTATTAGTAGTCTCTTTATTAGTACTTTCTTTATTAGTGGTCTCTTTATTAGTACTTTCTTTATTAGTACTTTCTTTATTAGTACTTTCTTTATTAGTACTTTCTTTATTAGTACTTTCCTTATTAGTACTTTCTTTATTAGTACTTTCTTTATTAGTACTTTCTTTATTAGTACTTTCTTTATTAGTACTTTCTTTATTATTTCTTTCTTTATTAGTACTTTCTTTATTAGTACTTTCTTTATTAGTAGTCTCTTTATTAGTACTTTCTTTATTAGTAGTCTCTTTATTAGTAGTCTCTTTAATAATAGTCTCTTTAATAGTAGTCTCTTTATTAGTACTTTCTTTATTAGTAGTCTCTTTATTAGTAGTCTCTTTATTAGTAGTCTCTTTATTAGTACTTTCTTTATTAGTAGTCTCTTTATTAGTAGTCTCTTTATTAGTAGTCTCTTTATTAGTAGTCTCTTTATTAGTACTTTCTTTTTTAGTATTCTCTTTTTTAGTATTCTCTTTTTTAGTAGTCTCTTTATTAGTAGTCTCTTTATTAGTAGTCTCTTTAATAGTAGTCTCTTTATTAGTACTTTCTTTATTAGTAGTCTCTTTATTAGTAGTCTCTTTATTAGTAGTCTCTTTATTAGTAGTCTCTTTATTAGTAGTCTCTTTATTAGTAGTCTCTTTATTACTAGTCTCTTTATTAGTAGTCTCTTTAATTATAGTTTCTTTATTAGAAGTTTCTTTATTAGTACTTTTTTATTAGTAGTCTCTTTATTAGTACTTTCTTTATTAGTACTTTCTTTATTAGTAGTCTCTTTATTAGTAGTCTCTTTATTAGTAGTCTCTTTATTAGTAGTCTCTTTATTAGTAGTCTCTTTATTAGTAGTCTCTTTATTAGTAGTCTCTTTATTAGTACTTTCTTTATTAGTAGTTTCTTTATTAGTAGTCTCTTTATTAGTAGTCTCTTTATTAGTACTTTCTTTATTAGTAGTCTCTTTATTAGTAGTCTCTATATTAGTAGTCTCTTTATTAGTAGTCTCTTTATTAGTAGTCTGTTTATTAGTAGTCTCTTTATTAGTAGTCTCTTTATTAGTAGTCTCTTTATTAGTAGTCTCTTTATTAGTAGTCTCTTTATTAGTAGTCTCTTTATTAGTAGTCTCTTTATTAGTAGTCTCTTTATTAGTACTTTCTTTTTTAGTATTCTCTTTTTTAGTAGTCTCTTTATTAGTAGTCTCTTTATTAGTAGTCTCTTTATTAGTAGTCTCTTTAATAGTAGTCTCTTTATTAGTACTTTCTTTATTAGTAGTCTCTTTATTAGTAGTCTCTTTATTAGTAGTCTCTTTATTAGTAGTCTCTTTATTAGTAGTCTCTTTATTAGTACTTTCTTTATTAGTGGTCTCTTTATTAGTACTTTCTTTATTAGTACTTTCTTTATTAGTACTTTCTTTATTAGTACTTTCTTTATTAGTACTTTCCTTATTAGTACTTTCTTTATTAGTACTTTCTTTATTAGTACTTTCCTTATTAGTACTTTCTTTATTAGTACTTTCTTTATTATTTCTTTCTTTATTAGTACTTTCTTTATTAGTACTTTCTTTATTAGTAGTCTCTTTATTAGTACTTTCTTTATTAGTAGTCTCTTTATTAGTAGTCTCTTTAATAATAGTCTCTTTAATAGTAGTCTCTTTATTAGTACTTTCTTTATTAGTAGTCTCTTTATTAGTAGTCTCTTTATTAGTAGTCTCTTTATTAGTACTTTCTTTATTTGTAGTCTCTTTATTAGTAGTCTCTTTATTAGTAGTCTCTTTATTAGTAGTCTCTTTATTAGTAGTCTCTTTATTAGTAGTCTCTTTATTAGTAGTCTCTTTATTAGTAGTCTCTTTATTAGTAGTCTCTTTATTAGTACTTTCTTTATTAGTAGTCTCTTTATTAGTAGTCTCTTTATTAGTAGTCTCTTTATTTGTAGTCTTTTTATTAGTACTTTCTTTATTAGTAGTCTCTTTATTAGTAATTACTTTTTTTTTCCTTTTTTCTATTGTCATTTTTTTCCTTCGTGAATATATCTATTCCACATTTTCAAAAAACGAGCAGATGTTTTTTAAAAATAAAAGAATCAAAACACTGTCCACACAAATGAGAGAAAGTTGTTGGTAAGCAATGAAAATAATTCAAATATTTTGTAGTTAAACCATTAATTATAATTTCAAATTTGAAATTCACATCCAACAGAAAAAAAGATATTGCATGTTGCTTCGTTTCCGTTGTTTTAAGTCTACGATCCAATATATGTGTTATATCAAATTTACATAATCTAATATATGTGTTATGTTAGATTTAGATAGTCTTGTATGTGTGTTACACGGTGACCCGTCAAAATAGCGCCGACAAAATAGCGCGAAATTTCCCGACATAATAGCGCGGACTTCTCTATGATGTGTATAAACGTAACGGATTATAAGTAATTTCATGTCCTGGGCAACATTTTTGTTGATGTCTCTATCTTTTTCAATATTAATAGATGGTGAAATTATGCCATATTTGCAGAGAACGAGAGTACTTTCAATTTTATATCATTCCCCTTTTTCACCTTTGATTAAAATGCATAACTTGCTTAAAAAAGGATTTTGAAATGTGGTGACCCAACAAAATAGAATAGGAAATACGAAAGTGTGTTATACTATTATCAGAAATCTGCGGCATCTTTCTTTGATCAAAACAGGGCGTAAGGAATTTGTATGACTATTGGGAGGACAACTATATTGGTCGCCCGAGACGAAACCGCAGAGTGACTCCAAGATTTCCAATAGCATTAGAGAGGACAAACAATTCAGTGGAGGGATGGCACCAAGCATTTCAACTGTCATCACCCCAATGTCTACAAGTTAACCTCTCACTTCCTCAGAGAACAGGAGAACACTGAGAACAAGATTCTGAGGTACAATGATGGAGAACGATGTAAAGCTGCAAGCAAGACAAAGTACCTTCAACTTGGCAGACGACTTGAAGCTATATTGTCAATGTACGGAAATAAGCCAGTGATGGAATTTCTACGTGAAATTTTCTACAATTTAACTTTGCGAAAGTTTGTATGTGTGTGTGTAAATTTGACAAGTATCTTTGTGTGTTTTCGAAGTACACTTTTATAAAGTAAATAAATGTTATATTTTGAAACTATTCAAGTTACCTTATTATGATTTTTGCTTATTTATGTTTTTAGTGTTTCCTGCAAAATGTCTGAAAAATTATGATAACTTTAAAACAACAACAAAATATTTTACGATATCTAAAGTATTTCTTTCAAAATGACTAAAATATTTTTTTTCTGCGCTATTTTGTCGGCGCTATTATGTCCGCGATATTTTGTCGGTGTTATTTTGTTCGCGCTATTTTGACGGGGTACCGTGTTACACAGGCTTAGATTATCTTATATGCGTTTCATCTAAAATTTTGATCATCTTGAAGGGTCTTATATGTGCAATCTTAGATTTTGTACATTATCTAACATATGTGTTATCTTAGATTTAGTACAAATAACAAACATATGTGTTATCTTAGATTTAGTACAAATAACAAACATATGTGTTATCTTAGATTTAGTACAAATAGCAAACATGTGTGTTATCTTAGATGTTATTTGTCTGTGCAAGACGGACCTTTGAATACAAGTTTGCCCATAAATGACGTTTGCTTTGTTGCTTTTATTTAGTCACATCCGGTCAACAATTTCGAGGCTCCCATTAGTGAGAGTGTTGCCATATTAACAGAATACTAAATTAAACATTGAAACAAGAGGAAGCATTGTTTTTGAAACTGGAATACAAATAATTTAAAAAAACGCAAAGACATCGATTAGACAAAAAAAAAAAAAGTTTGTCCCAATAAAATGATCTAGAAATCGGACATATGTTGACATTTTGAAAGGCAGTTATACAACAGGTTCTGTTGAGTCTAACATATGACTTAAATGCCTGACACATGACTTGTTTGTCTGACACATGACTCGAATTTCTAGCACATGACTTTTTTTTTTACTGTCACATAACTTGAAAGCTTGACAAATCTTTTAACACTATTACAGAACATGGATTTTAAAAAGATGTATTTCTAGTGAAACTCGTACAACCATCGGACAGGAAAAACAAAGGAAACAAATAATGCTTTCAGAGAAATGGCAAGATTTATAATTTACGACCGCACCCATCGAGCCTTGAAGTTTCATTCATTTCTTATTCTTTTGGTTTTAAATTAAATATGAATTCAACTTTTAAAGAACGGAACGCTTTTAATGATTTAATTCAATTTCCGACATGATTGCTTCATTATTAAGTTTTTACTTTAGGCAAGGGGGGGGGGGGGGGAGAGAATGTAACAGGACGACCTGATGAATGTAAAAACATCACAAATAGAAGATTGGACCAAAACATTGTGGAAATAGATACAAAAACTGCTTACAGATTAAAAAAAACAACAACACAGAAACATAAACTGCATATATATATATATATATATATATATATATATATATATATATGTATGTATGTATCTATGTATGCATGATGTATGTATGTATGTATGTATGTTTGTATATTTGTGTGTGTGTGTGTCTCTTCCTTAATTCGCGAAGCGACTATGCATCACGGAAATGAGATGAATGCCTGGGCATTAGTTATGGTTGGAACCTTGTCGCCCACAAATCAGTCACCCAACCCCTTTTCCTCCGCGAAGTTGATGTATCCAAAGGAACGTCAAGTTCCGATACAAATTGGGGTCAGAAGCTTCGCAGGCTCTGTCAGGGTGTATCACTATGTGCTGCAAACTGCTACTGAATTTTCCTCAGGGTTGACTCCTGAAGCTTTTCCCATGATTGCTGCAAGGCAGCAGAGGTTTGAATTCAGAGTATTTCTTAGGTTTGTAGCCAGCCTTGGGTAACGAGCCCCTTCGAAGCTTACTGGTTTTAGGCGCCGCCAGTTACTCGCCTTCGCCCCTTCTCCTGTTAGAAAGAACAGTTCCACCGGACACTCTGAGCCTCATGAGAAGGCCAGGAGTCGGACTGATTGTCAGAGGTCCTTTGAGATGCTTGCCAATATGATGCATGTTATAGGTAGTGGAGTATTCATAACCCATAACCATTACCACTGTATTTTATTGATATTAATTAAGTTTATATAAAAGAGAATGCATTTTTTGGGGGGAGAACATAGAGTGGTCATAGATAATAATCTATGTTGTGTGTATGCTGTGTGTGTGTGTGTGTGTATTTGTGCCTAAAGCTTGTTTATCTGGGTCCTTTCCTACCCTGTTGTTAGTAAGTTGTTGACTTGTAGTATTGGATTGACACTACAACTAAACCGATGTGGCCGTATTATTAATTTGTTTTTACAAAACGAATAAAACTTTTATTACAATACAGACACATTCAACTAAAGATGAAATGAACTAAACTTAGTAGAACTAATGGACTTCGGTACCTTCAACACAATCAAACTTACTACAGAAACACGTCCCTCTCTGGTTCAAATCACTGGCTCGTCTTCCGTTCTCAAGATGTGCATGACGACCAATCAGCTCATGTTTCATCATTCACACTGCATAGCCACCAACCAATCGCCTAACCTCTTCTCACCGTCACCTTAAAAACATACACCCTCCATAACAACCCCCTCCCCTCTCCGTTTTGGATTTTGAATAATAGGGACGTCCAGTCTATTGTAATACAAAAAGGGAGACGACATCTATTAGAGAATAGCTGAGTAAGAGTTGTCCTTAATATAAATACATAAAATCAAGAATAATATCAAGAATCATTGGCCTGGAAGTAGCTGTGGATAGAATATGAGAACATGAACAATAACAAATGTTTGGCAAGTGTCACCTCAGCACCAATTTAGAACCACTGTGACTGTACACTATGTGAAATCCCATAGCGCTCTCTCTCTCTCTCTCTCTCGTGGCAACATGTTATCTAGTGTTATGAGATCGTGACCACGTAACAAAGAAATAGTTTTATAGTTAGATCTAATTGTCTTAATTAACCAACACCGTTTAAACTGTTTCCACTGAAACACCACGTGATACCAGCAGACGTGACATTTCACCAGCAAATCGGACAGTACACCGCCAGTTTTCTGTTACCGTGGTCAACAAATTAATGTTACTTACATAGAAGCCAAAGCAGAACACAAATTCGTGGACATTCAACGACTGATAGAAAATGTACTTGTAACAGAAGGATTTATCCATTTATCCATTCTGTTCTATTGACTCAATCTTGTTCAATACAATAGCGTTGTCAAATTTTAAAATCTAAGCTTGACATCAAATTGACATAAACAGTAGTCTATATATAATATGAGAATAATAAAAAAAAAACAACTCTTCAATATTTGATTTACATATATGTACTTTTACAAAGCTTTTCTCAACTCACTCTGTCTGTCTGTCTGGTAAAAAAAAATTTGTAGACGTTATTTCTCCAACACACGATCTCGGATTTAGTTGAAATTGTGCACATTTATTTCTTTTATCTGACAACACAAAAATCAATTTTTAAAAATTAATCTTTTGGTTAATTAACTATTGGTATTGGTATTTCAAACAAGGGAAAGAAATTGTACTTGACTGAAGTGGTGGTATACGCTGAATTAGTCCCCTTTATATGATGTCGCTTTCTAGTAGGTTATAATGTGCTTAACCTACGAAAGATAATCATCGTGCTCAGCAAGGGGTCGTAAAGCGGGCTCGCAAAAAGACAAACAGAAAAATGTTACGTCATTCAGGAGAAATCGGACCGATTTCACATGATGTAAGAAAGACGGTCAGAGTCTAGAATCGCATCGGCGACGTATTGAACTGGCATTCTTTAATTAGAGCGTTCTCATCTTGTTACAGACGCCTCTCTAGCGATAACAGTGTGGCCCTACTTAGTTTTAGAAGATGAAACGAGCTCACTACATTTAATTTTATTGGTAATATTGATTTTAAATATTGGTAATATTGACCTACTTACTTGATTAAATAAGAAAATCTGGATTTAGGAATACAATGTTAATACGAGAAGTTTCTATCGCCTTTAAAAAAAATAGATTACCTTCGGAACCCCTTGAGCGACTGACAGTTTGAGAAACTCTGAGATATGCCTTAATGAACAGACTAAGAGTTATTTCACACAGAGAAGACGTGCGTGATTCATTTAGCAATCAATTCCTAGTGTCAAACGTTAAATACAGATTGAATGTATAACGTTTGATTGCTGGTTGTTGGTTGTTGTTTTTTTACATTTCTGTCCAATGGTTATGGCACGACACACAAAAGTCGAACTAGGACACGATTTAAAAAACGAAACAATTCAGAGTGTGAAACCAATTACAATGTTTTCCTTTATGATTGCTCATACATTAAACGCTACTGTTAGAAGCATTAAATAGTACATACCATTCGACAGCTGCGCTGGGTCGGACACATATACCACAGCGCATGCCAAATGCGGTCTTCTTTTCTAGCTTAAAGAAGGAGAACTGAGATGACCCCGAAAGCACTTTAAACTCAGGCGCCATTTTGCCCTCACTGGCATAGAAGAAAGTAGCTGGCAAGTTGGAAAGCGCTCACAAAGGCCGAGGGTACCACATTTGAGACCCAACGAAAAGCCATCGTTTAGACAGGCGCAGAAGACGAAAGAAACCTTAAATAGACCACCAGTAGACAACGGCTTTGTCTGCACGAGTGGCTGGAAAATATGCAGGTCGCAACTGGGTATGCGTAGTCACGTGAAACACTGCACTGATCCTTAATCTTTGGAATCGAAGACTTGCCATTATTATTATTATTATTATAGTTAATATTGAAAACTTAAAGTTAGAACTGCATGATGTCTACAGACATTACTTTAAACTACTTGCTTTGTCTCGGAGCAAAGGCGTAGCTGGTGGAGGTGGTGGAAGGGAGTGGGAGAAATTGAAAATCCCCACGGGCCCCACTTGAATAGGGCCCCAAATGAGTGTTTTTTTACATTAAATATTACGCAAAATGGAGGGGCCCCCAATAGGTCAAGCCTCCCGGGTACCCAAATGATAGAAAATTCCTACCTACGCCACTGTCTCGGAGCGCCAACTGAGTTTTTAGATATGTCTTGGCCCAAGGCTAAAAATTATCATGAAAAAATAAACAAATTTTACAAAACACACAGAGAATCAGTGGCGTAGCTAGGGAAGAGGAAAGAGGGAGGGGGAAATTTTAAAATCCCCCCCGGGGCCACCACATTAAATATTAAATATTACGCCAAATGATGGGGCCCCCAAAGAGGTCAAGCCCCCCCCCATCCCTCAAATGATGACCAATTCTTAGCTACGCCCCTGCAGAGAATGAGATGGTTTCAATATAAATTCTTATGTAAATATAATTATCGAAGCTGTAGCCATCCTTTGAACAAAAAAAAAAAAAAGATACTCTTCACTGTGAACGTTGGATGATAATTTGTCTGAGAAGTTAATTTTAAAAAAATCTTTGATCTTCCTCATGTACAAAATCTTCAACACCATCAATTTTAATTTTCTGATTCCAAGACCTTTGATCGGAGACTCTCCGGGAGTTTGCCCGACATCAAGTTCTAGACTTATATGGAACACAAGTTTGACATGGTTAGAAAGATTGATTGTAAACAAATAAATAATCAAAACAATTTTCAATACGTTTTTTTTTAAACTGGACTTTTATTCTGTAGTTTAATTGTATGTGTACTTTAGAACAGGTTCCGCAAGGTTGTTAACGCCGGAAGTGGTAATGGTCTTAAGCCCATCATTACCTACAAAGTGCTTCCAATGGCATGCGTCTCAAATAGCCAGTCCAACTCCTGGCCTTCACGTGTGGCTCAGTTACTGAGCCTGGCGGAACCGTTACCACAGACAGGAGAAGGGGCAAAGGCGAGCAACTGGCGCCTAAACCAGTAAGCTTCGGGCAGAAGGGGCTCGTTAGCCTTGGTTGGCTACCCATCTAGGAGAAGGAAAACTCTGAATCCAAACCTCCGCTGCCCTGCGGCTATACCCAAACACGGGAAAGGCTTCGGGAGACAACCCTGAGGAAAAATCAGGAGCTGGTGACCCTTAGGCAGACTGTGGCACACCGTTCTACAGCCTGGCAGATCCTGCGGCGCTACTGATCCCAAACTGTACTGGATACTCCGTTCCTTTGGTCACATCAGCTGCGCGGAGAGGGGGGAACTGCTGTGTGGGCGACATCGTTCCGACCATAAACAATGCCCAGGCTTTCATCTCACTTATTCAAAGTCCTAACCCTAAAAAACTGGAGAGGACACTCCAGCTTCGCCTTAGGCGTCGGCCAAACACGGGAAGTGGCAGTCACCGGTTATAAGCTCAAATGCTCAATTGACGTAGAGCAGGGCGCCAGGGGCCACTTTCGTCGGTGGGAGGGATCCTAGGATTCCAATGGACAGCTACCGCCCGCCTCAAGCTGGGCAGCCCCCAGCCAATAATGTGCTGTCCCGTCATGTCTGTCTTCCTCGTTTGGGTACACGAGGATAGGACAAAATCTGAAAAGCAGGCACAAAGCCAATGTACCAGTCGACATGAAGAAAAAAAGGAGGAGCTCCACTCTTAAACTGGGCACGTGGAATGTGCGTACTCTACAAACTGGACTTAATGAAAACCTACCAGACATAGAAGATGTCAGAAAATCTGCAATCATAAACGATGAACTGTCCAGGCTCAAAGTAGACATAGCCGCCCTTCAGGAAACTCGTTTAGCTGACTCTGGATCAATCAAAGAAAAAGACTACTCCTTCTTCTGGCAAGGCAAAGCCGAAAGTGAAGTAAGGGAACATGGCGTTGGTTTTTGCAGTTAAGAACACACTGCTGAACACGGTAGAGCTGAAGTGCAACGGTTCAGAAAGACTCCTATCACTACGCCTTAACACATCTATTGGACATGTGACTTTGATATGACAACCTTTCGTCTGCTCTTAGCGAGATCCCAACCACGGAACAGGTTATCACCCTCGGCGACCTCAATGCACGCGTTGGATCTGACAACTCTGCATGGGACAGTTGTATTGGGCGTTATGGTGTCGGAAAAGTAAATGAAAACGGACAAAGGCTCCTCGAGGTTTGCTCACTACACTCCCTCTGCGTCACTAATACCTATTTCAAAACTAAACCGCAGCACAGAGTATCTTGGCGGCACCCTCGCTCCAAACACTGGCACCAACTAGATCTAATCATGGTAAGACAAAAGTGCTTAAAATTTGTAAAGCTTACCAGGTCCTACCACAGTGCAGACTGCGACACAGATCACTCCTTGGTATGTTGTAAGATCAATCTCCTCCCCAAAAAAATCCACCATACCAAGCAGACTGAAAGACCCCAATCGGATGTAAGCAAGATGTGTCGACCTGATCTCCAGAGACAGTTTGCAGAATCTTTTGAACGCGAGTACAAAAATATCTCTGAGAATACAGCAACGGAAAAATGGGAATACCTCAAGTCCACCATACAAAAGACTTCCCTGGAAATCTTTGGAAGAAAAATTGCAAAACAAAATGATTGGTTCGACTCTAAAGCAGTTATTTTAGCACCTATCATCAGAGCAAAGAGAGATGCACTCGCTACTTACAAGGCAAAGCCTACCCAACGCAACCTGCTAAACCTGAATGAAGCTAGAGCCAATGCACAGAGGACAGCAAAGATCTGTGCCAATGAATACTGGGTAGAGCTCAGTGAGAGTATTCAGCTCGCAGCCCAAGTGGGCAACATAAGAGGGATGTACGAAGGAATCAAAAAGGCTCTCGGACCCTCCCAAAACAAGACAGCACCTCTGAAATCAACCACTGGGGAAATTATCACAGACAAGTGCCAACAAATGCACAGATGGGTGGAACATTACTCTGAGCTCTACGCCACAACAAGCTCAGTCTCTGACTCAGCCCTTAAAGCCATCATACAACTACCCACAATGAACGAGCTAGATGAAACACCCACCCTTTCAGAGCTCAACAAAGCCATAGACAACATTGCTGCCCGCAAAGCACCCGGATGCGATGGTATCCCCCCAGATCTTCTAAAACAATGCAAAACTACTCTAATCCAACCTCCACACGAACTGCTTTGTAAATGTTGGCAAGAAGGTGCTGTACCACAAGACCTGCGGGATGCTAAAATCATTACACTGTATAAGAACAAAGGTGACAAAAGCGACTGCAACAATTACAGGGGAATCTCCCTCTTAAGTATTGTAGGCAAAGTCTTTGCTCGAGTGATACTTCCCAGGCTACAAAAACTCGCTGATCGGGTCTACCCAGAATCACAATGCGGCTTCCGCTCAGGGAGATCCTCGATTGACATGATTTTCTCCATCCGCCAACTCCAGGAAAAGTGCAGAGAACAAAGGATGCCTTTATACATTGCGTTTATTGACCTGACAAAGGCCTTCGATCTAGTTAGCAGAGATGGCCTCTTTAAAATTTTACAGTTAATAGGCTGCCCACCCAAGCTACTAAATGTAATCATATCTTTCCACCAAAATATGATGGGCACAGTGCAATTCAACGGTGCCAGCTCTGAAAGTTTCAGTATAAACAGCGGAGTTAAACAAGGATGTGACCTGGCCCCAACCCTCTTTGGAATACTATTTTCACTGCTAATCCACAACGCGTTTGACAAATCCACTGAAGGCATCTATCTCCATTCCAGATTTGATGGCAAACTCCTAAATATTGCCAGACTGAGGGCCAAAACTAAAATTAGAGCCACCCTCGTAAGAGATATGCTATTCGCGGATGACGCAGCGGTAGTGGCACACACACAAGAGGAACTTCAGTCACTAATGTCCCGCTTCTCTCAGGCCTGTAAAGAATATGGCTTGACTATTAGCACGAAGAAAACAAATGTTATGGGACCACTTACTACAGCACCACCCTCCATCCTCATTGACGATAACAAGCTGGACGCCGTAAACGAATTCTGCTATCTGGGATCCACAATTACAGATGACCTGTCCCTAGAAGAGGAGATGAAAAAACGCATAGGGAAGGCTGCCTCGACATTCGCTAGACTCAGACTAAGAGTTTGGGAAAACCATAAGCTAACTACGGTGACCAAAATGGAAGTCTACAAGGCATGCGTTATGAGTACACTGCTGTATGGCAGTGAATCATGGACCACCTACGCAAAGCAAGAGAGAAAACTAAACTCATTCCATTTGAGATGTCTCCGTAGGAGACGATGTCACATGGAAAGAAAAAGTGTGCAATACTAAGATCCTTGCGCGATCAGGTATTCCCAGCATCTTTACAGCCCTCAGACAACGCCGTTTGCGCTGGCTTGGACATGTTCGCCGGATGGAGGACAAGCGCATCCCGAAAGTCATCCTCTATGGCCAACTCGCGACTGGCACAAGAAAAACTGGTCGCCCCCACCTCCGTTACATAGATGTAATAAAACGTGACCTCAAATCAGTGAACATCAATACTGACAATTGGGAAGACATAGCTCTAGACCGCAACAGGTGGAGAGAGACAGTGATAAAGAAAGCTATGGACAGTGAAAGTACATGGGTCTCAGCCCAGGAAGAAAAACTCACAAACCGGAAAACGGCCAGCTCCTCTACCACCGAAGCAAAAGCCAAGGGGACCCTAACTTGCGCTATCTGTGGACGGGAGTGTCTCTCCAAAATAGGGCTCCACAGCCACATGAGGAAGTGCGCTCTGAGATGAACCATAGTCGTTCTACGACTGAAGGAGGCCAATGATGACTTTAGAACAGTGAGGAAAGGTGGCTGACGGTGAAGCGCTTGGCTTCCGAACCTGCCCCCCCCCCCCCCCATTTATTAGCCGGGGGTCCTGGGTTAAAATCCTGGTGAAGACTGGGATTTCAGGATCTTTAGGCGCCTCTGAGTCCACCCAGCTCTAATGGGTAGCTGACATTATTTGGGGGAAAAGTAAAGGCGGTCGGTCGTTGTGCTGGCCACATGACACCCTCGTTAACCGTGGACCACAGAAACAGATGACATCTTCATCATCTGCCCTATAGATCTCAAGGTCTGAAAGGGGAACATTTTCTTTTTTAGTTTAGAACAGGGAGTCTGCGTTGGTGACTCATGTGTGTGATTTTGATTGGCAAGATCAAGGTCTAGGAACAGGGTACAATGGAATAGACTGATTATACCATTTAGTTTTAATCTCGTGTGTACTCTCTGTAACACTTTGAATTGTCCGAGTCTATTTAAGTTTTTAAGTAATAAAATAGAAAAAAAAAGAGAAAATAATATGAAGAAATGTGGTGGCGATATAAGGGATCCTAACAAAAACGTGAGAAAATGAAAAGAAGTTGAGATTTTGAAATAAATTAGCAACATAAACAAGGTCGCCATTTTGAAAGATCGCTGTTGTCAATTAAACAATACAAATAATTTAGTGTCCCAAGAGAACTAGCCAAGAAATGTGATTTGACAGTGCTAAATAATGCGCAAAAAGTTGTCGTTAACCTTTTGAAATACATAAATGATCAACACTTCATTGCTCTGTACACCGGATATACCAAAAGTCATGATATTTACAGTTATTCCCTATAGATGAACATTCCCCTCCATTTTTTTCATCAGGCTAACAGCTATTTATTATCTATATTATTTTTTTTTTTTGTATTTCTAAGAGTGTGGAAGTTCATTAGTGTGGTGCTATGCCTTTCCAAACTAGTGTCTTTTTTTTAAATTGACTTGCATTGTTTTGGTTCAAAGGATTAAGCCACTGGAACTGTCCTAGGGGGAGCCATTGCACGCGCTAATGAGTTACTTGCTCACGCAACAAGGGTTCAACTTCCAAGTCCGACAAAGGTCGTGTGTTTTTCTCCCGCCACTTTGTTATAGTTATGTTTTTGTTATGTGTGTGTGTTTTTTTTTATTGATTTGTAATGTATTTGTTTATGTATTTGTTTATGTATTTTTTTTATTCTTTTCACAATGTTATTTGTGTTTTAGTCAAGTATTTCTTATCAAAATACAGTTCGTCTCAAGTGTTTTAATACATTCAACTACTTTGTGGCTTACTTTCCCAGAACCCCTCACTTCTGCTGTGGTATGGGTGATCCGCCAACAACAGGTCGTCAAAATACACTGTTCCAATCTTAGCCATTGATATAGCTTCTAGACATGCTGTTACCCACAAATTTACCCTTCTGGTTTGATTTAAATATAGGAACAGGGGCGTTAAACTTAAGAAGCACAACTTTCATGCTCATGGTAAGCTCAGTGCAATATGTTTCAATCACTTTCGTGACAAGTTGGGGAGAAGGGGGTTGGATCTCTGAGAAGGTTTTTTTAAAACTATTTTTTTAAAGTTTCTAGAGTCTGAATTTAAACTCTAGCCCCTAAATGGAAGGCTGAAATGTTTTATTATTAACCTTATCCAGTGCTTATAAAAATAGTTTTTATAATACATTATTGTCACAGCCTTCCCATTGCGATAGTATGTATCAGAAGTCTCGCTACGTCTAGGTGTCCCTGGTTCAGTTCTAGTTAACGAAATAAAACAATGAAACCACTAGATCAAACACATACACTTTAATCAGCTTTACTGCATATCACACACGCTGGTCTCTGTCTGACAACAAAACACACTTCCGGTCATTCGCGCAGAGTGTAAAAATAGATTATACATACATACACACATTCATCCGTGACATCTCGCCCCCCCTCCTAAAACTATAATCAATTTTTACAAAGATACATAACAAAACACGATTATAAAACATTCAAACACAAGACAACAAAAATGTTAATTCGATAGGCCACAAAGACTCTGAATGCTACACAGGCGTTTATGTATCCAAACAACTTGAACATAGTCACACAGACTTTAATGTAGTCACACAGACTTTAATGTAGTCACACAGACTTTAATGTAGTCACACAGACTGCAATGTAATAGGCACACAGTCTATAGTTAAGACACACAGTCATAGAAGATGAAGACACACAGTCTTAGTATAAGAACCGAACCACAGTCTTAGTTGAAGACACACAGTCTTAGAAGATGAAGACACAGTCTTAAAAGATGAAGACACAAAGTCTTTGATGAAGCAACACATGCTTGTGAGAAGCCACGTAGGCTTATATCTATGATAAGCGTGACAGAATGTCCGCTACGACGTTTCCTTTACCTGGAATATGCTGCACTTCGAACTGAAAGTCCTGAAGCATCAGGGCCCAGCGAGTTACCTGGAATTCACCGACTTGCGTGTGTTTCAACAGCGTAAAGGCGCGTGATCTGTGCGGAGTACGAATGTTCTGCCTAACAGTTATCTGGCCAACTTGGTTACTGCCCAAACAACTGCCAAGCACTCTCTTTCTACGGTGCTGTATCGTTGTTCTGCTTAAGACAACTTTCTACTGACGTACATAACGGCATGTAGAATGCCCTGTGATTCCTGTGCTAGGCATCCCCCTATAGCAACAGTAGATCCATCAGTAGCTAGTATGAATTCCTTCTGACAGTCGGGTAGACGCAGAATCGGCACCTCTGCAAATGCCTTCTTTATCTTTTGCAGCGATACTTCACAGTCATGTGACCGTCTGATCACGGTGGGTGCTCCCTTTCTGGTCAGGTTTGTGAGTGTCTCAGTCATCTCTGCAAAATCTGCTATAAACCTTCGATAGAAGTTGCAGAGTCCCAATGGTCTATCTTGCAGATCTGTGACCTGTAGTAGCGCTTTTGTATAACGATCTCTTGGCTTTGTACTGGCACAATTACTGCACGCTGAACAATATTTTTTCACATCTTTAAATATTCCTGACCAGTAAAAGTTATTCAGAATTCTTTGTCTTGTTGGTGCTGTCCCCATATGACCCTCAAAAGGTGAGTCATGACCTAACTCCTAAATTCTGTTTCTGTTGGCGGCAGGAACAATTAGCTGTAGTTTAGCTTTGTTATCTTGTCTCATCAGAAGTCCATTTTTCACTTTAAATTTACTGGTAGGACACTCAGCCAATTCATAAAGTTTAACCAAAGTTTGGTCCTCCTTTTGTTTCAATGCATAACTGGGTTGTTAATTCTGATTCTGGCAGTTCGATCTGACTATGTAAGATCGGTTGTCCCATGTTTTCTATTACACCAGATTGAGATCTAGTTACCGCATTTGTAACTTCTGACATTGCTGACCTTTGCCACTTGTAGATATCTGTGATGGTATGTATGCTCAGTTATGCCAGTCACGTTTCATAGAATCAAGTCAGCTGCAGGCCTCTCCAACACACATGCTTCAACTTTCCCAGATAAAAATGGCGTATCAATGTCAATGACAGCTGTGGGATATTCTTCAATTGTTCCTCCAAATGTCATACATTGGACTTTCTTACCCGTCAACTGGTGAGGGTGCACATGTAGTCTCGTCACTCCGATTGTGGTCGCGCCTGTGTCTCTCAAGACCCAAATAGATTTTTTCCCAACAAATCCAGGATACATTTTTAATTTCCCAGCGTCACAAGTTACAGCTCCAGCCATCTGGATCTGATCAGATTCATGAGGGAGTTGTTCACCATGTTGAAAGTCTATGCAAACTGACGCATAGTATGGATGTCCAGTTGGTCTTGCCCTGTTGCTGGTTTTAAACTCCTGACTTCTGCTTGAACCCATAGTCCCATTTCGTCTTAATGGGCTTTTGTTTCTACTTTGGGCTGCTAAATGTCCCGTTTTGAAACACTTAAAACATTTTCTTTTTTCACCCACACTTCTTTTCTGCAGACGGTCCTGTCTCCATTCTTGTTTAAAGCGACTTCTGTTATCATTAGTCTTTGCATCAAAGGCAAACTTGCTAGTTATCAAGTCTTCCTCTCTCTGAATTGTCTGCTCTGGATGTGCAGTAATATATTGCAGACACAACTTGACTGCTGTTGGCACATCTTTCGGTTTCCTTTCATGTAGAAAAGCCACTAACAGAGGATTACAAGATGTGAGGATCTTGTCTCGGATGAACAGATCAATGAGACCTTCGAATGTTTTTTCAGTGTTAGACAATTCAACCCAACGCATTTGGTATCTTGTAATGTCCTCAACAAATTCATGGAATGGCTGGCTTCTCTCTGGTCTAGCTTTATGGAACTTCTCTCTATAACCATCATCTGTTAAGTTGTATCTTTTCATCAATACTTCCTTCACCTTGTCATATTCCTCTAAATCTTTCTAAGAAAAGTTGATACAAGCTTGCAGTGCCTTTCCCTGTAACATAGTATAAAGATGACTTCCCCACTGAGTTTTAGGTATTTCTGTAGCTTGAGCATGCACTTCAAATCTCGCCAAATATGCATCCATTTGATCCACGTTCTCATTGAAAGGTGGCAACTTTGGTTTCCTTACAGGTTTTATATACTCTTTGATTTCTCCTTTCGTCTCCCTAAGCTCCAACTCTCTGACTCTCAATTTGTGTATTTCTACATCAGTTTCTTTCTCTATAGCTCTTGCTTCTGCCTCTTTAGCTCTCTCCACCGCCTCTTTCTTTAGCTCTTTCCATCGCCTCTCTTTCTTTAGCTCTTTCTTCTGCCTTTTTAGCTCTCCCCACAACCTCTCTTTCTTTAGCTCTTTCTTTCCTCTCTTTAACACGTTCCTCACGCTCTCTGTCTTCTCTTTCTTTCACCCACTCCTGTAGAGCTGTCCCCGACAATCCCATCTCTTTTCCAGCGGCTATTATCTGTGATAATTTGTCTGCCATCCTTGTTTATGTGTGTAGCATCAAATATATACAATACAAATTACTTTATCGCTGTGTTTGACCTAGTTTCGTCTATGCTGATTGAGTTAGTTTGTTTTTTTCCCACCGTTGCACGTCAGCGCACACACTTCAAGGCCTTCTTGGTCCTTGACCTTTTCACAATGGCGAACCGCAATTCTGCCTAATGTCTTCCAAGACTAAGTCAAGTAACTAGATAAACGAGCCTCCAAATATGTCACAGCTTTTCTATTCTATTTATACTTATAACTCGATAGAGTCTCCCTTAGGTCTCGCTACGTCTAGGTGTCCCTGGTTCAGTTCTAGTTAACGAAATAAAACAATGAAACCACTAGATCAAACACATACACTTTAATCAGCTTTACTGTATATCACACACGCTGGTCTCTCTCTGACAACAAAACACACTTCCGGTCATTCGCGCAGATTGTAAAAATAGATTATACATACATACACACATTCATCCGTGACAATTATTTATTTTAATACAAAATACTATTCACCTATTAATTTACACGAAAAACGTTCACATCAAAAGTATTAATTAACTTCGACCAATTCAGGAAGAAGAAGGAAATTTTATTATGGTTTCATGTATTGTCATCGGCAATAAATAATTGTGCGAAGCTTTAACTTGATTTGAGACTGGGAAGTGAGAGAAGTTATGTGTACAAGATTTTGACCAGAAAGACAGAGTATGCTAATATTTACTAATATTTAGTCTGTATTTATCATCTCTGATTATACTACGAAGGTAATACTCTATAAAACAAAAAAAAAACATGTAAGTGTGATGAAAGACAGAGTATGCTGATATTTACTAATATTTAGTCTGTATTTATCATCTCTGATTATACTACGAAGGTAATACTCTATAAAACAAACAAAAAACATGTAAGTGTGATGAAAGACAGAGTATGCTGATATTTACTAATATTTAGTCTGTATTTATCATCTCTGATTATACTACGAAGGTAATACCCTATAAAACAAAAAGAAACATGTAAGTGTGATGAAAGACAGAGTATGCTGATATTTACTAATATTTAGTCTGTATTTATCATCTCTGATTATACTACGAAGGTAATACTCTATAAAACAAACAAAAAAACATGTAAGTGTGATGAAAGACAGAGTATGCTGATATTTACTAATATTTAGTCTGTATTTATCATCTCTGATTATACTACGAAGGTAATACTCTATAAAACAAAATAAAACATGTAAGTGTGATGAAAGACAGAGTATGCTGATATTTACTAATATTTAGTCTGTATTTATGATCTCTGATTATACTACGAAGGTAATACTCTATAAAACAAAAAAAACATGTAAGTGTGATGAAAGACAGAGTATGCTGATATTTACTAATATTTAGTCTGTATTTATCATCTCTGATTATACTACGAAGGTAATACTCTATAAAAAAAAAAAACATGTAAGTGTGATGTATGAAAGGGAACATTCTAAATATTAAACATCCAGGATCATTTCAAACATCAGGAAAGTAAATCATGATGAGATGTCGAGACTACATTGCTTTTAATCAGTTCTATCAAACTACATAGTCACATAGTCAGCTACTAACACAACACCGGTTACATAAATATACAAGAACAATGTCGAAGAGTCCTTGAGTCATCCCCGCCACCAGATAATGTAATGAGATTGGCGCCATCTCACCATCAGAGATAATGTCGTCGGGCCAGCGTTTGATCCTTAAAGTAGGTCAATGAATGGAATCTGCCATTTTTAGGATGGCGACTTGGGAAGGATTTTATTGACTCAGTGCGCATCTAGTAGGCCTGGCATCGGCTGCGGCTGTCATCTCTTTTTGTGACCTCATCGTAAAGTTGTAACCAGTATAAGTCTGGGCTGTAACCAGGGCCGGTCTTAGGCCACTGCAACCTATGCGGTCGCAGTGGGCCCCCGCGCTTTCATATGCCCCGCGCTAATTCTATTCTATATATTTAAAGTGCAAAATATATACGAAAAATTCCTGGAAATGTCCTGCATTTATTAAAATCTCCTGAAAAATTGATAAAATTGTCATTTATTACGGAAAACGCCAATCGTACGTGCGATAAAAAAAAAGGCATTGTCAGCTTTTATGTGATAAAAATGTAATAATCGGACGAGTTTTTAGCGAAAGTTCCAATACCTTTATTTACTTTTATAGTCAATGGCATATAAATATGCCATAGGTTGCAAGGTTCGTAAAGTAAAGTTTAATTGATCGCAAGTTTTTATGAATGAATAAAATGCAAAGTCGAATTTTTTTCTAATACAAAATCTTAATTTTCACTTATTATCCTTATTCCCACCCAGACTAGGCCCTGCGCAATCAGTTTCGCATAGGGCCCGCAATTGGGTGTAACGGGTAACTAACTTGTTAGCTAGAACAAAAGATGTGACATTGTCTTCAACAGAGTGTTGTTCCTTTCAGTATTCAGAACGAGGCCACTGAAATACTTCCTGTGAGATTTGCAAAACCAAGTTCTGTAAACTTCTGGAACTATACTAAACCATGGAACTATACCAAACCATGGAACTATACTGAACCATGGAACTATACCAAACCATGGAACTATACCAAACCATGGAACTATACCAAACCATGGAACTATACTAAACCATGGAACTATACCAAACCATGGAACTATACCAAACCATGGAACTATACCAAACCATGGAACTATACCAAACCATGGAACTATACTAAACCATGAAACTATACCCAACCATGGAACTATAACAAACCATGGAACTATACTAAACTATGGAACTATACTAAACTATGGAACTATAACAAACCATGGAACTATACTAAACTATGGAACTATACAAATGGAACAACAGCTCCGAGTTTTTATGAGCGGAGTGCCGTCGTACATCGTACCTTTTTGAGAAATCAATGATGATGCCAAAGTCACTTGGATCGACCTGCATTGAGTGTAAACCTTCCTTACACTATATTTGATTAGAGATGTGTAAAAACTTCATCCTTTTTCTCACTAACTGATATGATAGATATAGATAAAGCGGGTGGTTAAGCGCTCGGCTTCCGAACCTGGGGTCCTGGGTTCGAATCTCGGTGAAGACTGGGATTTTGAATTTCGGGATTTTTAGGGCGCTCCTAAGTCCACCCAACTCTAATGGGTACCTGACTTAAGTTGGGGAAAGTATAGGCGGTTGGTCGTTGTGCTGGCCACATAACACCCTGCTTGTTAACCGTTGGCCATAGAAGCAGATGACCTTAACATCATCTGCCCCATAGATCTCAAGATCTGAAAGGGAAACTGTACTTTTTTTGTACTTGTTTATAATTTTAAACAAAGAAACATTTCATCCAGTGCGGCAATTTCCCGCTGAAGACGTTTTTTTAAAAGGAAGCGTAAGTCTTATGTAATTTTAAGATGACTATATTTTGAAATATTATAATGGTCGAACCAGACATTTTACTGTGGCTTATTAGATACTTATATACAATATAAGTAAATGAACTGTCAAATTTCTTAGAAAATTGTTAGATTCATTTTCTAACTATCCGTTTCAAATTTTTGTTTATTTTTTAACCCATGAACCTAATAGGAAGATTTCTAAAGCTTGAAATAAAAAAAAATTGTAGATATCAAAAGTTGAAAAGTTTAGCTGTACATATAAACAGACAAAATTTGAACAAATAATTTTGTGAAAAACGAAACTGTAAAAAGGGGGCGGGAGAACTTCATTATATAGTAGCCCTATTATCACAATTACTATTAAATTTATTTTCCTCAAACAAAATTTATGACTCGGTTAGTTTTGACTGGTTCGTGTCTTGTTAGGAACAAATTCAACTAACGTGTCCAAAATGTGTACCAGACAGACAGACAGACAGATGGAGTAAGTTGATATAAGCTGTGTAATAAAAGTAATGTCTACTCATTGCGATTCAGTAATGCCCTAATAAATGTGTATATGCATTTCGACTTGGTTGACTTTTGTTTTTAGCAGTTTCAAAGTTCTATCCAACGTGAAATGTTCCTATTCCATGGAGAAAAAATTGTTTATTATATTTATATGACGAGATGTATATTATAAGAGCATATTCAGATAAATAAGAAGGCTAGCTCTTATAATACATGTATGTAATATACTAAATAAGAGAAAGAAACATGCTGTAAGTAATGCATTTCTCATTCAAATTTAGGTCTAATAGATATATGACGAGCACATGGTAAAAGCTTGTTTCGCCAATACATTTGTAGTTATTTTAAAAAACAACTGATTGCTATTCGATTGTAGGACTCGAGCATCAGTGACTTCTCTTAGCGTCCATCAGTCTGTCCTACTGTCCGTAGCAGTGGAATATGTCCTAAATAGTAGCCCACTCGTTACAAGTCCTGGTCCTCATTCTTAATGTACAGACACGACTTCTCCATCCTATAATGTCAGGGAAGTTATCTGGCAATCTATTTTGATTAGACCTACTAAGACTAGGGCCCAATCGGAGGATAGACTTGTACGTGAAGCAGCAATCAAGACGATTGTTATAATATTTAGTGTTTTTCTTTGTGGTTATCATTTTGTTCTTATCGTTTAATGAATTAAGTTTTGTAATTAATTTTTGTTCCCTAAGTGATGTGGGTAGAGGGGGAAGGTATGTTAAGAGTTTAATCTCTAGGAGGAGGCAGAGGGAAGTCACTTTTATATACTTTCCCTAATGTATGTCTCTTAAAAGACCTTTAATGGTATATTGCAGTAAATACTTTGGCGCCCCTACAAAAATATTATATACAAAATTGCTGTAATACAAATTAGTGAGACAATGAATGGCATCGCGAGAGAAGGGGAGAGTTAGAGGCTGCTGTCTGCATCAAGTAGAACCTATTAGAAGTGGCATCTATTCGTCAATAGTCAGAAACAATAAGATCTCAGAAAAGGTATCAGCACACATTAGTTGTGTACCAATCAATGAATTTAGTACACAATAGTTGTGTAACAATCAATAAATATAGTCTACAATAGTTGTGTACCAATCAATGAATGTAGATCACATGAGGCGTGTACCAATTAATGAATGTAGATCACATGAGTCGTGTACCAATCAATGAATGAAGATCACATGAGTCGTGTACTAATCAATGAATGTAGATCACGTGAGTCATGTACCAATCAATGAATGTAGATCACATGAATCATGTACCAATCAATGAATGTAGATCATATGAGTCATGTACCAATCAATGAATGTGGGTGACATCAGTTGTGTACCAATCAATGAATGTAGGTCAATAGCTATTGTTATTATTCTCCAACAAAAATAATAACCAACAAGAGAGTCTAACTAAACTGGAAAGTAATAATTCGCTGAAGGGGGGAAAGGGGATGACACCATAAGCTAACCTTTCTGACGCCTCTCGGTCGAGATGTCACTAACCATATCGCGCAACAGAACTCACGCCAGCATCAATGTAGCTAGAGTCTAGTGGTAGCTACTGCTGGGCTATACTGTCTAATACTGGGATTAAGTCCTATAAGTCCAATGATACCTCCCTGCACTTGAAATTTATGTGAGAGGACGTATGTTGTAATGGCTTTTGATAAGCGTTTATCTATTGTGTGTGTGTGTGTGAGTGTGTGTGTGTGAGTGTGAGTGTGTGTGTGAGTCTATTGTGTGTCTGTGGGATTTTATGTGGATTTTATCTGCCCTCATCGTTAATATTTTTTTATCTATCTATCTATCTATCTGTCTATCTATCTATCTATCTATCTATCTATCTATCTATCTATCTATCTTTCTATCTGTCTATCTATCTATCTATCTATCTATCTATCTATCTGTCTATCTATCTATCTATCAGTCTATCTATCTATCTATCTATCTAGTTAGCTAGCTAGCTTGATAGCTAGAAAGCTAGCTATCCAAATGTGTAGGCTTCAGCCTGTTAAATTAGATAATTGGTTAAACTTCATGAAAGGCTAGCTGGTTGAACATGATGAAAGTTAACTGGTTGAACATGATGAAAGAATAGCTGGTTGAACTTGATGAAAAGCTAACAGGTTGAACTTATGTAAAAGCTAACTGGTTAAACTTGATGAAAAGCTAGCTGGTTAAGCTTGTGCTTCATGATGCCCTAATTTATTTCCACACACGAAAATTAGAGTAAAACTCTACGCAATTTCTTCGTTGCGATATTACATGAACCTTGTACAGACTGGTATAGACTTCTGGTAGGATCTGACCTTTCGTGCCAGGCTAATATTGTGATGATTCCTGAGAGTGATATATCTGCTGCCTTCATGACGTCACACCACCTATCTAATAGTTATTAGTGTGACCACCAGAGACTTGCTCTCACGGCGTCGTAAAATCGGGTACATTGTTTCCCCAAGGCGATGGCCCGGCATAGTACTGCCTCCCGCAAGACGCCAGGGTAGATCAATCGCGTCACAATGATTGATTAAGTCCCTTTAATTTCCCCGAATTAGGAACCTGTATAATATTGGACGCAAGCTGACAGAATGCTAGTTTTATTGAGGAAAATGCATTTTATTATATTAAAACCGAAAGCTATGAAATGAAGCATTCGTATTACAAGTCCTCCATGGGAAATATTCGGATACTTACGTAACGACTAATGGGATTAGGGGGTGTACACATTTGTTACGATTTGTTACAAGGAGAGATGGGAATCTGAAGATTTTTTACGTAACAAAACAAAATATTCAAAATGAAATAAAAAGACTTTTTTTAGCGGCCCCCGAAACGAGAAAAGACGCTATTAGTTTTGTGCGAAATGTCTGTCCGTCTGTCCCTCCGTCCCGTTTAATTAGCCATGATTACCTCTGATGGAACCGGAAGTTCCGTAGACTTGAATAGCGTCGCCCCTTTTAGCCATCCTTAATGATCCCCTTATTGCTTTTCTATTGTTTGTCTATTTGTAAATATTTTATTATTTTATGTCTTCTAAAAGTATTTTTATTAATATTATAATATTGTTAGGATAACGGTTCTAACAAGTTGGCATGTTGCCGATTTTAATTTTTAATGTAGAAGATGGCTGCGTCCTACTCAACGCTCCATGATGGAGGCTTTGTTAAGCCAAATCTAGATTTATGTTTATTATTATCTGGCCCAACATGTGTTGTAAGCTTTTAAGTAGGTATCATAATAATAATAATGTATGGCTTTTTATTAGCTAAATGAAGGTAATAGTATTTACCTCATGTAATTTAGGTATGTGTATGTGCTAGACAAGGTCTAGTTCATTATTATTTTGTTATATTATGAATAATTATGTCTTATGTTTTATGTATTTGTAATTGCAGGCTATAATTCCTGCCTTACTGCCTATCTGCCTAACTGCCATTATTTCTGCTGCCTAACTGCCATTATTTCTACTGCCTAACTGTCTGCCGCAGTTATTACTGTTGCCCTATAGCTGTTGTTTTATTGCTGTTGTACAGCTGCCATTATTTCTGTGTAGTAGCTTACGGCTGTAGTCCTGCCAAATAGCTGCTTTATTTGTTAGGTTCAGTTAAGTAGGGTTGATCAATCGTTTAGTAGTGTGTATATTTAGTTTTATTACTGGACAATTTGATTTCATGTAAATAAAGTATATAAGTTTGTTTTATAATTTTAGTTGGTTGTTTTACTTTTAGTTAGCTAGTTTAGTTTAGTTTAGTTTGATTGTGCTATCTGGTTGCTTAGGCGACTCCAGCCCCTTGGTCGCTGACCGAGGTGCACAGATTGGGCCCACCCAGTAGAGCTACCACCTGCCTACTGTTATAAATGAATAAATGTTTAGCAGCAGATAACAAAAAGGCCTCACTCAGTAGCGCCACCCTGACCTACTCACATATCTTAGAAAAAAAATAAAACAAAACCACAACATAAACAACTAAACATAACATACATATATACGCTTCAATGAATATGAAACATATCACATTCAATAGTTCATTAAGACACATAGTCATTGAATCTTGTCGGTTTCTTCAACTGATCCCTTGGTCGCAGGGAATGATGAGTTGATGAGTGGCGAATGTGTTGATCATGAGTTCTGTGGTCCTGTATGTTGTCATCAGTATCGGGAAATATATCTTTTTCTGTTTCTCTGTTCGGGTTGATATGCACCCTGTTTCTTTGGTACACTGCACCATTGTCACCTCGAATAATGTAAGTTCTCTGGTTGACTTGAGACAGGATTCTTCCACGTCTCCATGTAGGGTCATTAGGAGATTGGAAATAGACCATCTGTCCAGTTATCAGCTGACTTATCATAAGATGTTTTTACACTCATCTGATGTTTTTCTTTCCTTCTCACAATGTTCTCTTGGCATATAGAAATCTTAATGTTACTCCTTTTGTTTGGTATCAGTGTTCGAGTCATCCGACCAAAAACATCTGAACTGGGCTTAGATTTGTGTCTTACCTTGGAGTATTTCTAAATTCCAGAAGAACTTCATAAGCATTTGACTTTGATTCTCTAGATTTCTTCATTATGTTCTTCAAAATTTTAACTGCTGACTCAGCCTTTCCATTGGATTGATGGTGTCCTGGAGAAGATTTCAAATGAGTCACTCCCTATTCCATCATAAATTTGGAAAAATATTCCGATGTGAACTGAGGTCCGCTATCAGATATACAGAATTTGGGCACCCCATATCTTGCAAATAAAACTTTCAGTTTCTTTATAATTGCGTGTATTGTTGTCAGCTGCATGTTTTCTACCTCTATGAAATTTGAATAAGAGTCCACTATAACTAGATACTGTTGGTCACACATTTGGAATAAATCAATTCCAATCTTGTCCCACGGATTAGAACCTATTTCGTGCTGTATTAATTCTTCTCTCTGATTAGCTAGTTTATTTTTCTGACATATATAACATGAGTTGGCTATTTCCTTTATTCGAGCTGATAATCCAGGCCAGAAAACTGTTTCTTTTGCTCTTCTTTTCATTGAGTCTACTCCCAGATGTTTTTCTTCTATTTCCTTGCGAAGGGATATCGGTATGATTATGTGTTCTCCTTTCAACAAGATACTGAATAAGTGTTTACATTGCTCTATCTTTTTCTGTCTCGATTCTGACTTTCTCCAGCACTGCATCTGGTATTGCCAGTCCCACTGTATTGACACAAACATCAGGGATATCACTCTTTTCCTCTGATGGGTCTCTACTCAAAGTATCAGCTAGGAACAAATTTTTGCCTTTGGCATATTGAAACTGGATGTCGTAACGATAAAGACGCATCATTAGACTTTGTAGCCTTCTCGGAGCAGAACTGAGTGGTTTTTGATGGATGTTTTCCAGTGGTTTATGGTCATTCTGAACTATAACTGCCCTGCCATACGTATACTGGTCAAAACGTTCCAAACCAACAACCACTGCTAACAATTCTTTTTCAATCTGTGCCCATCTTTTCTGAGTATCAGTTAATGATCTAGAAGCATATGCTATTGGACTGCCATCTTGTAATAACGCTGCTCCCAACCCATTTTGGCTACTATCTGCTTGTAATGTAAGCTCTATGTTAGGGTCAAAATATATCAATGTGCCATGAGTCGATATTTTCTGTTTTATCTTGATGAAAGCTCGTGTGCATTGATCAGACCAAATAAATGGTGTGTTCTTTCTGATCAACTCTGTTATGGGCTGTAAATCTGTCGACAAGTCTGGAACAAATCTTGCAAGACCATGCCACAGATTCTTCTGACTTATGAAATATCTTTTGGAGCATTCAAACTCAAAATCGCAGATACTTTGTTCGGGTCTGGTTTTATTCCTTCTTCTGTAATAATATGACCCAAAAAATTAATCTCAGCTGTTCTAAAAACAGACTTTTCGTGGTTCATTTTAATCTTCTTTTCTTGACATCTCTTCATCAGCTCTCTTAGGTTAAAATCATGATTTCTGAGTGCCTCTTCTTTCGTTCTTCCTCTTCCTACCTCTATAATATCGTCAACGTAATTGAAACAGCCTTTCAGTCCTTCTAGTGCTAGATTTAAACTTCTCTGAAAAATTTCTGAACTCACTTTCAGACCAAAAGGTAATCGTTTCCATTTGTATCTACCAAAAGGGGTTATCATTGCTGTCAAATTAGATGACGCTGTGTCTAGTCTGACATGCCAGAAAGCTTCTTGCACATCCAATTTGCTGAATATTTTGGCATCGTTCAAATCTGCCAATATGTCATCTAAAGTAGCAAGATTATAGAATTCCCTTAGTAAAACTTTATTCAAGGCTTGTGGATCTATGCAGATCCTAATGTTTCCATTAGCTTTTTCCACAATTGCCATCTGACTCACCCACTCTGTAGGCTCTATCACTGGTTCTATGATTCCTCTCTGCACTAGGGTCTTTAACTCCTCCTTAACTCTTTCTTGTAAAGCAATAGGGATCTTTCTACACGGCAGAACCTTGGGCTTAATGCTGCTATCAATCTTTAAAGATACTTCTCCTAAATCATCCAAATCACCAGTAAACTTTGGACTACAGTCTTCTTCTTGGTTATTCACTACTGATGCTATGAACCTATCTTTATTGACTTTGATTAACTTCATTCTTGTTAAAGTTTCATGACTTAGAATGCATGCTAGGTTATTTGCTACAACTATATATTCCACCTCAAATGTTTCGTTAGTTTTCTCATTTCTCGTCGTTAGAGTGGCTTTCCCTATGGGTCTCATTTCAGTCTTAGTCCACATTAGTAATCTTTGCGTTGCCTTTTCTATCTGATTCTTATTTACGTATTTTTCCTGGATGGTGTTTACAACAGCTCCACTATCCATTTGAAACCTTACACGGTGACCATTCACTGTCATAACTGCTGTCATCCTTTTCGTTTTGTGGTTCTCCAAAGACATCATCCATTCATTTTTATCATCATGACATCATCTCTTGTGTCTGACTGCAGCTATCTTTCATCGTTAGACATATCATCTGACACCTGCTGAATTTTCTTTTTGCACATCACAGCAAAATGATGTCTCCCCTTGCACGCTAGGCACATTTTACCCCATGCAGGGCACTTTTCTTTAGGGTATTCGTGAATCCTTCCACAATACCTGCATTTACCTTTCTGAATGTTTGTTCTAGAGGGTGTCGATACTTTCTCAATGATTGGAGGGTCGGCTTGTATTTGTCTCAACTGTTTGTTGGCGGTCTCGTATGCTCTGCAAATATCTCTGCACCTTTCCAATGTGAGACTACTATCTTGTAACAATTTCATTTTGAGGCATTCATGTCTAATACCAAGAACTACTCTGTCCACCATCAAGCTATCTTCCAGGCGTTCAAAACTATACGTTTTTGCTAGTCTTCTCATATTTGCTATGTACTTTTCAATGTCCTCGCCTTCTTCCTGTTCACGAGTATTGAAAACAAAAACATAGCGCTCATAAGTTTCATTCGTTTTTCCAATGCAGAAACTTTCAAATGTGTTCACTATTTCTTCCATCTTTCTTTCTTTTCCCTTCTCAATTTCAAGACCTTCATATATATCCATCGCTTTTGTTCCTATAATTGTTAGAAAGGTGGCCTCTCTGACCTCCTCTGATTCTTCCGACAATTTAGTGGCCAGCTCCGGTGAAACTTTTGCCAATTAGCGGCCATGTTTCCATCTACCTCGAGCGGCTCGGGTACAGGAAGGAGATTTCTAGCTGCCATTGCACCGCGTAGCCTTGAATAGTTGCCTATTTATTATTGCAAACAATAAACCTTTATATACTGATTAATGAATACCTATGATCATTATCCCACCGCTGCCACCATGTTAATTAAGATCTAGGTTCACAGTTAGCAATAAACAAACAACAACCATTGGTGTCATGGCGGATAATGATACTTTATTATATTGAACGCGTGCACCTTTGCGCACCATATCAACATATATACTAGCTGGATATTAACCGCGGCCTGCGGGCCTTAGTTTGGGTATAAGTGATCTATTGGATTGAATTTAGATCTTTGTCAAACGTGAAAAATGTTCCTTCACATTTTTTTATATTTTTCTACGAAAATAAAAGTAGAGTTTGAAAATGGGTTTACCAGATTTGTTAAAAAGTTTCATCCTTTAATAGATATACAATTAGGTACTTTTTGTTTATTTTGGGGGCTTTCCGATTGTGGGAGGGACATTCAACAAAAACTAAGGTCTCTACCATGATCTAAGGAACATGTAAACCAAGTTTTATCAAGATTGTTCAAAGGGTTTACTTTACTTTCTGCTTTATATATTAGATATATGTATATTTATATGTATGTATGATTAAGCAAAGTTGTCATTGCCGGAAGAGGTAGTGTATTTCAGCACCCAACTACCTATAAATTGCTTCCTTATGGTATGTGTCTCAAATAGCCTCTGACAACCAGTCCAACTCCAGGCCATTACTTGTGGCTCATATATTGAGTCCAGCGCAATTGTTTTCACTCACGGGTGAAGTAGCTGATGCCTAAACCAGCAAGCTTCGGGCAGAAAGGGCTTGCTACCCACATAGGAGAAGGAAATTCAAATTGGAATTCAAACCTCTGCTGCCTTTCAGCTGTACCCAATTGTGGGAAAGGCTTCGATGGTCAATCATAAGGAAAGGTCAGGAGCCGACGACACCTTAGGCTGTTTACCTCACTCAGCCGCTGACACCAAATTGTATGGGCACTTGCCTATACATCAGCTGCGTGGAGAGGGAAAAATTGCTGTGTGGGTGACATCGAGCCGACAATAGCTAATGCCCAGGCATTCATTTCTTTTCCATAAGATGATCCATAGTCGTTTCGCGACTGAAGGAGGCCATTTCGATAGTATTGTGTTGAAATAGAGTTTTTATATAGCTAATCCAACCACACTTTGTAGGTATGTGCATTAACTCTGCACGTTAGAAGCTTCCAATACTCTTCTGTAAATAACGTAAACTCAATGTATGGCCGAGTGGCATGAACCGCTCAGCTACACAGCAAGGGGACACAAGTTAGAATCCCAGCTCGAACAGAGCTGTGTTTGCTGAGCGCCTAAGGGCATCACGGAAACCTTCTCACAGATACCCCCTCCCCCACTGGTTCAGTGTGTATGTTGTAAGCATGAATGCAGCGTTATTCAAAAGCAATAAAACAAATGTGTGTGCATGTATGATATACCTGTTACGTTCTAACAGTGCTGTAAGTCCTATATCTTTTTGTCTCAATACATAATGAACAATTTATAAGATCACTAATTTCACTCGTCATCGACATGTCCATATACCCATTAAAACCTTAACATCAATTAACCTTTGACCCTTTACTAACTCCAATTGACCTTCATATTCTGTGTTTACTGCATTATTACTGGACCTTGGCGTCAGTAGGGCTATTGGTGCTGACAAAGTAGAGCGCAATGTCCCGACAAAATAGCGAATGACAAAATTAAATATCGTGGATTTATTTATCATATTTATAATAAGTACCGGATTTTAGTACGTAAAGGTCCTGGGTAAGTAAATCTAAGAATAGACCATATTTGTAAAGAAAGAATTAGAGTGCTTGAAAAAAAAATCTTATTCTCCTTTTTGCCTAATTCTTAAAATGCAGATTTTACTTTTAAAAAATATATTTTTTAAATGTAGTAGCCCAGTTAATGGGTAGGTATGTAATGATATATAGTCAGAATTTGTGATTATCTGTGGCAGATCTCTTTGATCAAATCAGGGCGTTACAACATTGACAAGCTGAGGAGTGTCAGGATTAGTTCTGTTCTTAAGCAGATACTTCTTTCTATTTCAACGCTAAGTAGTAAAGTAGACCCAAAGTCAATCAAGTTGATTACTCACTTCCTAAGAGAACAGGAGTACACTGAGTACAGGAGTACACTGAGTACAGGAGTACACTGAGTACAGGAGTACACTGAGTACAGGAGTACACTGAGTACAGGAGTACACTGAGAACAAGAGTACACTGAGTACAGGAGTACATTGAGAACAAGAGTACACTGAGTACATGAGTACACTGAGAACAAGAGTACACTGAGTACAGGAGTACATTGAGAACAAGAGTACACTGAGAACAAAAGTACACTGAGAACAAGAGTACACTGAGAACAAAAGTACACTGAGAACAAGAGTACACTGAGAACAAAAGTACACTGAGAACAAGAGTACACTGAGAACAAAAGTACACTGAGAACAAGAGTACACTGAGAACAAGAGTACAATGAGAACAAGAGTACATTGAGAACAAGAGTACACTGAGAACAAAAGTACAATGAGAACAAGAGTACAATGAGAACAAGAGTACATTGAGAACAAGAATACACTGAGAACAAAAGTACACTGAGAACAAGAGTACACTGAGAACAAAAGTGCACTGAGAACAAAAGTGCACTGAGAACAAAAGTACACTGAGAACAAGAGTACATTGAGAACAAGAATACACTGAGAACAAAAGTACACTGAGAACAAGAGTACACTGAGAACAAAAGTACAATAAGAACAAGAGTACACTGAGAACAAAAGTACACTGAGAACAAAAGTACACTGAGAACAAGAGTACACTGAGAACAAAAGTACAATGAGAACAAAAGTACACTGAGAACAAGAGTACAATGAGAACAAGAGTACCCCTAACCCTAACTTTTTTGTTTGTTTAGTGCTGTTTTATGCTTTTAGCTTTCTCATTGCGCTAATATCCTATCACTTATCTGGACAAGTTGTGGGGAAAAGGGGGGGGGGATATCTGGATGAATTTTTAGGAAATCGTTTTTCAACTGTTTTTATTTTAAAAAAGGGGAGGAGGAGGTTGACAGGAATTCAAACTCGTGACTCAAGCCTCATCAAGCCGATATTCTAACCACTCTGCTATTGCGGTGTCTATGAAAATGGAAGATTGTATAGTTGTGTATTGTTTGTTTCAGCTTACTTTAAAGTGGCGACCTTTAAAGGAGAGTAACTCAGCTTATACCACCACCTTAGTCAAGTACAATTGCTTTACCTTTTTCGAGATACCAAACAAAATAATTAATTACCAATACTTAATTAACTAATTGGTTCATTTTTTAAATTGATTCTTGTGTTGTTAGATAAAAGAAAATAGTTGTGCTACATTTCAGCTTGATTCGAGATTAGATATTGAAGAAAGAACGTGTACAAACTTTGGACCGCCAGCTATGACAGACAAAGTGAGTTGATGTCAGCTTTGTAATAAATAGGAACTAGATTTGTGATGTTCATTGTTAGTTATTATGAATTGTTTTATCTTACGTTTGCATATTCATATTTTACGAGATCTGAAGATTTTACGGTAAAATGAATGAAAAATATTGATAAAATTAAGAAAATATTGGCGCTAATTTGTAGGGTCACTTATATTTTACATTTACATTGTTTATTGTATTATACTCATAGTAGTTCCCGAATTATAAATTCATCGTCCCAAATCTAGGAGCTTATGCGAGCTGATAGAACGAGATCAATTAGTTTGTTTATTGATGGTAGCTTTAGATTTCTGACCAGATGTAGCCTAAATTTGAAAAAGTTCATCGTTTATGGTTTGCAGTTGTATTTGGAATTATTTTGAAAGTCAGTGTCTTTGGTTACTTTTAAAGCCACACGTTATGCGACATACTCTTTAATTATACAACAAACAGTTTTAGATCTCCGATCTGTGGCATTTTACGTCTCGAGAGACGATCTTTTCCCTTAGCAACTTCTTGTGTGACTCAAGAGGCCAATCTTTGATACACAGCTGCAGTCACAGGTTGGGTATCTGTAATCACCAGGCGCTGTTGCCCTTTCACCTTTTTTTCTACTTCTGTTGTTTATGCCACCTGCAATCCAGGACCTTTCCTTTGTGCTCGCTCTCCATGTAGGCCTATCCAGTGCATCCAATATTAGCGTAAAACCCAGTGGCGTAGCTATGGTGGGGGGAGGGGGGTACAAATTTGGAAATCCCCCTGGACCCCACTTTAAAGGGGCTCCAAATGAGTGTCCGAAATTTGTTTTTACATTAGATATTATGCCATTATCTCATGCCATGATGTCGAATGTCAAAATGCAGGGGTCCCTAAAGAGGTCAAGCCCCCCGGGCCTCATTATCGTCGTCTAAGCCACTAGTAAAAGCGCAGACATTTTTTTTAATCACGATAAAACGTAGTTAAAACAGTTTGACACTTTATGTATGTCCACATATTTGTATATTTGTTATACCCCACCTCTTCTGTAGTTAAATTAATTGATTTTTGTTCTTTGCCTGTATTAGCTTTCAAGTGAAATCTGCTTGTAAAGACCAAGCCACACGTGAAACGTTACAGACCTGATGACGTCTACATCCGCCACACAACAATTCAGTCTCATTGTGGTCACGTGAGCGTGTTCTAATAATGTACATTCTTCTGGCTCAAAGATTTGGTTCATTGGAACGTGATACGATGTCAAGTTTAAATTTAGACTATCCAGACGGTAATTAGATCTTGAAGATCTAAAACAGTGTATCCCAAACTGTGTTCCGCGAAATTCTAGTGTTCCGCAAGACTTGATTAGGTTCTCCACGAACTACTTGAATAATTAACTAGTAGACCACCAGGTGAATTAATACCTCTAAAACAAATAAGCAAAGTGTCCGCTAAATAGTCAAAATGTGCGAAGTGTTCCGTTAAAGAAAAAACTTGGGAACCACAGATCTAGAATATTGTCTAGCTTTCGTTGAAAATAAAAAAACAACAACTGAATGTTTAGATTTGACATAGTGACAAGAACAAGGAATTGTAAGGCAAATCAATGCACATTTGATTAGAGTAACACCATCTGTACAATCAATGGATTTAGAATCACTTCAGGATAGAGTAATAATAAAGAAAGTAGCAATAATATATAAACATTAAACCATAATTTACAGATTCAAAAACAAAAAAATAATAAAAACTCGAAAGACAAAAAAGGGATATTTCTTATTCCATATGCTAAGACATATGTTTACAAGCACTCTTTCTTTCCAAGTGTATCGAATGGGTTGTCTGAATCAGCCAGGAAAATCAACGCCTTGATAGACTTTAAGTCACTGATTAACATATACGACTACACTGGATGCGAGTCTTTATCGTAGTAACGGTATTAATTTATAACATATGATCCGTAGCGAATTGTCTCCTGTCATTTTCTTTTATTATAACTTTAATATATATATCTTATTTGTTTCGTAAAGTAGTTGTACAAAATTTGAATAATTTTTATCCTTACCAGGAAACTATCAAACACAATGTCATAATCTAGACAATGGACTTGCAACTTTTGTTTAAAAAATATTAAAAAATTAATGAATGCGAGGCAAACTAACGAGTAATTAAGTCATAATCTATGCAAGAGACATTGAATTGGGTTATACTAGTTGAGCGTGGACACAATAAATTTAATTAACTAAAGTCACAAATATCTGTAATTATGTTTAAGAATAGAGAGAAATAAAGTTCCATTCTAAAAAAAAATTGACGAATTGTAGAAAAGAGTGGTTGTCATGAATGTCGTAAAAAATATAACAAAACTTACAAGTTGTATTTCAACTGTATTTAGACTTTTTTTTTTTTTTTTTTTTGCGTCTGCTTTGTTTAGTATTTCAATTTTCAAGGCCAACATACAAAATTTAAAATACAAAATTTGAAATAAAAGTTGCTTGTCCACTCTCCAGATTATAAAATTGTTATTGATCGTTTCCTGGTAAGGATCAAAGAACTACGAAACTGAAGATACCTGGAAAATAAAAAGTTCATTGGCAAATCATTGATCTTTAATAAGTCACGTGACTAAATCATTTTATTAAGCGTCACGAAGCGTCATCATTGCATCATCATTAGAGAGAGAAGATTCTTTCAACAAGAGCCTACTCAACAAGAAACTATTGGAACGCCTGTTTCAACCAAAATTGTTACGAAATAAAAGTATTTTTTTTTAACATCCGTGTTTTTTGGCTTAATATCTGGACATCGTTTGGGCATCACATGATGGCAGTCTGCTGACTTCATGAAGACAGTGGCAATAGATTGGGATGACAAAATAATTTAAAATTTGAACCGCAAGTTGTAGTTTTGTTTGGCGTGGTTGTTTTATCCATTTCTCAATCCTTGTTTCTAGATCGTATTAGAGGGACATGTCCTATTCTATGTCCTTCTCATTAATGGTAGTCAGGACAAAAAAATAATCTTTTTTTTTTTTTAATAGTACTTGACTTTAAAATTCAAGGACATTCAACTAATGTCTACAACAATTCTGATAAGTATTTTTCATTATAAAGTAACTAATGTAACATTGTAACTAGACGGGAAAAAACATAAAAATTTAAAATCTAGATCTTGATATATAAACAAAAATAAGTTCTTTACTCAACACTGTGAAACTATATAATCTACTGCACTATTTGATGACCAGAAATATTTCTACTGAGAGCGAGATAACTCATATTGCAACCATATTGCCAGGTGTAGAGAAAGGTCAAAGGGTAGATTTTTAAAAAAAAAGCTTGTCTTGGAGTTCAAAGATTAAGGAAGAGTTCAGTATTTCACGTTGCTAAGCAGTCTTAGCGGTGTCCTACATATTTTGCCAAATCTAACTAGACAAAAAGCCGTGGATTTAAGTTCTCTTTTCGGTGTCTATGCCGTGTGATTGTCAAAAGAGCTGAGCCGAAGGCTCTTCGAGCTCTAGGCATGTAAGCCTGCTTGAACAACCGTTCTGTCTGGAAGAGATCCAAGTCAATGCCTATGTAAAGCATTGCTATTTCCTATATATATCTGGCACTCCGGGCGCATTGGCTAAAATGCATGGCCAGAGGCCGAGTACACCGGAAACCTCTACCATTTTTCCTATGTTGTACCAAGCTAACCGTGCAGGACTAGCCATTAGTGTAACTGTCCCTTGAGGAACGGCGCATGGATAATCGACAGGGACGTGGAAGCGCTCTTTCAACTCCGCACCGTGCAATGGGAAAGCTCTCGCATTGTGTGTCCCGCGGCCCGTGTAAAATATCTCCAGCTGAAGCCATTTGTTGCCAAGTGTTCTTTTCTATGCCAGTTAAAGCAATTTGGTCATGGACAACTATCAAAAACCACAAGTGATATTTACTTGTAAGTCATCGTGTCCATGTGGACAACCCCGTAGTGAGACTCTCTAGCCGCTACATTGGACAGCATGTTATTACACTTGACCGGACTGAAGTTTTTCTTTAAATTATCGGACAAGCTTTTGTCTTTTGTTTAAGCGAACACAAACATAAAACGCATTTCAAATGTCAACATGAAACATTTTTCCATTTTTGGCAATGTAATGTTGAATCATTTCAAGTTAGGGTTAAATTCAATAAAGATGTAGATTTCAACAGAGATATTGGAAACTCAAACTCTGGAGGCTGTTGTTATGTTTACAGTAAACACAGTGAACACAGCGAGCCGGTGCGCTCCATTCATTTTCTTTGTGTTGGGTTCCAATATTTTTTTTGATTTTTTTTATTTACATTGAAAGCTACAGTCAAATGTCACGAGTTGAAACTCCTTGATAACATCTGTAACGTAATTAGACCAGGTTTTTAAAGACGTAATGTACCGATCTAATGTTGATAAGTATTGTAGCGATCTAATGTTGATAAGTAATGTAGCGATCTAATGTTGATAAGTAATGTAGCACTAAACGGTTGATATCTAATGTAGCACCGAACTTTTAAGTTTTGTAATAAGTAATTAAAGGGTAATTCTCTCTCTGTATCTCTCTCTCTTTCTTGCTCTCTGTCTCTCTCTCTCTCTCTGTCTTTATGTCTCTCTCTGTCTCTTTCTTACTCATTTCTGTCTGTCTCTCTCTCTCTGTTTCTCTCTATATATATATATTTTTTTCTCTTTCTGTCCGTCTCTCTGTCTCCGCCTCTCTCTCAATCACCGAATTATTAATGGCGCAAATATTCAAAAGTGACAATATATACATATATATATATATACAAATTCTATATTAACTAGTATTGAGACATACACAAGTTTCCATTCAATACAATGAAAATAATTCGCACATTGTCAGATACCAGCCATTAAACAGGCGAAATATTACACAAGCTGACTTATTGTCTTAAACACTCTTTCGGTTGCTTACTTACAATAACTAAAAAGTGCATGTCTTTTACATCATTACTTCTATAGACCATTTTAGATAAATGCATTTCTAGACCATTGATTATATTTCTAGACCATTTTATCTAGGCCCAAACACTATTTCATCTATAGACCAAAATATTTTAGACTATGATTTTAGACCTTAAAAATTATACTATCCCATTAATTCATAGTTTAATACCTATCACACCAGTATTATTGTAACAGAACAAAAAGGGCACATATTGTTACAGTTATCTTATCTTATCTTATATAATACAGACGTTACTTCAAAAAAGAAGATGATTACGTCCTACTCATCATGCATTTAGTCATGCATATTAACCAATGACTTAAATTCTGCCAAGTCACTGGTTTTTCTGGCTAGCTCAGGCAACCCATTCCATGCTCTTGTTGACTCATAACACTAAACTTCTGGTAGACAACTAAACCGTTGTAGGTGTAATGTATCTTAACTAATAAAACTTCTGGTAGACAACTAAACCGTTGTAGGCGTAATAAAACTTCAAATAACTTGAATAACTTCCTTGTGAACAAGAGGCCTACAAAATAGAACTTTACTTATAATATTCACAAAATCAATTTGTGATAAATGGAATAAATGTAGTAGACTTGAGTAATAATATTTCTCAACAAAATCGAACTCACTACACTATAGTAACACAATAGTACAGTTTAACGTTCTTGAGTCGTCTGTCCCAGGAGCAAACAACTAAAATACTACCTATGTTGCATCATTCACAACCAATCGTTAAACTCTTCCCAGCGTCACCATATAAACACATACACTCTACAACAGCACCCAAAAGACAGAGAACGAAGCAGAGAAAGGGAAGTAACAAAGATATCTTGTTATGTTGGATAGAAATGTCTGATTTGTTCCCTAGCGACGTTTGAGCCGATCATTAAGGTTGCAAGCAAACATGTCTCTGCCACTAGAGGAAATACTTAGATCATTGAGGCTGCAAGCAAACATGTCTGCCACTAAAGAAAGTACTTAGATCATTGAGGCTGCAAGCAAACATGTTTAGCCACTTGAGGAAGTACTTAGATCATTGAGGCTGCAAGCAAACATGTCTCTGCCACTAGAAGGAAGTACTGAGATCATTGAGGTTGCAAGCAAACATGTCTTTGTCTCTGCCACTAGAGGAAGTACTGAGATCATTAAGGTTGCAAGCAAACATGTCTCTGCCACTAGAAGTACTGAGATCATTAAGGTTGCAAGCAAACATGTCTCTGCCACTAGAGGAAGTACTGAGATCAATAAGGTTGCAAGAAAACATGTCTCTGTCTCTGCCACTAGAAGGAAGTACTGAGATCATTAAGGTTGCAAGCAAACATGTCTTTGTCTCTGCCACTAGAGAAAGTACTGAGATCATTGAGGTTGCAAGCAAACATGTCTCTGCCACTAGAAGGAAGTTCTGAGATCATTAAGGTTGCAAGCAAACATGTCTTTGTCTCTGCCACTAGAGAAAGTACTGAGATCATTGAGGTTGCAAGCAAACATGTCTCTGCCACTAGAAGGAAGTTCTGAGATCATTAAGGTTGCAAGCAAACATGTCTTTGTCTCTGCCACTAGATTGAAGTACTGAGATCATTAAGGCTGCAAGCAAACATGTCTCAGCCACTAGAGGAAGTACTGAGATCATTGAGGCTGCAAGCAAACATGTCTTTGTCTCTGCCACTAGAAGGAAGTACTGAGATCGTTGAGGTTGCAAGCAAACATGTCTCTGCCACTAGAAGGAAGTACTGAGATCATTGAGGTTGCAAGCAAACATGTCTCTGCCACTAGAAGGAAGTACTGAGATCATTAAGGCTGCAAGCAAACATGTCTCTGCCACTAGAAGGAAGTACTGAGATCATTAAGGTTGCAAGCAAACATGTCTCTGCCACTAGAAGGAAGTACTGAGATCATTAAGGTTGCAAGCAAACATGTCTCTGCCACTAGAAGGAAGTACTGAGATCATTAAGGTTGCAAGCAAACATGTCTCTGCCACTAGAAGGAAGTACTTAGATGACAAGAAAATTTGAGTTCAAGTTTTAAAGAACATTTATTGAAATTTAAAAAGAAAATTGGAGAAGAAAATCACTTCCAGAAAAAAAATTAAAATATTTTGGTTTTACTTCCGGAGCTTGATGTCAAAAGTAAAATATATTATGGGGGAACTTGATGTCTATTTATTTTCCAAGCTTTGTTTTGATGTACTTATTGGACATGACCCACGTCAGGCACAAATCGTTACACATGACTGCCTTGTTTTGAGTGCATTGTTATGAGTGCCTTGTTTTAAGTGCCTTGTTTTAAGTACATTGTTTTAAGTGCATTGTTTACAGTGCTTTATTTTAAGTGACTTCTTTTTAGTACCTTTTATTAGATACATTGTTTTAAGTGACTTGTTTTTAGTGCCTTGTTCTGAGTGCCTATCACTAGATCACTTTCACCCAATTAAATAATAATAAGCGAAATATAAAAAATACTTTTTAAAAAAGGCGTTTCTAAGGGAAGGAACATCACATTAACAGCTATATATCTCAAATATGTAGAATTTAGTTCCCTTTTTCAATATCAAACAAAATAATTTATTTACCAATAGTTAATTGAATAATTGGTTAATTTTTAATTGATTCGTGTTTGTTAACTACAACAAATAATTGTGTAAAGTTTCAACTTCATCTATAATAGTGGGAAAACTAAATTGTTTAAAATGTTTACCAAACAGACAGCGAGTTGATAAAGGCTTTATGATATTTGTTTTTTTTACTACAGGCCTAAGAGCTTTGACATTTTATTCGACAGTGCTGACAGTCATTTATTCTCTAAACCGAATACACAAAATAGCTTGCTGTTTAGATTTATCCACTATTGATAAAAATCGTCATGTGACTTTAATTTAAATGTACATTAGAGTTGAAAAGAAATATTTCCATGCTGTCAATAAGGAATAGTATATGTTTTCGTATGAGTTCATCGCTTAAATCTCTCTTAAATCTCTTCAATCAATGCATTTTTAAAGGTTCGATAAAGAACGAGCTCTCCAATTAAAAAAAAAAATCATAATGGAGCTTGTAATTAATTACATCTGTAGATTAAAAAGATTACATTTAGATTGGAAGATTTTTTTAAACTAAAATTGAGAAACATGGTGCCCTAAGTGATAGAGAACAAGCACGCGAGATGGACGTCCTTGGTTTCAGCCTTAGTAGAACTAGAAATATTTGTATACATCTAAAAATATTTGTTAGCAAAGCTTTATCTAGGATAGATCTGAAAATCGGGAGCAGGGGGAGGGGGGGCGAGGACAATGATCCCATGCAAAGTTTTTATCTTGTTGCAAAATCGTTATCGGAAACGTTGATTCATCATTCTGTCTTTTCTATAATAGTTAAAAATGTGTCACATATTTCAGACATAAAAAAAAGTGATGGCTTTGAAGCCTTCTTTAACACTATAAATTAATTAGCTCATGTTTTCCGCTCGCTATCATTACAACAGAACATTTTATCAGCTTCTAGATCAAGATCACGTGACATACTCCTCTTGGGAGTTGAATTCGAAACTTCTTCACATGTAATTCTTTTATTGTTCGTCTTTCGAAAACATCTTCTGCATAAACAGTTTCAGCAGCTTACTAAAAGCAAACACTCCTCGACAGTCGTAATGGAAACGAATAGCACTCATTTAAGAACATCACCAAAAATTATTTAGAATAAAGGCGAATAGAAATATTAATCCGAGAAACAAATATTAATAATAAAATATTTTATAATCAACATTTCACACTTGGCCTTAAAGTTCTAGTTCCTCTATTGAATGCCTAGTCACTCTATACAATGCCTAGGCAAAGTAGGAAATAGAAATTTTATTTCCTGTTTTGCCTGAAAGTGCTTGCATTCTATAGAAGTTTGGGTTAGGATTGCAATGTGTGCACCGTCACGCATCAACTGTAGCAGATTTTTAAAAATATTTTTATTGCAGTACATAACACATGTTATCTTATAAATTACAGACTTTATTTCAAAAGAGAAGACAATTATGCCTTACACGTATCCATATGTCAATCTAGTCATGCATGTTAATCAATCACATAAACTCTGCTAAGTCGTTGGTTTTCCTGGCTGATTCAGGCAACCCATTACATTCTCTAATAGCGCTAAGAATATGTAGCACTTGTATGACTTTGTCCTAGCGTATTGAATAAGAAGATTACCTCTATCTTTGTGTATTTGAGTATTTTAAAAGGTTTTGTTTATGTATTTAATAAATATGGTTTAATGTGTATAGTCTTACTTTACTTTTTAGTCTTCTGACCTGAAGCGTCTCTAAATCTAGTGACTTAACTAATGTTGTTACTCTAAAAGCCTAATCAAAGGGACTATTCGTTTGTTATAAATCTACAGCTGTATTTTGCGTCTGTTCTAGTATCTCTAAGATTTTTGTTTAGTTTAGGGTTCCCAAACAGAGGACGCATGTTCTAATATTGACCTAAACAATAACGCTTATGTTTCCTAGTCAGTCTGTTTCTTTCAAAAAGTCAACCAATTAGTTAATCAATTATTTATTGATTGATTTATTATTAATTTATTGATTTCGTGTTACATAGAAAATGTACAAAGCTAAGTGGAAATTAGCCTTGTGTAGAGAATCGCTAAAATTTCAAAAGTAAAAATAGACTATAAAACCTTCGATTTTTATTACTGCTTGGATAGGTCAGTGGCTAACGTGTCAGACTTCCGTACGGGAGACTAGAGTTCAAATTTTAGACTATTTTTGTTGAAATTACTTTTGAAAAGGGAGCACGTAGAGCTTCTCTCCCACAAAACCTCCTTTCCTAAATTGGTGCACAAAAGTAATTGACTGTATCGCACTGAGCAAGCTATAAGCATTGGAGAAAATAAAAAGACTCTTCAGCTCTTCAGTAGCTAGAGTGAAATAAAATACTTACATCTTACAGATCATACCTGCATTCGTGGGGTAGTAACAGCTGTTTTTTTTTTTTAGATCAATCAATAATAAAGAAAACTGTAATGAATTTGGTAATTAACATTGTATTTATTTATTACCATTTTCGCAAATATGATTTTTCTTTCTAAAAAACTACAGTAACTTGCATACATCAGTGGGTCGCAAATGAAGGTTAAAGTTCAAGACGAAAAAGGCTCAAATAATAAATAGTAAAAATATTTTTTTAAACTCTCCTAATTAACGATACCATAGTTGATTTGACCCCATTAAATTAAATTAATTTTTGACTTTATAAACTTGAATTTGTGTTGTTTAAAAAGAGCATACATTGTCCTATAATTCTATACCAAAAGTAACGTTTTATGATTACCAATAAAAATATTATTGAAGTTTAAACATAACAGGGTAGAATGTACAAATGTGAAAAATGAAAAAAAAAATAATGTCCGATTGCGGAAAATAATTACGGAGATAAAGAGTTAAAAAGCCTTTGTTGTGACATTCATTGGAGCACAACAAACTAAACAAAATAACTTTTATTTCTTTTTTTTACTAGTTTTTAGTGTATTTGAATGTAACCGTTGTTGTTTTTTCTGTTAATAAAGCTTAATGCTTTATTTGATTTTTTATTTATTTCATCAATATGTGTATTCCATAATACCCTTTCATTTCTATTTAGAGATTCGCAGTTTTCGATTGTAAACGTGAATCCAGTACGCCATTTCCTAGACATGCAGTGTTTTAACAATATATAAGTGCCTAAGTTTTAAAAAAGGCGAAATTTAAAAAAAAATCTGAATTGGAATTTGAAATGTAAAACTTACCTTCAACTGACTGAAAGAAAAAAACTTTTGATGCTAAGGTCGAAAGTTGAGACAAAAAAAAAAACAACTCTTTCTCTTTTTTTTTTTTTTATACTCGTAAGTAATTCTTGATGCTCCTTAATTCGTAGTTCTCCTGTCCTATCAAAGTCAATGAATGACCAACGAAATTGGATCTAAGTGGCGGTAGAAATCTTGGGGACTGCTTTACTGGTCTTCGTCCTGGACCTAGGCGTTACTCTTAATGGTCAGCCCTGGCGTCGGGAGCAACTGCTTGTAGGGAAGCTGGCAAGAAACGGAGGGGGGGGGATCGATTACAGCCAGACGCAAGCATTCAATTTGCTACAGGGTGCCCGCGCTCATACACGAACACACACACGCACAGGACAGGGTATTCCTTTTTTTTTTAGCGCTATACCAAATTTAATATGTTTCTTTTCATCGTAACTTGATGTTTTTTTAGGGGAAAAGGGGGGGGGGGAAGAAATTTCATTCACGAGTAATCTGTTCTTTGTTTACATTTTGAGTTCAAGATCCGGTTTACATTTTTTTAAATACACTAACATAGGAAAAGAATATATATATATATATATATGGCTTTTTTGTGACGGTACGCACCGGTACGGCGTACCGGCACCCTTTTGAGAAAATTATTACTTTTTGTTGTATTTTAACGTATATTGTTAATTTTTAGTAGTTAAAAGTTAGGCAATCAACAACTGAGTACCGGCACCTAATCACTGAGTACCGGCACCTAATCACTGAGTACCGGCACCTATATATATATATATATATAAATATACTAGACATATGTTACCCGCGACCCGCGGGTCTTTATTTGCGCGTTACTGTCGATATAGTCACACTTAAACGAAATAATAATGTGATAAGTAAAGCGAATGTGTCAATGTAAAAATAGTGTGAATGAAGCTATCAAATAAAAATAGCTAATAGGCTTAAATCCATTATTTCAAATTAAAACATTTGCTTGTAGGCCTACATATATTTTATTAAAATTTTGAGATGAATAGACTTAATTTTGTATGTTCATGTGTTAAAGTATAAAGTAGATCTTGAGGTAGACATAGATCTAAATGCGTGACCTTTTTTCATGAATGAATATAGACCTATCTCAACACGGCTACGCAGCTTTATTTAGCGAACAAATGTATTAAAAATGCTTTAGAAAAACAAATTTGAATGTTAAATTGATTAAAATATCAAATGAACGGACAATAATTAGTATGTTTATGTGTTAAAGCACAAAACTATCTTTGCGAAAAGAAGTTTTATCATCTCAGAGTTCAATAATAGTTTTAGACCTAGACCTAGGAATAGACTCAGTAGAGAGATGTGTTAATGTGTAACCAATTGGTAATGTCTAATGAAAGAATGTTCGCCAGGAAATCTGTAGTCACAGATATCAGGAACTAATTTATGTAAAAAATGCTTTTAAAACAAAAAATTGAAGGTTAATTTTATTATATAATGAAATCAATGGATCTTCTTTTGTATTTTCATGTGTCAAAGTAAAAAACTATTTGCGCAAAGTGTATTTCTTAAAATTAGATCTAGGCCTAAATCCTTTCGATCTTTTCTCATGTCAACATTGTAGACATGGCCTAGATCCATAAAATACTATAGCTGTAATAGAGACGGACAACTTTATTTTTTTTTGAGGGTCTTAAGTTTATTTTAGGGCTACAATACATACACTAAGGTCTAAGTTAGTACCCAAGGAACATTCCTGCCTAGTTTTATCAAGATTGGTCAAGCGGTTTTGATGTCTATAAGTAACATACATACATACATACATACATACATACATACATACATACATACATACATACATACACTTCACATTCTACTTTATAATATAGATATATATTATATATATATTGAAGAAGAAATGTTTGGGCAATATAAGGAAATCTTAAGAAAACAATATGAAAGGGAAAAAAATAACGATAAAGACATTCGGAGATAAAGGCCGACAAAGCTGTTAACCATCTCAAGAGTAGCAGGTAATTTTCGCATCCATTCTGCTTTTTTAACCTCTAAGTTGCTTTTAAATATATTTGTTGTTTTGACACTGTCCTAGAGCTAACCTCTCTACTTCTTCCAGATTGATTAATATTTATATTATTTTGTGCTACAATTGCAAAGAATTTAGACATAAAGAGCTCTAACGCGTTTTCTAGAAATTTGACAGTTTATGTGTATCTCTGGGGAAAAAATAACTACCTAATAGGCCACACAATGAATACTCAGGTTTGACCATTTTAATTGTTCAAAATAAAAGCATTTTAATATTAAATTAACACTTACGTCGTTTGATAACGCAGCAAGTGACTTCAACTATTTCGTTGTCCTAAGTAATGTGATAAAAAACAACAAAATTTTATATGTTACAAGCACAGACCTATAAATATTATATCTAGACTGGACATTAACATGTTTTAACACTTCAAAAATTTGAAAATGCTCAATAAAGCTGAAACAAGGCGTTGTTTTGTAAAGAAGTTATAAGAAGTCAAGTATTTTATTTCAAGATCTAGGTAATCAATCTATTTAAATGTACATAAGATGATTAAAATAAACAGAAGTGAATTATTTCATTCTAGGTTTCGAAACATAATCTCAATGGAAACTAACAGGAATTGGCTTTGATTCATATATTTGCGTAAATATATAGTTCTGTGATTAATAGCCCGTTCTAATTAAAATCCGAGAAAATGGTATTGCATTATTTCTAAACTTTGAAAACTAAAGATCCTTACTTTTAAGACAGAAAACATCGATTTTCCTAGATTCGGGGCGATTTCCCTTACAGCTTGAAAAAGATTTACGTACATAACAATCTATATAGGTCTGTGAATTGATCAATAGCGGATAAGAAATTGTTTCCGTTTTCCATTCTAGATATAATATATATATAGGTCGGTGGGTACAAGTTTTTTTTCTTTGTTTCTATTTATTTCCTTTCTTTTTGTCCTCATTTTCTCTCCCGCTCCCACTCTCAAGAATGTGTTAAACTCAATCGACCCCCCCCCCCCAACGCTGCACCACTGCACACAATGTTGTTAAACACTTTACCCCACTACCCTACCATCGTGTAGACTCATTGGTCGCTGTGTGCAGCATCTGTGCAGCTCTTAACAATTCACAAGGTCGTAGACTCTTGTGCTCATTTCTTTGGGACAGTCAACTCTGTAATTACTCTTATGTCATATCTACTCAGTGCTAAAATAAAAAAAACTTGTCTGCAGTGACGTAGTTAGGGTGGGTGGGGGAGGTCCGAATTTGAAAATCCCCCCAGGGCTTCCACTTAAAGGGGGCCCAAAATGAGTGTCCGAAATTTGTTTTTTACGTTAACTATTATTCAATTATCTCATGTCATGATGTCGAATGTCAAAATGTGGGGCTCCTAAAGAGGTGAAGCCCCCCTTCTCCGGGCCCACAAATCCTTAGCTACGCCACTGCTGCTATGTGTTGTGTTCAATGCATGTGCAATGACTTGGAAACATGATAAAATGTATCAATGAACGAATCGTACACATGTCGCTGAATGAATCAGGTGTCAATGATGGATGTAAATGAATGAATCGTAGTTGTCAATGAACGAATCGTAAGTGTAGATGATCGAATAGTTGATATCATTGAATGGATCATAGATGTCAGTGAATCAATAGTGATTGTCAGTGAAAGAATCATAGTGGAATAACTAATTCGTTGTTGTCAATGAATGAATCATGGTTTTCAGTGAATGAATCATAGATATCAATTAATGATTCTTAGTTTTCTATGAAGGGATTAGGTTGTCAATAAATGATTCGTGGTTGTCCATTAATGTATCATGGTTGTCAAATCAATTACGATGCGGCCTTACATTCGCTAAAATCTCGGTTATAAGTTACTTTGGTATCAGAGTTTGGTAGAAGAGTTCTCATAGTGATCTGTTTTAGACAGATGCCTGTCTGGTCGTTTGGACAGTCGTCTCGATGGTCCTCGTTTTGAGCACTGCCCATCTCTCCGATGTTCTGCTAAGGATGTAATCATTTTTAATTTGGAAAAAACATTCGAAACGTGTAAAACAAACAAACAAACAAACAAACACATGGATCAAACGTTATTGCTGAAATTTTAACAAACAGTAGAAAAAAAAGTATAGAAACAAAAACTTTTTTTTTCTAAAAACAAAACTTATCTAAGGGAAATCTGTGGCATTTTACGTCTCGAGAGACGATCTTTTCCCTTTGCAACTTCTTGTGTGACTAAAGAGGCTAATCCTTGATACACAGCTGCGATCGCAGGTTGGGCATATATAATCGCCAGGCGCCGTTGCATTTTCACCCTTCTTTCTGCTTCTGTTGTGTATGACATCTGCAATCTTTGACCCTTCCTTTATGCTCTCTCTCCATGAGGATCTGTCCAGTGCCACCTCTTCCCAGTTGCCAGTGTCGATTTTGAAGAGCTTCATGTCGCGTTTGCATACATCCGTATAACGTAAAAGTGGGCGACCAGCGGCTCTCCTGCCTTCTATTAGATTGCCATACAGGATGTCCTGTGGAAGTCGACCTACTGGCATTCTACGAACGTGGCCCAGCCAGCCAAGGTGTCTGCTGCTGATAACAGAGCGGATGTCCTGGCACCCTGCTCTTTGTAGCACTTCCTCATTGGTTATTTTATCTTGCAACCATATTTTAAAGATCCGCCTTAGGCATCGGAGGTGGAAAACATTCAGCTTTTTTTCCTGCCATGAGTAAGTTGACCATGTTTCAATTCCGTACAGCAAGGTGCTCAACACACAGGTCCGGTAGACTAGGGCTTTAGTACTGCTAGTCAGCAATATATTGTCCCAGACTCTTTTCTGCAGCCGTGGCATGGTGGCCATTGCCTTGGCTATCCTGTTGTTTATGTCTTTATCCAGTAGAGTGTTGTTGGATATGAGGGAGCCAAGGTAGCAAAAGTGATCAACAGTTTCTAGTGGTTGGCCATTAATGCTTACTTGAGGTGCAGTGTTTGTGTTTTGGACAAGTATCTTAGTCTTGCTTTGACTGATGTTTAAGCCGAACTTCTGGCAAGCAGCAGATAGTTTGTCAACCAGGCACTGTAGCTGAATATCAGAATCAGCCACAATAGCTGCATCATCAGCATACAGGAGTTCCCTGACGAATAGCTTCCTAACCTTGGTTTTTGCCCGCAGCCTTGATACATTAAATAGTTTTCCAGAGGATCTTGTATGGAGAAACACACATTCGTTTATGTCGTTGTACGCATAATGCAGTAGACAGGAGAAGAATATGCCAAACAGAGAAGTTGCGAGCACACATCCCTGCTTGACACCATCGCAAACCTCAAAAGGGGCTGATTGGGCTCCATTGAATTTGACAGTGCATTTAGTTTCCTCGTGAAAACACTCAATGAACTGCAGTAGTTTGGGAGGGCAACCTATTTTCCTCAGGAGTTTGAAAAGGCCACTTCTGCTGACCATGTCAAAAGCTTTAGTCAGATCAACAAAACCAATGTAAAGGGGGTCTGTCTCTCTCTCTGAATTTCTCCTGCAGTAGTCGTAGAGAAGAGATCATGTCTACAGTGGATCTACCACTCCTGAATCCACACTGAGACTCTGGGTAGACTCTAGAAGCTATCACTTGCAGCCTAGATAGTGCCACTCTAGCAAAGATCTTGCCCACTATACGGAGGAGAGAGATACCCCTGTAATTGTTGCAGTCACTCCGATCCCCTTTGGTCTTGTATATTGTGACTATAGTTGCGTCACGCATGTCCTGTGGGACATGGCCTGTTTCCCAACAGCGGTAGTGGAGAATATAGAGTTTGGGGAGTAGGAGTGATTCGTTGACTCTCACTACTTCCACTGGGATACCATCACTCCCAGGAGATTTTCTATTTTTTATGCAGTTAATTGCTTTTTAAGGTCACTAAGGCTCGGAAGATCATCTAGGCAGACAGAGTGAGTTTATATAAGCTTTGTAAAATGTAACATTAAAGATGACATATTTATACTCCAGCGTTAAAAATAGCACATCATTCATGTATTCGTCTATTTATCTCAGGGCACCATGTAAACTTTGTCAGGAATTTCGTTTTGTATCAGAATAGTAAGTTCTAGAAAGACAGTGTCTGAGTTTGAACTAACTGACCAGGGGCATTTCGTTCAAGCTAAACTGTCAGGTCCTAGAAGTGTCTGATGTGTTGACCTTTTTCCTAGAGCCATATCGCCTTATTGGATAGAGAAAGTAAATTGTTCCTGCTGATCTGAGCTTTGGTTTTGTTATTGTTACATCCATCGCTGAATGTCAAGATATACATGTGAATGTCAAGATATACAAGTGAATGTCATGATATACATGTGAATGTCAAGATATACATGTGTGTCCGTTCAGTTTTTGTTATTGTTTTGTTTTTAGTATGTCTTCTGTGACTATCAATGTCGCAGTTCAATGTTCAGCAGTATAAAACTAAATGATTATAACTTTGAAGTATTATGTAGTGTTCAAGGTTGACATAGAAATGTAACCTTTTTTTAACACTTTGAGAAGATGCGAGTTTCTATATTATATTGCGGATAATATATAGGAAGTTTATTACATGTAACAAAAATGTTAACTCCCTTTCCAATATTGTTTCGCTTCGTATGAATATAAATAGGTGAGTATAGCTTAAATCAATATATATATATTAGATGATATAGATAAGGCAAAGTGGGGTAATATGAGATGGTGGGCAATATAAGCATTTGTGGTAGGTATTTTTTCATAGGTCGGAAACGAGGCTTAAGCTAAGAAACAACATTCGCAATTTAAATTCACGTTGTGGATTGCAATATTAGTTTAATAAATTGTGTTTTTAGAAAATTGATGGCCCTCTTTACATTACATCACATTTCATTAAGGATGTCTAAATGCTTCAATGTCAGCTATCATATTATGTTGGTATATAATGAAAACATGAGCAAATATTAAGAATAAAACAGGTTTAAAATTCCAATCAGCACAGCGATATGCTTTCAATAACAAACTTTTCAGTGTTTATTTTATATATACTGTATCCATTTATATTAGCAGTTAGTAAAAATGTATTAATTGCAGGTTTTATTACTCTTTAAAATTAAGCATACATAAATAGATAGATAGATAGATAGATAGACAGATAGATAGAAAGAT